>NHZS01000584.1:0-176359 GCA_002775195.1 Talaromyces adpressus
TCATTTATTGTGTGATATCGGTGCTTCGCTTGCCACAAATATTCCAAAGTGGGATAATTTCTGCGTGATTCTCTCAGAAAAACTGTCCCAGTTACCTGATTCATCTTTCAATTGCTGCATAACCCGCCACATCTGATGCAATAGCGCAACAACTTCCCCAACATTGCCCGCGGGCTCATCTAACTGCCGGAGCAACGTTTGTGAGGCGACGGAGAATGGCCACATAAGAAATGTCTTTGACACCCACTTTATGACAGCAAAAGAGAAGTTAATTAGTACTCATTCATCAGTTTGCTAGTATAGCAATTTCTGACCGACTGTGCATACCTTGGAATCCTGTAGTTGTGATATAATATCTGCGTATTCTGCAATCTGCATTGCGATGCTGGTACATTTATTTTTGCTCTCGACCCTCAATAGATCTAGAATGCCGTCATTCTGCGCTTTTCTGATGGCATGTTCGTGCAAAGTGATTTGAATCGCGCAGAGGGTTGCATGGAGAGTCAGCGCTAGCGGGTCACCAAGATTATTAATAGGCTGGAGATGACCCAGTAGTTCAGTTCTATAGAAGCTCAATTCCTTATCAATCTGGTAATGGTATTGCCAGAACTGGTAACTTAAATCGCCGGTAGAATCTTGTACTTGTGAGGCGGTGAAGTGATCGTGGCACCGATGGTATAAAAATGTCACAAGAATAATACCTGCAAAAGAAGACAGGGTTGATCTATCTAGTATGTCCACTGCTTTGCTAAGAGTGGGCATTTTTTGGCCTAGATTGCCATCAAAATAATCACCTGGATAAGGAAGTGCGGTAGAAATCTGTCAATTGATTGATATTATGACTGTTAGCTTCCAGTACACTATAAATTGAATGCGGGGGTCACGGAGAAATACCTCTCCTTCAATGCTTGTTTTCGAACCTGTGCGAATACTGGCATAAACATCAAATGTGAATAGGACCCAGAAAGACCTCCGTCTTTCTTCCATCTCAGCCAATCCAACTGGTTCCGGAAGGGGCAGGATAAAATCACCCTGGGTTTTACTCTGCTTATCTTGATCCATTGCGTGAAGTCCAAGCATATTTGCCAGCCGATTCGCGCGACCAAGGCTAAGCCATGCACGAGCAAAGGATGTCCTGCGAAACTCGTAATATGTGATAAGGATAAGTGCCTGTAGCATATTTAGTGAGTTAAAGTCTGGCGCTTCATCGTCACTCTCAGCTGCATTGAGGTAGCTTCTGGCATGATGATAGAAATCCTTCTCTGTCTCTAATTTTTCAGACATGACTGTGGCGCCAAGCAAAGCAATCGAATAGCTGAGGCTTTTCAATTCTGGTCGATGGCTGCTCGCCTCAAGTTCAGTCAAGAACCGATGCCGGTTCACCATCGGAATTACGGTATGGACGTATTTGAAATAAGATTGATGGCTAATGATTAGGCATGTAAGCTAAAAGGAAGCTTGAACATAGTCAATAATTAGGTAAGGAAGCGGGTCATACAAGATCTGTAAATCAGCGCTCCCATGCAATGGCTCAACATCGCTGGCTGTAAATTCGGTGCTTACTGATGGCGCAAGCGACGGTATTGAAGTGCTGTGCGGTATGTCGAAAATACTAACTGAACTTTCTGATAGAGCTCTGATCTCATCTTCGTTAAAACTAGTTTGGCGCCTAAGAACATCATCCATTCAGAATTTCAACTTGTATCTCAAATGAGCACAGAGTACAATGGTTTGGTGTTTCTACTCACCACATATCCAGCATTCGGTTTAGTGACGGCTTTTTGGAATCAGGGACTTTGAAAATGTCATTATGAGATGTCAGATCGCTGAGTGGAATCATGTCAGGTAATGATTCGGACTCAGTGTGTGGAAATATGGAGCGGACTTAGCTGTCCGTTGCCCCGTTAGGGCGCGGTGCCGGGTGTGCGATGGGCCGATGTGTCGGTTAGACAGCTGTCTAAATGCCAACTGTGCTTCCGCCCGGGCTCCAAATAGATCAGAAGACTATTAGTTGCATAATTGTTCAATGTGTTGAAGTCTACGTAGTCGCTCGTTCAATGTTAACGAGCTTTTGAAACATGGGGGTTGACTTTTTTGAGCTTGCAATGCGCTGAGGATTTGCATTCATGTCCGAAGGATGGACAGCGACCGCATACTGGATGTACTCGATCACAGTGGCTCTTTTTGCCCTCACATATCACAAGCGCCGCGTCTGGAAGGCTGCCCTGTGCTTGGAAGTCTGGAGGCCCAGCTCTCTTCGCTGCCCGCGTCTTCTTTCTTTTGGGGCGTCCCAGTAGCGTAGCTGTTCAAGTATCCCTGTTCCATCCTCCCAGAACAATCCATTTTATTTGTCTGATGGTGAGAGTCCGATGGCTTATCTTTATCCCTGTGAGTTGGTCGCCAGGGGGTGGTGGTGTGGTAAGAAGTAGGTCGCTGACTATCTGTCCGACTAGTGCGCGTGAAAAGGTAAACAATCATATTCAATGCAAAAGAAATGCCGCCGGCATGGAAATGGAAAAGCGCTGCTAAAACATGTACTCTGTTGCCAACTTTGGTGGACACAGGACAATTCTATTCTATCATGAACCCAATCATGTTTATGGTATTTTTCGGCACTTTCCCCCCCTCTCCCTGACCCCCATCATGTATACTTCATGTAGAAAAACGTACGAAAAGAGTCGATTCAAAGCACTACGCTCATGAAGTCTGCCAATGCGGAAGGTTGTATTCATTAGCCTACGAGGGAAAGACATTCGACAAAGCAAAGAAATTAAATACTAAAATTGGTTGTGTTTAATAAGACCTAGACGACTTCGGCGGACTATTATAGGGCGTACTTGCTAGCGTGAACGAAGTTGAAACCAATGACGACTCTCAAAAATACCACCCGACAGTGACATGGGTGTGGAAGAGAGAAAATTATCAAGGTTTCATTGCCAATGTACGTAGTACGTAGTAAAGTGATATTAGTGCCTTTAATCTGTTGTGTGACTGTTCCACAAATGCGGGCTGCTTAATCCGCCCGAACTAAGCGCCTTGACAAGGGTACGTGTCAATAATATAAAGAGATCCGCAACTTGTCCAGTCACTAAACGTGTTTTAAGACTAGAAATCTCCCTTGATAGTTTACTTTTTTGTTTATATCTTCTCAGTGTTGAAATTATTAATTACAGCATTTAGGTTGCATGCGCACTTCCACTACCAACTACCCCTTTATCAGAATGACGCTCAAATACCTCATCTCAGGCGCTACCGGGGGCCTTGGTAGTCGTGTGCTTGCCCATATAGCAGCTCATGTGCCATCGTCAGAATACGCAGCAGCATCATCTCGCGAATCAAAGAGACACTTCTTTGAGGAGAGGGGAATCGCATTTCGTCATGCCGACTTTAACGAGCCGCTCACTTTAGATGCAGCCTTTCAGGATGTTGAAAATTTGTTTTTCGTCAGCATGGAAAATTTTGATAATGATTGGCGTGTTCGACAGCACAAGAATGTGATCGAGGCTGCTAAGAGGACTGGAGTTAAGCATGTACGGGCCCGATTCTTCTTGCCCTGGAATTTACTAACGATTACAATTCAGGTATGGTACACTTCTCTTTCATTCGGTGGTCTTGAATCAAATTCCAAACTGGGTGTACAAAAAGCCCATCTAGCGACTGAAAAACTACTTCAAGAGTAAGTTTTCAAGTGCAAGTAGGTTAGCTGTCGAAGAAGACAGTACGCTAACTGAAGATCATGACTAGATCTGGCATAAACTATACTGCCATTCGTGAAGGCCTCTACGCCGAAATCTTCCCCATCTTTCTAGGGTGGTACCCTGACAGTAAAAAGGTCTATGCCTCAAACCTAGGCCTAATCACACTGACGTCGAGAGATGACCTTGCTGAAGCAAATGCGAAATTAATGATTCGCGGTGGATACGATAAAGAAACTGTTCTTCTTACCGCAAATGAGAAGATTCGAGAATCTGATATCCTTGACATTATAAATCGAACTACAAACCGGAATGTGGAACTGATCGTTTTATCGCCCCAGGAACATGTCGAAGTTCTCAAAGCAAATGACAAACGCGGCAAACCTCAAGATTATTGGGATCGTGTTCTAGGCTGGCATGAAGGAATTGCGAAAGGTGACGCAGAATTGTCGCATCCGTTGCTGCAAGAGCTCATTGGGAGAGAACCAGAGGCTGGAAGCGAGGCGATTCGTAAAGTCCTATTGCAAGAGCCTAATGCCACCTGGCCTGAAGCTACTGGTGCGCCTGTAGCGGGAATTGCAAAGGAAGATATCACTTACGAAGCCTTTTGGGCACTTTGATCTTCTTTTACGGCTACTACCTGAATACTCTGAGGACCTCGTCCACGTGCAGAAGCGGAAACGTTCTATTTCAATCGCATGCGTGCAGCTATCCTTGGAGTCTTAGTCACGAGTCTCATTCAAATATCAATATCGCTAGCTAAACGAGCAATGTTGAGTCTCCTGTGATGTTGATTTATGGGATCCTTCAGGTGAATGTTGAGCTCAAAGAACTTGTCATAACCGACGCATATAAAATTTTTGTACTTTCTACAAATCAGATTCATTGTAGAGTATAGGTAGACTCTCAGTTGTAGATCTCGTGGTTTTTGGCTCAAATTGGGCTTTTCAAGTTTCACGAGGGATAAATCCGGTCCCAAGGTTAACTATTCAGTTAACAAAAAGTTCTTATAACTAATTCAAAGTTAATGTCGGAATATCAATCTCATGATTCGGCGCTCCTGCACACCGTACGCAGAACCAACGCGTACGCGCTAACCGGGGTTACTAATGTCCCTAGCGCGTACGTAGCAACCTCGTATATAGCTAGCTAGCCACCCCGAACCCCTACGGTTCTGGAAGTCAGTCTTTTATAATCGAATATTTATGTCTATAAGCAGGCTCACCACGTAGGGCAGTTGGACCGCCCTTGCTCCCTAATCTATGCTTCGTGATACGGATTATAGCTAAACCAACAGTTAACTTATATGTGATTGACAATCTTTATTGCCCGAGTCTTTCCTAGCATATCAATATTTCAGGGTTTAAATGATGAACTGACATCAGAACCTGAAGTGGAAATGCACTTTGCATCACAACTTCCAGGTTCCATTGCCAAGCTTCCGGGAGCGGAC
Organism: Talaromyces adpressus; assembly: GCA_002775195.1. Classification (NCBI taxonomy): domain Eukaryota; kingdom Fungi; phylum Ascomycota; class Eurotiomycetes; order Eurotiales; family Trichocomaceae; genus Talaromyces; species Talaromyces adpressus. The sequence goes on from NHZS01000584.1 coordinate 5,149, forward strand.
TCCCGCTCGGATATGTTCCGGTGTGATGTATCCTCTTCGTTGGTCTGTGACAATAAGCAACACAGAGTAAAACCTAGTGTTGGCCTCCAGTACCTACTAGAACAGTTTCCTTAAACCCAAACTAGAGAAGCTTATTAGTCAGAAATTCTCTCACGACCAGCGTATTCAGCCTGATAATACTGCGATAGTTATTGTAATTAATAACTACTCTAAATATAACCTTATTAAGTTGTTTGAGAAAACTAAGATCGATTAGTCTCTCGTAGAAGATCAGCTAACGAACTGGGGCGATTTATTCTGCGCCGGGAAGAAACTTAGGCTAATCATTACATTTTATTATGTACCTTACTTGGTTCATATCATTGATTGGAGCCTGTGCGAGGTTCTACCTACCGAGTGTATCTTGACGCACCGCTGTTATAACTAAGGTGTATCCAGGTCCATGACATTTGCACTTGGTATGTATGGCAACGTATGCCAAGAGAGTTTATTTCTAGACACACAAGTTGAATACACAGAATGCAGGTTTATTTACTCAAAACCTCTGCATTTGCATCTCATTATTGGGAAAAAAAACTAGATACNAAAAACTCATACGGAGGCTAGAGCAGCAATCACAAGTAACCCTAAAATTTCAACATATTATAGAAAGCGGGGAGATAATTGATAAGTTTGCTAGGCGATTGTTGACGCAGTTACATAGACTTCCGGTATTGCAAGACCTGCTGCTCCCGATTGACTTGACAATAGTAGCCACGACAGCTTGCTTCAGGTCGGCAGGAGTGGCGCCTGTCGCTCCAATAATTTTGAGAGTCTGCGCAGCGCCTATCACAGAGCTATTCTTGATACTGTAGTCCGGATAGAGTTTCTTAAACGTGTCGGGGAAAGCAGTGCTGCTTTGCTCGGCGATCGGTCTGCTGGCCCAGTTCGCACAAACTTTTGAGAGCCATGTGACTCCCGGAGTACTGGCCTATTTGTCGATAGTGAGAGCTGATCGTTGCGAAATGTAGGCAGTTTGAGCTCGACGCAAACTCTTTGCTGTTGTCACTTTAACATGAATAGCGCCATGCCACGCGCTATGTGCGGCAGTGTCCCCGAGAGGAACTTCATAATAAGCGTGGGCTGCCTGGATGCGGCAGTAGTCTCCACTTGCGCTTGTAACATCAAAAGGCATGACAAGGTATGGATCATTGGCTTTCGCAAGGAGATTAGGATTCGGAGGGGCGCTCGCGAAGAGCACATCAGCCATTAATCTGGCGGGGTCCGCATCTACTTCGCTATCGACTTTGCCTTCTTCCTTCACTTTGATCAGGTCGGGAGCCCCGCAGATGGTAAGGAACTTGGAGAGGTCTTGTAAAAGTTCAAAATTTACAGGAAGCTTTTCTTCAGGTGCGGTCGGGTTGGACCAAATCCCAAAGACAGTTCCAGCAGTAGCTATTCCGTCCCGAATTTGGACGGCACCTTGCTTCGCCACGGCCTTTGTTGCCGCAGTTCTTAACACCTCTGATGCAGTATCCAAGTCATTGTGTAATTTCAGGAAAGGATCTTTCGTGTCAGAATTCCCAGTATCATTGGATTCACCGAATGCAGCAACCGCGGCTACAGTAGCTATAGCTTTCGCAGCATCGGCTATTTCGCCGGGGTGGTGAATAACAAAGCCACCAGCTTCCTGGACTCCTTCAACAAGACTGCCCCAGAAACCCATGGCGTCGGTACTCTGTATGGTGATACCTGTGTCTGTTAATATCATTCCCTTTGATTCACAATGTTGAAGTCTTTCAATAAAGAGTAGTCTGGTATCGGAACCGAAGCGATACAGCAAAAGGTAGAAATTTTGAACAAAATCCCGTTTTATTCTCATCAATCCAGATCCATGTATGTCCATATTCGAGTTTTATCCATTCGTTCAACAGATCCGTGCCATCTTGCCTTGCAGCCAGCAGTTCCTGATCATCCGGATCATAACTTCTACCCCAACTTGCGCCTCTTGAAAGTAGTATTTCACATATCTGTTGAGCCTTTGGAATCTCATCAGTCGATACAAAACATTCGGACACTATTCGTCCAGCCACAGCGAATAATGCACTTCAATAAGGCGGACTATTGTTTCTGAATTGGCGTTTCTATCGAGCAGCAATTCAACCTACTTCAAGATTGTGATGGAAGCTTGCTGCTTGCAGCGTAGTTGAAAAGTGGCTGTCATCGTAATTATATCTGTCGAGATTTCAACACTCACAAGGCCGGATTGGCACGACCACCGACAAACATCCCACATCGTCTCTTAACTTGCAATCAGCCGCGCTTTGTTATGCTGTATTGCTCTGCTGAAATACAGTTTTTAGAACGAAATCTCTATCCTCACTCTTTTCAACAAAATCACGAAACAGCCCTTTAGCCCTCAACAGCTCTGCCGGCGTCCCGAATTCCCCTATACGACCATCATCAATCACAATCACCTTATCAAACGACGCAATTGTCCTAAGCCGATGTGCGACCACAATCAAAGTACAATCAAACTCATTGCGGATCGTATCCTGAATCAATGCATCTGACTCATTATCCACAGCAGACGTCGCCTCATCGAGAATTATAATCTTCGGGTCCTTGAGCATCATCCTCGCAAGACAGAGAAGCTGTCTTTGACCCTGCGACATATTTGTGCCACCTGGACTGACTGGAGACTCCAGAGTGAAAAAACCTGCATGCTTACTGTCTTCAACGGAAAGAAGTTTGACACGACGCAAGATATCTTTTAGCTTATGCGTTGGAACTTGCTTGAAATAACCAAGATTGGATCGGATCGTGCCTGAGAATAAAACTGAATCTTGGGGGACAAAGCCAATCTTAGATCGAAGGGACTGTAGCTTTATCGTTGAAATGTCAATTCCGTCGATCCAGACTGACCCAGATTGATGATGGATTAAACGGAGAAGAGCCAGAGTAAGTGATGATTTCCCCGCTCCGGTTCGACCGATGATGCCAATTCTCTGACCAGCTTCAACGCAGAAAGAGATGTCTTTTAGGACAAGAGGGAGGTCTGCCGAGTATGCAATGTTTAATCCTCTGATTTTAACCTCGCCTTTAGATGGCCAGTCAGCCGGAACATCGTTGCCACTTTGGTCTTCCGGGTTCAGCTGGGTATACGAAATTATCCCAGCGGCTGCGTTCATGTAACTCTCCAGCATCCCAAAATTGTTCACAGCGGTAAAACTAGCGTGCGCAAATCCCATCGAGAATGTAAGCGAGAATCCCATTAGCGACGCATCAACGACGGATTTTGAAAATAAAAGAATGACACCTGTACCAGTACTAAAAATAATACCAATGAGACACATTTGGAGACCAAGCCAACGGTTGAAAACCCAAAAGTACCTCCGAGCGATCGATAATTTATCAATATGAGAGTGCATCTGATCTGTAAACCTATCTCCGGCTTGAAAAGCTCTTATGGTCGACAGCCCAACGGTGACTGCAGTGAAGTATTCCAGAATTTCAGCATTGCTCTCCGATTCAGCACGCTTCACAGGCTTTCTGGCCATAGCATAGCCCTTTCCCACTTTCCAACACCAAAACAAGAGGATTGGGGTTAAACAACCTGTGTAAATTGAAGTGTGTATTCTAAATGATATTAGTGAATTGCTCAAGCTGGTCAGAGAACAGGTTTTACCCAATACACCCAACAACTACCAATTTTATGAAACAGTCCGCAAATTCACGCATGACCTCTAGCAAAAGATCATCAACTAGTCTCGCATCTCCGCTGAATCGTTTCAGCATCGCTCCAAGAGGTGTAGTATCAAGCCAAAGGAGAGGCATTCGGATGACGTTTGCTGTCATGGTGCGAAATAATTTCTTTGACGCACGGCGTGAACCTGCAAATATGTGCATATTTAGAAGAAACTCTAGGACAATTGTAGATAGAGACCCTAGGAGATACAGGTAGACATAAAACCATAGGTTGGTGTTAGTATCAGCATTTGTTAGGCCATCAATTGATATTTCATGGCGTTTTGAATTGATACAGCCGAGAATCCATGTTGTCAGTGCAATCATGAGCTGCTTGCCAAGCAGACCGAGAACAAATATTATCGTAAACACCAAACCACCAGTAGCTGCGAAGTAGCTTTTGTAAAATCCGAAGTCGGATTCTGCTTGTGTAGTTGTGATCTTCGGCTTGACATTAACACGGTCCTTTGTTCTTTTTTCAGCTGCTGGGTTTAGCTCAATAGCGAAGCCTGACTCCATATTTTCCAGCCGCGATTTAACTAAATCAACATCATGCAAATGTTCTATAGTGTTATTTCGAATCTGAACAAAACACTTCGCTTTGGGTAAGCACAAGGATACTTGATGTGTGGTTAGAATCCGCGTGCGGCCAATGCAGAGTTCGCCAGTCAGTGCTTTGAAGATTTCGTTGGAAACATGAGAATCAAGCGCAGCGAAAATATCATCCAAGACTAGTAGCTTAGCACTTGAATAGAGAGCTCTGCCTAAAGACACCCTTGCGCGTTGTTGACAGCATTACTTTACCGCTATCCCAAATATGGTGAGCGCAGCGCATAGATCCACTCGTATGCCCTCATTGGATAGCTGGTCTTCCTCGCTATAAGGATTTGCCTAGTGCTGGTGTAATTACGTAAATTAGACCACTTTACATGAAATTGTAATTACAAGCGATTTTGGACTTTACAAATTACATGAAAATTCTTATTAGCGTATATTAGTCAGCTTTAGGCGGTAAGCATATGTGACTAATCAGAGTACACGTTTAGAACTTTTATGCCTAAATCTTTCTGGCCCTGCGGGGCATTATACTATATATGGAAATTTGAAATTTCAATCGCAAATTTACTTTACAACAAGCGGCCTGAAATTACATGAAATTACACATTTTGGAATTTCAAAGCCCCAGCACTAGATTTGCCAAGCCCCCCCTTTACTAAACTAGCGCGCACAGGACTGCGTTGCATTAACTAGTTAACTTAGAAACAACTCATGTATTCAACTAGTTAAGCAAGGCTAACAAATTGATCAGACCAAAAGAATACAACAAACTCAACACAGTGAAATTCAATTCCAAATCATAGGTTTCTTTTCCGTTTTGGAAAACTTGTTTGGCTTGCTGGAAGTTTAGGTGCCGTTTCCAGTATGAAATCCTATGATAGAAACCCGCCCGTCACCATACCCAAGAGCAAGGGTGGCATCCTGAACTGCTGAAGCTGTAAATCGACGATGCTCGATAGGGAGCCACAGTATATTTTCACCCGACAAGGCAACCCAGCTGTCTGATAGAGACACTTGAAGATTGAAATTATGTGAAGTCGGGTGACAATTATCACGGCGCTGTGGAATGCTGGTGGGTTTAGTGGAAGTAAGTCCTTCTGCGTATAGAGCGGAGACTAGTGAGTTGGAGAGAGTCGTTGAATAAACCCGATATGAATGGCCCTTGAGCTTCTGTAGTTCAGAGCCAGTCTTAATATCCCAGAGCATGATAGTGTCGTCCCAAGAGCCTGACACTACTATTTGGCCGTCATGGGAGAAGGCCACTGAATAAATTGAATGTGAATGGCCTTTAAGCGTCTGTAATTCGGAGCCGGTCTTAGCATCCCAGAGCTTAATAGTGTAGTCCTCAGAGCCTGACGCTACCATTTGGCCGTCGTGGGAGAAGGCCACTGAATAAACCCGACCCGAATGGCCCTTGAGCGTCTGTAATTCAGAGCCGGCCTTAACATCCCAAAGCTTAATAGTGTTATCATAAGAACCTGACACCACTGTTTGGCCATTATAGGAGAAGGCTACTGAATAAACCCGATCTGAATGGCCCTTGAGCGTCTGCAATTCAGAACCAGTATTTGCATCCCAGAGCTTGGTAGTGTTGTCATCAGAGCCTGACGCCACAATTTGGTTGTCAGGAGAGAAGGCCACTGAATAAACCCGAGCCAAATGGCCCTTGAGCGTCTGCAGTTCAGAACCAGTCTTAACATCCCAGAGCTTGATGGTGCTGTCTAAAGAGCCCGACGCTACCATTTGGCCGTCATGGGAGAAGGCCACTGAATAAACCTCACGTGAATGGCTCTTGAGCGTCTGCAATTCAGAATCAGTCTTAACATCCCAGAGCTTGATAGTGTTGTCCTCAGAGCCTGATGCCATCATTTGGCTTTCAGGGGAGAAGGCCACTGAAGTAACCGAACTCAAATGGCCCTTGAGCGTCTGTAGTTCAGAGCCGGTCTTAGCGTCCCAGAGTTTAATACTGTTGTCCTCGGAGCCTGACGCCACCATTTGGCCATCATGGGAGAAGGCCACTGAATAAACCTGAGCCAAATGGCCCTTGAGCGTCTGCAGTTCAGAACCAGTCTTAACATCCCAGAGCTTGATAGTGTGGTCCCCAGAGCCTGACGCTACCATTTGGCCATCATGGGAGAAGGCCACTGAATAAACTCGACCTGAATGGCCCTCGAGTGTCTGTAGTTTAGAGCCAGTCTTAACATTCCAGAGCTTAATAGTGTCGTCTGCAGAGCCTGACGCCACTATTTGACTGTCACGGGAGAAGGCTACTGAAAAAACCCAATGTGAATGGCCATTGAGTGTCTGTAGTTCAGAACCAGTCTTAACATCCCAGAGTTTGATATTGTTGTCCTCGGAGCCTGACGCCACCATTTGGCCATCATGGGAGAAGGCCACTGAATAAACCTGAGCCAAATGGCCCTTGAGCGTCTGCAGTTCAGAACCAGTCTTAACATCCCAGAGCTTGATAGTGTGGTCCCCAGAGCCTGACGCTACCATTTGGCCATCATGGGAGAAGGCTACTGAATTAACCTCATGTAAATGACCTTCAAGGGTTTGTAGTGCTAGGCTCCAACTATTCTCCACCTGTGGTGGCATGTGTATTTGTCTGGGCCTGCTGTCAAGAAACATCTTTCTAATGGTACTTTGCATTGGTAAAAACACCACCCCGGAACAGTAGAGTTGGAGTGGAGCAAGACTTGCCATGTAGGTGTTCTTTAGAATGAATCGTTTTGCGTCATAGAGAAAGTTGGAAAATTCAGCATCCACGTCCTCCTATACAAATTATTTCAGCCATCACTGGAGTGTAAATGTGCAGAAACTTACCCTAGCGCCTGACTGAAGTATATCCATCATTGCTACCGCCTCTGATATAACACCCATTAGGCTTAGCGCCTCCAACCAATGAAGAAAGTGCGTTTTCACAAAATTAAATGTCATGGACTTAGTGATACGACTGTGGCTATGTTCAAAATGATATACCCAATACCGACAGGAGTACTTCAGATCTGCTGAGAGGTGCTCGTTAATAACTTCATTATTGATATCTGTTCTCTGTGTCCCGTAGCTTGACAGACCACAGATATTTTGCTTCAGGCTAGTGTCCATAATATGGAGGCAATGTAAGACTATCTTCTGGTGCGTCTCTTTTTCATCCACGTGGAAGATGCTTGTTGTGTTAATGAGGAAGTCTCGGAATGATAGATGTAGGACTCGGACCGGTGCATCTGAATTGGTTGGTATATTCAAAACTGAGTGCAATGGACCCAAAAACTCGGTGATATCCTCTGCTGGGAGATGAAGAAGTCTTGCCAAGGAAATGATAGATAATGGGGTAGCAAGAAGGATGATAGTCCCGATTATATCCTGAAATTCTTTTAAAACCTCTGTTGGGTCGTCCTCGTCACTGTGTATAAGTTGGTTCAGAACTGGTAGGTATATTTTGTCCATCTGAGATGCGGACGTGGCTGCTTGAGAGGCAAGGAACTTCTGGAGTTGCCTTTTTGGATGCCTTCCTCCATTAATAAAGCGGTATGCCGTGGCTGCAAAGATGAATAGTGGGGTAGACATCCGCACTAACTCATTGATAACCTCATCCCCGGGCCAGTGAGAGGCGAACGACCTCTCTTCCCGTATAGTTGAAAACTTGTCTTCCAGGTATAGGCGAATGTCACGTTCAATCACTGGTTTGGGGAGCTCATGGAGGACCAAGTCCTGATGGTTATTACTCTGCCTGAAACCAAGACGGATTGGAAGTTCAGGCCGGCTAGTCAGAAATATTCGTAGGCATACTGACTTCACTTCCTGCAGTCGAAACAGAAGTTGAAGTATGATCCGGATATCATTTTCCCGATCACATTCGTCTAGTGCATCAATAACGACCATCACCGTTGCCGGTTGGCCTAGCTTTAATCCGAGGAGAGGCTGGAGAAGAAGCTTATCGAATTGTTCGCTTAGGAATTTGGATGAGATATTCGGATCTTTCTCGATTGCGCTCAAGATATCAGGCACCAGCCACCGATGTCTGGTTACTAACTGTCTTGCAATCGTCGGTATCAAGTATTTTGCGCTGCCACGGTCGGCTTCGCCTCTCTTGAAAAAGAATGTGGCACCTAGCTGTCCTTTGTCTTCGAATGATTGTGCAATTGTCCGGGCGATGGTTGATTTTCCTGTTCCTGCCATTCCACTCATCCAGAATATACATTTACCGTCTGTTGACTCAGCCCACTCCGAAATTTGGGAACGAAGCTCGGTTCTAGTGCCTGGAAGGCAGAAATCTTCATGTTCATTGACATAGGAGTCATAAAATGCCCCTTCCGCAACCCGGAGGTTCACAAGGCCAAATTGTTCAATAAGGTGCTTCATAGATTCGGCAAGTTGATCGATCTGATTTAGGATATTTTCTGCCTCCTTTTCACGGTGCAGATGTTTGACTAATCCAATCCACCGGAATATATTCTCCCTTTCATTTTCAACGGAGGCCTTGAGTTCTGTGAGAGGGTGCTCGGTAATGGCAGTGACATAATCCAGCAACTTCCTTCCTATGCTAGGATCTTGAGCCTTTCGTATCTGTGCTGTATAGTGTAGAATAGCTCTGTAGAGTTTAACTAGTGCATTTCCTAAGTCGTCTTTAATACTGAAGTTACTGTTATGGTAGAAGTTCTTTTCGATGAAGGCACACTGCGTGAGAACATCCGCTAGGTATTCTGATGATTCGAATAGCGCATCTCGTAAATCAGAATGGTTTTTGCTCATCTAAGTTTCCGGCTATAGAGTTAGCCAGCTGATTTCTGTAGACTGTTGACGGGTATTGCATACTGTTAACCCAAGCGACACGATTGCCCAAGCACTTGCTGCATGCTGCGTAGGATCAAAAGCCGCAACAGCGCTGATAATATCTTTGAAGGATAGTGCCGCATTTATGATGTTTTGACAGGAGGTTCGAAGTTTTCTATTCGCTTTCTGCTGGTATTTTTCGTACTGGTCTTCCGTTAACTGAATAATTTCACTAATCATAGCATTCGTCGGAGAATGGTTTCCCTCATCGTCTGAATTAGTAGAATTTCCGGCTGTTGACAAAATCCTTTGCTCCTCATCATCCATTTGTTCATAAGCAGTTTTCCACAAGTGTAAAGTCTCGGCAGTTCGCACCGACTGAGCTGGCTGGGCAGGTAGGATAGATTGGGCACTGGACTTGCTAGAAGAATTTGGACGGCCATTAGTTGTGCCGTTGTCTTGGTGGATTTTGTACGCTTCTGTACTTCCGGACTTCTTGTCCCTGCGAAACCGATTGTGAAATAGGCCTTTTCGAATCTGGGGCATTTTGTATAATTCAGTAGTTCCTTAATTAGTTGAGACTGTTTAGCAGATAAGGCAGAGCCGGGTGCCATTGCTTATTATCTGCTCATAATTCATAAAACGCCTTTCCGGCGAAGGGCGCGGCTGAACTACAGGGATATTGCCAATGTCAGTGGACTCTCGTCCTGTCCCCCTTCCTTCAGTGGCCCATTCGGAGTGTTCCATTCCGCTCTGTGATCTGCGTGCGGGCCGGGCCCTCCATACTCGTGGAGCATAGCTAATTCGCCCGTAGTCCGACTAAATTGAAATAAAAACTAATGTACATAGCGGATTTGGCTCAGTTCATTTACCGATTGGCCTCCGAATGAAAAGGGTAATGAATGGAACCTGACCGCTGACCAGGATGCTGTCTGGGAACGGGGCCATACATGATTATCCTCCTCAGGGTTATCCTATAGTTGGCTGTAATTGGTCAATCAAATTGGCCGTACCCATGTCGTTCAGGTGCGCCAACACATCGAAAAGCGGGGGTACCAATTCGAAAAGCAAAAGGACATGCGTGGTCAACTTCGTTTGAAGTGTGACAACCCCGCCCTTTAGCAAGCTCCTAAAGTCAATATTAGAAAAAATTTCCTCTATCTTCAACAAACATGCAAGAGAGTCGTACAATGCCTTTTGTTTCCTCTCCAAACCTAAACTTCGAAAGAAACTACAACTTGAAAAGAAACCACAGTCTGAAGAGGGCAATTTCTTGAAAGGGGAGGGGACGAATCCGTCGAACCAGTTATCTAAGCAAGAGGAGCATCGTGAACCTAGCCTTGTTTTCTATATCAGTTTCCAAATTAAACCAATCAATATCTGTTTCCTAAACCTGATTATAGACTAACCCACTTCAGGTTAAGGCTCGGAGTTCACTTCCCACTTCAGGAAACCTAATAGGGTGCTGACAGCTACAAGCATGGACACTGGATTGCGTGGACACCAGCTGGGCCTGTTGAATATCACGTGGTTGAGATGAAACGGCAAGAAATGTGGGCCCGTTGACAAACGTATATATATAGGTGGCCCTGCATTTACCTCGATATGACAATAAGAATATGATTAACTTCACCCACAACCTACTTCAACAGTACTAACATACTACGTTTCTAGAACAGAAAGAGCGCCTCCGCATCTATGTGCGTTGGCACTATTCAAGAGCATCCACACTGCTTTTGTGCTCTTACTACATAGTGTCCCGACAAATTTCCATTGCTTTTGCCAGCTTTTGTGCCTGTTGAAGTAGGTTGTGAACAAGATGTGTTGTTATTCTTAACTGACCAGGAAATGCAGGGCCACCTATATACATATATATATATACATTCACGGCCCCACATTTCCTGCCGTTTCATCTCAACCATGTGATGTTAACATTCACCGAGATATTCTATATTCAACAGTGCCCTAGCAATTTTGTGTCTCCACATAGTGGTAGGATTGCGTCCAGGTGTGTTAACATATTTGTGTATCCACATTGCAGTGTAATTACATTCAGTTGTGTTAGCACCTATGTGTTCTTCCATCTTCGTGTCTTCACATCGTCCGTATGCCTTTCCACTACCGCCTTGTCTTTACACCTGGTTGTCTACACAAGTAATTAGTGTCTCTGCACTAATTGTGAGTATGCACTTTTTAGCTCTTATATTGTATGGTGTCTGCACCATCTTACAGGCTTTACTCTATAGAGTCTAGACACACCTTTGATTTATGACTTTTCATGAGCAATATGGTTGTCTCTGCGTGTCAGTGCCTTTGCTTCTTAGTGTCTTGACATAATCAGAAACATTCAGCCCTAGGCATCTCTTGATGAGACGTCTTGCAACGCAAGCTTGTCTGTAGCGTGACCTGAAAGTTGCGATTTCAGGATTAGCATCTCGGAGTTGAGAAAAGACTACTCTGTAGTTTTTAAGGCTGTAGATATATAATGACGTCAGTGGCTTATACCTTAGGGTTTTTTAGTGATCTAGACCATCAGCTCTTGATTTAGCCCTACGCGACAGGGTCAGGAGCATCTTAATCACATAAAGAAATTGTCGGAATATCAATCTCATGATTCGGTGCTTCCACACCGATATGACACGCATGTACGCGCACATACGCGCACGTACGGAATGGGGATACTATTCCCCTAGCGCGTACGTAGCAACCCCCTATATAGCCACCTAGTTTCCCCAAGCCCCTACGGTTTTGGGGATCAGTCATCAATATTAGGAATTCATACCATATTGATCAGGCTCACCACGTAGGGCAGTCGGACCGCCCTTCTCCCAATCCTATGCTTCGTGATACGGGACCGGAGTAAACCGACAATAACTCAACGTCAGTTACCACATAAACGTTGTTATAGGACTCAAGTTGCATGTCGAACCATGTAATGGACCTTCTCCTATTTTGGCAAGCCTAAGCAATCCACGTACTACAGCGCAGCTAGCACGAAGGATAAATTTGCAGCTTACAACCTGAAAATTGTAACCCGTACTGAGAGCATTGACCCTGATCAACTCCATTGTAGTCATTGCTCCTTGGTTCTTTACATGCATTTTGTCGCTCAATACGCACCTAGGCTCCATGACTTCTTCTAGCCTAGCACCATCAACATTTGCGCAGGATGATGAGGGTCTGGAGGACTATTTTCCTCTCACACTTGAGAACAATACGTGGCAAGATCATTCCGTCATCAGGTCACCACCGGATATGTACTATATTCTTGTTCTCTCCAGTGGATTTGGAACGTGAGTCCATCATTTACTCACCCATCAAACAGATCATGTGCGGTCCGCGGCTCATAGTTCACTAGACTGCAGCTAGTATTTTCTCTTTTGGCTTCTTATGGATCTGTAATAGGCCCAGATAAACTATCCATTACTGGTAACCATAACTGATACCTGCTAACCTCTGTTCTCAGGCGCAGTTAATGGCCGTTGGCGTCAGCCAGGCCGCAACAGGACTGACCTGGCTGGCTGGCCGGACCACTGGCTGGTACTCTTGTTCATCCTTTGGTGGGTATAATAAGCGATAGATTCGGTCACCAAAAATCCATTGTTGGCGCCGGCCTCATTGGTCTTGTTGTATCACTTCTAGGGCTTGGATGGACGCCAGATACGACCGAGCAAACGGGTGGTCTGAGCAGTGCCTTGATGATTTTGTTCATAGTAACTCTGAACATCGCTGTACAGCTTGTTCAGTTGGGGTTGCGGGTGCTCATTATTCAAACTTGTCACCCTGATCAGCAGACTATGGCGACTGCGTGGACGATGCGGATGATTGGGCTAGGAAATATTCTCGCGCAGCTCGCTGGGTCTGTCGATACGACGAAATTACAGCCGTGTATGACGGAAAACCACTTCAAGAATTTGTGCCTGTTGACTTCCTTTGGCCTTATCAACACGCTGATTGCCCTGGTGTTGTTCGTCACTAGTGCGCAGCGCAACACCTTGAAGTCTGTGTTCGGAAAACGTAGCTATCAGCATGGCGGGCTCGCAGGTCTATGGAAAATCATACAGACTGTTTCCCCAGGGGTAATCAGCGTCTGGAAAGTTCAGACGTTTTCTTGGATGGGCTGGTTCTCATTTCTTTATACGGTACAACGTAAGTGGGTTACTGTTTGTTTGCTTCGGTAATTGCTTACAATTCGATAAAAATGGCTCATACTAAAAAAATATTTTCAGGTATGTCGATTATATCTGTAAGATTTAAAGACCATGAGCTTGGACGGCGGCAGCATTTCTTACTAACCTCACTTTGATATGCCACAGCCTTAAATGATCTCCTCCAAGCTACCACAGCAGGAATGGACGAAGAGGGGCAACGGATCACCAAAACGAAGTCTAGTATTTGGATCCCGAGCGATGTGTATAAACGCCTCCGTGTCCTTCATTTCAAGCGTGCTAATTCCCTTGTCGTTCAAAATTAACGCTGATAAGCAACAAAATCATGGTGATTTTGGTATTGCTAGTGGCACAATATCAAAAATCAGAGTTTATATGACGTTTTCAAAGCTCTGGATGCTGTCTCAGCTACTTGTCGGGGTATGCATGATATGTACTCTGTGGGTATCATCAGTTGTCGGCGCGACATGTCTCGTTGGTGTTCTTGGCTTTAGTTGGTTCTGTACTGGTTGGATCCCGTTTGCATTGATCAGCACAAAGGTGGCGCAAGATTCATGCATCAGCCTTGATAATAGTTCACCAACCGGCGGCAGACGTGATAGTTCGGGTTTGATGATGAGTTTGCATAATGTTTCAATTGCGGCACCGCAAATCCTAGCAGGTTTGCTTGCTGGACTGATTTTTTGGGTTTCTCGGGACGAAGGAGATAATAATCAGGCTAGGTATGTCCTGTCTGTAGGGGGTATATTCGGATTAGGTGCTGCGTGGATGACAAGGAGCTTGAATATCGAACAGGACCTCTAATCATTCCCCACATACTCGATATTGGAGATTCTATTCCGACGACAGTTGCGCACTGCTGTGAAATCTACCCGTCAAAAATCTACCCGTCAAAACCCTCCAAAACAGTCCAAGTCTACACCACCAACATAGAACAAGTGTCGGAATATCGATCCCATGATTCGGCGCTACTGCGCTCAACGCGTAGCGAACGTATCGCGCACCGGCACGGGATTACTATACCTAATCCCAGCGCTCACGGAGCAACATCCTATAGGACCAGGGTACCTAACAGAGTACTCTGGCGGTAATGCGGTCTTGTAATTACAAAATGTGTAATTTCTTGTAAAATAGACTCTCTTGTTGTAATAAAATTTTGCGATTGTAAATTCCATTTCCTACTACGTATACTAGTATATATAACGCCAATATTCAATATTTAAAGCCCAGATACAAAAAAAAAATTATATAAAATAAATTAACTACTTAAATAGTGCGAATTTTTTAATATTACGTCCCTGACGGCATGGTTCCATGTCGTCGACCCGCGCGCTTACTTCTTCGGTCGTTGTAGGTTTACGCCGCTCATGTGAGCCGGTTGGTGGTGCCAGAGCGTCGTCTGTAAACTGACGCGATAGGCAGGAAAGCTGTTGCTCATCCAAATATCAAGTGCGTACACTCAATGATACTGACTTGTACAAATTCTTGCCGTTTGATTTGCTGCGAATACTCGGACCTTGACTTGAAAAATCGACCTTCGCTGCCTGTTGGAGAAGGTGGAGTACCAATATGAGGTTTGCATGTGGAGGGGCAACGAAGAGAACATTGGCCAGTACCAGCCATTCCTTCTGCCTCGCACGCTGCACAGGATGTTCACGGTTTCCACCCCTGACGGAGTTGTACAGGTATTGACGTTTCTCAATGGTGGTCCATAGTGTCTTTCCATTTGCAGATATGCTGAGCACACCCAATGTCAACGATCCATGCGTCGTGGATGGAAGGGAGTTTTGTAGCCATCATTGTGAGGGTATGATTGAACAGGGCAATACAGTCATTCTCGAAATCGGTTTGACTGATAAACACATAACAGTTCACTCAGGGCCCCACTGCCAAGCCATTAGTCTAAGTATTTTATTGATCCCTGTTTCAAATGAGGCTTGGCGTAAATTACATCTAGTACGAAACAAGTAAAATACAGTGATATATCAATACCTTTTTTATAGATATATTTTCTGACCGCGAAGACTTTTTCCTAGCTCATCAGGCTCATCCTCTTCTTCCTGATGAACGTCCCCTATATATTCTATGAGATTCATACGTCTAGCCTGTCTTCATTTTTCTTTGTCTACTGAATGACTAGGGAACACGTAGACTCAAAATATGACTAGTGCAGATCTACTATGTACTTTACGGAGTATATTCAAATTAGACTTTTACTGTTGCTGCATGCAGTTTGATATCCCGACCACGTGGCGGTTGCCAAGAATCGTTGAATGTTTCGCAACGGGCCGAGAATAGATCCGTGGAACATTCTAGAATTTCTAGTTAGACATTGGTCTTGATTAAAGACCACACGGCACGGGCCGATATTACGCCCGACGTTTCGTGTTGTATGGAATATGATCTTGTGGACTCGCTCCATTCTGCCTATCCAAGTCAATCACACCCCACAGAAAGTACTATGTAGTGGCAATCAATCAGCAATATTGAATTGGCTCCTAATTTAGCTCTATCGGCGCTCGATCTCATTCACGATATGTTGGTCAGCGGAGGCTGCGGGTAAATGAGACTGGTAGTGCGTGATTTGACATCATCCGTCTATTAGAAAGCTAACTGACAACTTGCTACACTAACCGGATTCGGATTACGTGCATACGGGAAAACATGCCGCGCACTACGGAAACCGTGTAAACCGGTGTCAACAGAAGCCCCCAACAGTACTCAAAGTTACGCCTATTTACGCAAACTTACAGAACGGGGTAATTGGAAAAGGGGTATGCGATTTGTCAGCCAATTTCTATGTGCAGGTAAGCTATATGACCATGTCCTGTATCTAGATTTTGTCGAGTAAGCGAATATAGACCTTTCTCATACCATAGAAAGTTGACCTTGGTTACCAATTCACTGTCACGTGTGACGGTCGTAGGCCTCGCGAGTTGACAGTGGCCCCATCCCGGCGCCGTCACGCAGCCTACGAGCCCTAGCCCTAAGTACCGCTCACGACGGGATATCCCTTTGTTGTCATGCCTTCCCGATTAGGCACCGCCATTGAGCCTGCGGGGTATAAAGGAAGCTGTAGCGAGCGCTGCTCAGAGTCTTTCTTCTTCTTCCTTCTTGTATGCTTAGTTTTGCGTCGACAGCGCTACCCTAGAGCTTAGGAATGAGCAAGTGTCACATCACGTACGAAGCCCCACAAATCCGTCAACACTAAGGAGGTCACATGACATGACAACAGACTGGTCCTATCCCGCCTTTCCCGCTCACACGTCCCTCCCGATCCACTTCCTCAGATAGCTATCATCGTCCCACTACCACTGTCACGATATCATCGTCATGCTAAGACCATGACCATGGCGTCTTCCGCATCATTTTATAACCCTAATTATGGAATGCAGATTGGAAGTAATTCCGGCAAGGTCGAGGTTACCTTCAATCATGCAGGTAGATAAGATTATGAGACCTTATTAAGTTATTAAGTTGTGGAAATTATTGACGAGTGCAGATCCCTTGGACAAGCTACCAAGTGCGGATGGGGCCGAGTTCGACTCATACGTGGATCAGTATGAAGATTTTTGTCTTCCAGGCACCAGGACCGAGCTTCTATCCCAAATTTCAGAGTGGGCCGAGTCATCGGACGGGAACTATATATTCTAGCTGAATGGAATGGCGGGGACGGGGAAGTCTACCATTGCTCGAACGGTTGCAGCATCGTTTAAAGACAAAGGACAGCTTGGCGCCACTTTCTTCTTTAAGCGGGGCGAAGCTGATCGCAGTAATGCAAGATATTTGATATCAACTATCACAAAGCAGCTGGTCACCAAACACCAGCAACTGGAACCTGATGTCTTGAAAGCAATCAACAATAATCCAAATATCTCATCCAAATCTCTCAGCGAACAATTTGACAAGCTTCTTCTCCAGCCTTTGCTTGGATTAAAGCTGGATCAACCGACAACGGTTATGGTTATTATTGATGCACTTGATGAATGTGATCGGGAAAATGATATCCGGATCATACTTCAACTTTTGTTTAGACTGCAGGAAGTGAAGTCAGTATATCTGCGAATATTTCTTACCAGCCGGCCTGAACTTCCAATCCGTCTTGGCTTCAGGCAGAGTAAGAACCATCAGAGCTTGGTCCTCCATGAGCTTCCCAAACCGGTGATTGAACGTGATATTCGCCTATTCCTAAAACACAAGCTTTCAATAATTCGGGAAGAGCATTCAATTCCACTGGATTGGCCTAAAAACAAAGATATTGAAAAACTGGTCGAGATGGCTGTTCCTTTATTTATTTTCGCGGCTACTCTCTGTCGTTTTGTTGGGGATATAGACTGGCTTCCAAAAAGACGTCTTGAAGCTGTTCTCCAAGATAAAGCAACAACATCAACATCTGACATGGAGAGAACATATCTACCAGTATTAAACCAACTCAATAGCTCTAAAAATGAGGGCAGTGCTAAGCTACAGCTATTGCAAGAATTTCGGGATATAATTGGAGTTATTATTCTTCTTGCCACTCCACTCTCAATAGGCACTCTTGCTCAGCTGACTGGAATGCCAAAGGATGATATCAGCAATCGACTGAATAGATTTCATTCGGTTCTAAATGTACCGGATAATCTCAATGCACCGGTCCGAATCCTACATCTATCATTCCGAGACTTCCTCATTAACACATCAAGCCCCTTCCACGTGGATGAAAAAGGGACGCATCAGAAAATATTATATCATTGCCTCCGTGTTATGAAAACTGGACTCAAGACCAATATCTGTAGTCAGCCAAGTTACGGAATACAGATGATAAATATTGATCAACAGGTTATCAACCGCCACCTCTCAGCGGACCTGCAATACGCCTGCCAGTACTGGGTATACCATCTTGTTCATAGCGAAGCTCGTATCACGGAGTCTCTAGCTTTTGATTTTTTGAGAAAGCATTTTCTTCACTGGTTGGAGGCGCTGAGCCTAATGGGTGTTATATCAGAAGCAGTGGCAATGATAGATGCAGTACAGTCTGTGGGTGGGGCAAGTTTCTCTATCGTCTATACTCAAATTATAACTAAGATTATGACTACAGAAGGGCACAGATGCTGAAATTTCGGGCTTTCTCTACGATGCTAAACGATTCATTCTTAAAAACACCTACATTGCGGGTATTGCTCCACTTCAACTCTACAGTTCCGGGCTAGTATTTTCACCGAAGCAAAGTATTGTTAGAAGGATATTTTCGGGTAGTATACCCAAACACTTTTACATACTACCACAGGTGGAGGATTTATGGAGCCCAGGACTCCAAACACTCGAGGGCCATTCAGATTGGGTTTATTCGGTGGCCTTCTCTCCAGATGGGGAAACCTTAGCCTCAGGCTCTCGCGATGAGACTGTCAAGCTTTGGGATGTCAAGACCGGCTCTGAACTGCAGACCCTTCAGGGCCATTCATTTTGGGTTGGTCCAGTGGCCTTCTCTCCAGATGGGCAAACCCTAGCCTCAGGCTCTTACGATGAGACTGTTAAGCTCTGGGATGTCAATACCGGCTCTGAACTGCAGACCTTTCAGGGCCATTCAGATTGGGTTTATTCAGTGGCCTTCTCTCCAGATGGGGAAACCTTAGCCTCAGGCTCTCGTGATAAGACTATCAAGCTTTGGGACGTCAAGACCGGCTCTGATCTGCAGACCTTTCAGGGCCATTCAGATTCAGTTTATTCAGTAGCGTTCTCTCTGGATGGGCAAACTCTAGCCTCAGGCTCTCATAATAGGACTGTCAAGCTTTGGGATGTCAATACCGACTCTGAACTGCAGACCTTTCAAGGCCATTCAAGTTGGGTTAATTCAGTAGCCTTCTTTCCAGATGGGCAAACCCTAGCCTCAGGCTCTTACGGTGGGACTGTCAAGCTTTGGGATGTCAAGACCGGCTCTGAACTGCAGACCCTTCAGGACCATTCACATTGGGTTGGTCCAGTTAATTCAGTGGCTCTGCTTGCAGAAGAATATACTGCGACTAGATCCGTGAGAAGTCCACAACTCCATAATAAATGCGACCCGAATTCATACAGTATCAATCCTCAAATATCTTTATCAAACAACTGGGTTGCATTGAGAGGCGAGAATCTACTGTGGCTCCCTCCCGAGCATCGTCAATTTACAATTTCGGCTGTCAAGGAAACCACTCTTGCTCTTGGGTATAGTGACGGGCGAGTTTCTATTATCGGATTTCATATTCATACACTGTAGATTGAATTTTATTTATTCTTATGTATTCTCTATTGTTTATTAATCTCTATTTAAAAGGAGGGCCTGGGATATCCAGGCATTGTAGTATTCCATCTTATCGATGAATTCTCGAGCAACTGCCGGATTCTGCTGTGGGGTAAGTTTGCCACTCTCGTGAAATATTGCTCGTAAGTACGATACTGAACTAACAGGGAAGATTATTGTTCCGGCATAAGCCAGATGGGGTCTAGCCTAGTTTCACATTCAGGCTCCAGAAACAAAAAGAGTGTAAACTGCCGTGACACCGGTTTCAGGAAACCCTGTAAGAAAGCAGCTTACGGGCTATCGCAAGCCCATGCCGGATTGTGGGGATTGTGGGGATTGATTATGTAATTAGCGCACTAACTAACTAACTTTAACTTAAGTTACCTTTTCTTTGTTTAGCTGAATTGACATATGGCGACCAATAATATCCATTTACCCGTCCAAGATGGGATATGAAGTGGGGCTTTTCAAACATAAAGACCAGCTGGTCAAGGCGACGTCGAGAATCGCCGTAGCATTTGTACCACGTAAAACAATGTCTTGTACCGTATATTACCTTTTCATACCTCATGTAATTTACACTAAGCCTTATTTGAAACAGGGGTCAATAATCTACTTAGACTAATGGCTTGGCAGTGGGGCCTTGAGTGAATTGTTATGTGTTTGTCAGTCAAACCGATTTCGAGAATGACTGTATCTTTTCCAAACGCCGCATTTACGTCTTCTTCTGAGGCCATGGTAGCTCTTAAACCGACATAGCAGATCCTGTGGATTACAAAGAAAGTGGCTATTGAATCTATCAAGCAACGACTAGCAACTAGGAACAAAAATAAACATAGAACTTTCACAAAGCGTAGCTCTCCCCAGCTCCGAGACCTGTTGCGTTGGAGCGAGAGCGAATCCTGACACTATCGCTGGTAGCGACCCAGGAAGATGTCGATCAAAGTGAGACTGAGGACACCGTCACGGACTGCAACATGGCCGTCCCTCCAGACACCTCCAAAGATAAGCCGTCAGATGAGTTACTGGGGAATATAAGGTCTGATATAACTGCTTCTCCTTCCCCTCCAAACACCTCCACAGAGCACGTGTCGATTAGCGCCCAGATGTGAACTAGCTCAGTGTTGTCCTGTGCAAGTTGTGCGGTATGGACACCTCCCGCTGCTGGGTCATAGGAGATATCTCCACTCGTCGTTCGATCAACAGAGAGCGTCGAGTTCGACTGGAAATATCGGATAACCGTCTGTTCCGATCCTCCCTTGCGGACTGCCAGTGACAATGTGGCACCTAAATCAATGACAAAAGCCATTCGAATATCCAAGCTAGTTCCATGGATCGATGAAAGCAGCGTTTGGTTTGGCGTAATAGTTTGATTCTGAATGCTTGCGAGAGTGTTATCAATTGTGCTTAACTCGGCGACTGGCTGCTGAAGGAAGTATTGCTTGGAACCGATTTGCTTAAGGGCTAGCGTCCGGGGAAAGGAGAGCATCCCTTTCCATGTAGTCGTAGGAGGATTCGAGCCGTAACTGTTCATTACGGCGGCGATAATGCGCCTACCGTCTGATGCAGGTACGTTTTCCCAACTCAAGGCACCATCGAAATCGCGTCCATAATCTAGCCATAGTGTTGAAGGATCCACAGGATCAGCCACAAATGTTTCCCCATCAAAGGACCCTGTCAGCGCCACGACACCATTGCCACCAGGTGGGGATCCTTGAGCTGGTGTGAACATCAAAACCCAGGTTGTCTTGCTAGTGCCCTGTATAGGAAGTTGAAACATATCTGGCACTTCCCATCCGGTTATACTAGATGGGAATCCCTCAATCTGGGATGCTGACAGGTCACTCACCCACGTCCAGCTTTTAGCATCTAAAGACGTCCAGAATGTCAATTTGTCCTGACCGCCATGCGCAAGGACCATAACCCATTTCCCTGAGGGAGCATGAAAGAATACTTTAGGGTCACGACTCTCGAGCCCTCCAGTTATATCCTGAGGTGCTTCCTGAGCTGCCCCTATGATTGGGTTGCCGGCAAACTTAACCCATGTCTGTCCAAGGTCCGTGCTATAAGCAAGGCGCTGGTCCTGTGTTTGGTTCGATTCCGTGTACCCAGTGAAAAAGGCAAGGTATGGCGGATTAGTTGCCGTGCCTAAGCCAGACGTATTATTCGAATCGTAATAAGAGGTGCCGGTGAACGATTCAATGCCATTCTCGACTGGAATGGCGACGGACAGATGATCCCAATGTAGCAGGTCGGAGCTGGTTGCATGGCCCCAACACTCATTGCCCCAAACATTTGCAGTCGGGTCAGCCTGATAAAATAGGTGCCAAGTTGAATTGATTTGAATCAGCCCATTCGGCTCGTTCATCCAATTCTCGGTCGGACAGAAATGAAAGGCTGGCCGATAGTCATCGGCTACCGCTGGCGTAACGAGGGCACAGACTAATGGAAGGGCCTTGAGTGCCCCAGTAAATCTTCGGGAGATCATGATTTGGGATATAAGGTTTTCCTAACTCTGGGCCTGTTAAAAAGATGAAAGTGTAGATAGAGTCGCATGAGAAATGCATTCTGTACAGTGGAGGACGTGAAGCAATTATATATACATTAGCTTGGTCATATTCGATGTGTTTCTTCTAATATTGATACCTACTTCTAGCGACGATCTTGACGATCTTGACTATCTAAAGCAGTAGTGTATATTGAATATTTGAAAAGATGGGTTTATTCTTTGCATCTCAAGTAGGGCCATGAAACGCGCAAGAGAAAAGATGACGCAATTAATTTCCATCTTAGGTTGCATCAGATCTTCGGCAGCTGAAAATCTCCAAGTAAAGGCATGTGAGAGCATCGCGGAGGGCATCCGGTACCTATGATGATTGTGGAGTCTTAGATATAAGCAACGGAAAATCTCTTCAGCTAAGCCAACTTAATAAGAATGTAATTACCGATAAATCTCCAATTTAGAGAGTTCTATGATCCCTGAGTGGAAATTTCTGGGGTACGGAGTAAAAGTGTGGGATAATGCATTTGCGGAGGCATCTGGTACAATGATCGCGGAGACACAGACATGCTCCGCGAAATTCCCCATTGCATTGGAAAAAAGGGGCAACTATTTTGTTTTTCTTTGTTCCGTTTTGTCGGTTGAAATGTGCTTAGTCTCCCAAAAAGACCTCGGTGGGACAAGTCGAATCCCCACACTCTCCTCCATCGGTGAGGTATTTCGTTTCTAGAATTGAGGGTCTTCCTCTGGAAGGCGGGTATAAATCAGAGGCAATATGTGTTTCCTCGACCAGTCAAATCAACAATTCCAGAAATTCCTTGCCTGTGCAAATATTTCTTATCGCGAACATGAAACCGATCAGCATGCGGTGGGAGGTCCTTCTTCTGGGGGCATTTCTATCCCAGGTCCATGCGGCCCCAACGAAGGAATCCTACACGGAACTTTACCGTCCTCAATACCATTTCACCCCGG
Organism: Talaromyces adpressus; assembly: GCA_002775195.1. Classification (NCBI taxonomy): domain Eukaryota; kingdom Fungi; phylum Ascomycota; class Eurotiomycetes; order Eurotiales; family Trichocomaceae; genus Talaromyces; species Talaromyces adpressus. The sequence goes on from NHZS01000584.1 coordinate 28,109, forward strand.
CGCAAAACTGGATGAACGATCCCAATGGCCTTTTGTATGCTGATGGGACCTACCATATGTATTACCAGTACAATCCAGGCGGAAACACCTGGGGAGCGATGTCCTGGGGCCATGCCACCAGTGAGGACCTTACTCATTGGAAGGAACAGCCTGTTGCTCTTCTCGCGCGTGGATATCCCAATAATATTACCGAAATGTTTTTCTCTGGAAGTGCTGTCATCGACGAATACAATACCAGTGGCTTCGGTAAGAAGGGAAAAGCTCCATGGATAGCCATGTATACATCCTATGTGAGTGTCGTGACTGAGGTTGGCAGTTCGATGACCTAATATAGCCCTCAATTTAGTACCCGACAGCACAGGTCTTGCCAAGTGGAAAGCAAGTTCGCGACAATCAGCAAGCGCAGTCTATTGCCTATAGTCTCGATCATGGGGCCACATGGACCACCTACGATGAGGCTAACCCTGTTATCTTGGATCCGCCTGCTCCATACCAGGACCAGTTTCTTGACTTCCGTGATCCCAATATCTTTTGGCATCAACCTATTGGGAAATGGGTGGCTGTTGTTAGTCTCGCAAAACTTCATAAGCTCCTTATATATACATCCACCAACCTCAAGCAATGGGACTGGGAGAGTGAGTTTGGACCTTTCAATGCTGTTGGAGGTAATTGGGAGTGCCCAAATATCTTTCCGTTGCCTGTCGATGGAGATGAATCAAAGGTAAAATGGGTTGCTATTATTGGTGTTAATCCTGGAGGCCCTCCTGGGACTGTGGGTTCAGGAGTTCAGTACTTTTTGGGTGACTTGAATGGAACCACGTTTACAGCGGACTCGAACAGTATCCATGGCGGTGGCCCCCCAGACGGTAGTTTCATCTTTGAAGATTTCGAGGGAAACCGTTCCTTTGGCGACCGCGGATGGGTAGCTACTGGCGACTTTATTGGTACCTCCCCTGTGGCGGGTACCTTGCCAGGTCAGAACCCAGTGACAGGATTTCTCGGAAACCAGCTGGTAAACACCTTCTTGAACGGGGATGCAACTACCGGAACTCTGACATCCTCTTCCTTCACGATCTCGTACAAATATATCAACTTCCTCATCGGAGGAGGGGACAACATTAACCAAACTGCGATTCAGCTGAAGATTGATGGTAATGTTGTGCGTGCTGCAACCGGATCCAATAGTGAACAACTTACCTGGCAAAATTGGGATGTTAGTGCCTTCCAAAATCAAACTGCCGTAATTGAGATCATTGACCTCGCCACCGGGGGTTGGGGTCATATCAACGTTGACGAAATTTCCTTTGCCAACACCCCCGCCACAAATAACAATGCCAACTGGCTGGACTGGGGTCCAGATTTCTACGCAACCTTAGGTTACAATGGGCTCCCTCAGTATCAACGGACGATCATCTCCTGGATGAATAACTGGCAGTATGGCGGGGTCATACCAACGAGCCCTTGGAGGAGTGCAATGACTATTCCTCGTCAACTGTCGTTGAAAACAATCGACGAGAGCATAGCAGTAGTTCAAGAGCCTGACGAGTGCTGGAAGGCTATTACGCAGACTGAAATTGCATCAACCTTCCCTTCTGTGACTGGTACCCACGGTTTAGGCGATATCGGGAGTGCAGCCGAGATTGAGTTAACCTTCTCCAGCGGGGACGTCACGAATGGCAGCTCTGAGTTTGGAATCGTTGTACGAGCCTCTAAGGATTTCAGTCAGCAGACACGAATAGGATATGACTTCGCCACTCAGCAGGTGTTTGTCGATCGAACGAAATCTGGAGATGTCTCATTCGACAGCACATTCGCAAGTGTCTACTATGCTCCTCTTTCCCCAGCCTCTGATAAAACTGTAACCTTGCGTATCTTTGTGGATTGGTCGAGCGTGGAGGTTTTTGGTGGACAAGGACAGACCACAATGACAACCCAAATCTTTCCTGACGAGAATGCCACGAATGCGCAGCTTTTCTCTACCGGGGGAAGCACCAAGAATGTCCAGCTTCGCATCAGCAAAGTACGCAGTACACGGATATAGTGGGATTGCACGATAGGAAACTGGGTTATGGCCCTATCCTACTGAATTGGATCAGAATACCCTATCCCCATCTTCCCGTATTGAGGACTAGTCGTTATATAATAGGAAGTACCTTGTTTGAGGTGATATTTGAGCCTGTAGCATTAGTTCTAGCCATCGCCATTGGTTCCCTACTAGGCTAGGCACCATACCTCCGTGCTGGCTTCCTAGTTAGATATACATAATCAAGAGTTCATATGCCTTTTAGGGACTCATCATATGTTATCGTACCTCAATCTGCTACAATCTATTCTTTTGCACTTCTAGCATGTGTTTCACTGACGGGCTAAGGCCACTAAACTGCTTAAGAGTATCCAAGGTATTGGTGGCAGAGAATCCAATAACTGTTGCAAGCTGAGGCTGTCTTCCACAGAGGACGTGCTAAACAGTGAATGAATCTCCTGTTGGTGAGTCCATGCACTCTAACAATTGTTGTAAGTATAGTTGTTTGGAAAAACTTCACTCATTGGAATACTTACGCAGTGACTTTGTCCTCCGACATTTGGAGAGGACTGTGCTCCACGGGAGCCACGCGGACATATGGTGTGGTGTTTTGTACACGATATACGAAGGCCGGAGAGTCTGACCGCAACCTAATTGCCTACACTATTGATTTTGATCTAAGTTGTATATACTATTCCAGTTTGGCTTGTCGCCCGGAGCAGTTGATTGATATAAATGCACTGGCCCGTTTGAAGCAGCCCAACTTAATGGACCTGTGTGGCCGCTATTTAAGCTAGGGCCGTGAATTGGAGGCGTTTGCGTGTCATCGCGGAAGAGCAGTTTCTCTCCGCGAGGCCTGGTCGCCCTAGCTCCACCATTCAGGATGGACTATCTAAATGCACGCACAATTCGTGTATGCCCACTACGAGCCCGCAGTCAATTAGTGCGTTGCTATCAGTTCCAGTAGGACCAATACTCCGTGCTCCGCAGTACTTTACTATACCCGACTAGATGTCAATTTTGTTAGCAATCTTATACAAATTCGACATTGGCCCTTGAGCCCGGGTGGCCCTTGAGCCCAGGCCGACTACCAACCGCCAGGTGGAAGGTGACCCGACGGGTAGTTCGCATTATATTAGTGGACTGTAGGGCGTGTGCATAGCGGATGAGTGAGTTTAAGTTATTTCCACGGTTTTCTCTACTCGACTGAACGAACGTTATTTACCAACTGGAACCCTGCCGTAGCAATACTAACTAATACGGAAGAGATCATTTAGTCACCCAACAGCCCCTTCCCTGGGCTTTCCAGTGTGGACAGTTGAAAGAGGCGAACATGGATTCTACTTTTGAGGATTAATAAACGACACACAAAGACAGAAGCGCAACCCCATGGGGTCAGAATCCACACACAAGATCTGGATGCATAATACTTGACAGCCAGCATGATGTATACTTCAAGTATCTATCTAATGCCAAAGTTTTTGGGGCATGCGTTCTACCTCGTCAAGAGAGACGTTTCTCGGCCAGTCAATGATCCAGACGCTCTCATCCTGGAGGCCTGGTCGCAGGGTTTGATGACGGGATCCTTGGTCATCATGGCCGCGATCACCTATGTGAACATGCGATCAGGGGTATGGCTGCACAAGATGATCATGTTGGAGGTAATGTATTTGTCAGGACCAGAAATACAACACAGCTGATTGCGTCGTTTCAGTTGATCTTAGCCATGCCTCATGGAACCTTCATCTTTGCCTCAGAACCAGCGTACGGGTGGTATCTAGCAACAACGGCGATTGGGCTGATCGTCTCCTGGTCTCTGCATAATGTGGTCGCGTGGATGAAAAATAAGGCCTTCATGTCACGACGGCTGTCACTCGCCTATGTTGGAACCATTATCCTCGCTCAACCGTACTGGGCAGTGGAGATTTTCGCCAACTTTGCCTACTTTAACAATATCGATCATGTTTTCTACGAGAAGACGAGACCATTGGAAGCACTATTTCGGTATGGCCACACGGAAAAGAATCTGCTTATTGTGGCTCTATGTTTGTGTTGTGGGCTAACATATGGCGTGTCCAGTGACCCCTGGTGGATCTTTACGACATGTAATCTCTTTTGGGTGGTTAAGACGCATTATAATTTTGGAATCATTGAGCTCGTGCGTGAATCCCCCCGCTTTGGCCTCATGTTGGCATCAATGGGCCTCTCCATCGCATTTCTCATTTTTGATATCTTGAGCGTGACTGGGGTGTTGCGGGTAACTGAGACTATGGGGATCAATCCCTTCTGGAAGGTAGGAGTTTTTTTTATTTCAAGGATATCACCTAGACCGAAACAGCTTACTAAATGGGAGCAAACCACTAGCTGTGTTTCGTGTTCAAATGTCTCTGCGATACCGTTATTCTAGACGATTTCAAGACTGCGCTCGATAAACTCAGTGTCCGGTGGTTGCGACAACGCGGAATGCACACCTTAGGTTAGTTCTGTTTCCAACTTTCCTCTAATTCTTCTTCTTTACTTCCAGTTCCCCCTGCAGTGGTTGCTAACGAGCTCACTCAACCAATCGGAGACGCATCAGACGCTAGAAATCACTCGATGTTTAGCGATGAGCGCGCCCCTCAAAGCGTCCACCGTGAGATTGTGCCAATGAAAAGTCCAGTGAGCGTCACACATTGTGCATGAGCCAAATATCGTTATCCCGAGTGACCTGTTTGGACCCACACGAGAGATAAAGAGAGAGAAAGAGACGCGCTACAGTGTATAATGATGCAAAATCCCCTGGGCTGGATATCAACATTGAACTGGAAAAATGCTGTTTACCTGTAAAACAATATGTATATTAGTAACGACTTATCTGTGCGTGTTAACTATTCTTGAGGCACCTTAGCTATTACCTCGTCGTGAGGTCTAGTACGGTTGACCCGGTGATTTCGATAATCCGTTTTGTATTTCTAAATTCCTTTAACTTAGATTATAACTTTCTAGCCAATAGCTTGTTATAAAATTCTGTAACAGGGCATAGACCTGGCACGTCTCCTCCTAAGATACCGTACTGAGTACTACATGGCGAGGACTGATTCAGGATAGAAAAATGTTCTTGGAAACTCACCGGGTCCAACCTACCTCCTTGTAGGGGGCCTAGGAGACCTAGCCAGTCGACTTGCACCGTGGATGGCTGAGAATAATGCAACAAACATGATATTTTTATCTCGACATGCTGGAGTTAGTCCTTCAGACAAGGACTTTTTTGATGAACTTCAAAGCCAAGGACGTTCATTATCCATCATCAAAGGAAGCGTCCGACATATGCGTGATGTTGAAGCTGCGATTTCATCCGCATCGAAGCCACTGAGGGGTGTTTCAAACCTTTCTATGGTGCTCCAGGATGAATCTTTATTGAGAATATCCTTGGATGAATGGGGCACTGCTATCGGACCAAAAGCGCAAGGTACCTGGAACTTACACAAGGCATGGGTTGATCACGAGCTTGATTTTCTTATGCTGTTCAGCTTCATGTGCGGGATAATAGGAATGCCTGGCCAAGCAAATTATGCCACTGCTAATACATTCCTGGGTTCGTTTGTCCAGTACCATAAATTTGTTGAGATTCTGAAGTATCGCTTTTTCAGAGGCCTATGTGAGAGTGGCCAAGCTCGCTGTATTCGCCTATCTAGGCTACGTACATGGAGGTGCACGTACACAAGAATATTCAGTATGAGGGGGGAAAGGAAGAAGAAAAGAGCCTTCCACCTTGCTGCAGAGATTATATGCACCTCTGTGCGCAGCGCTTCGCCCAATAGAGTACAGCTCTGTCGATTGTCCTGATTCAGTACCGTCGTAGAGCTTCAGCCCTATGCGGGAATAGCTTCATCTGCCACGTGCTGCGGCTCCAGGACGGAGCCGCTTGCTCAACCCTGTCACACCGAGGGTCTTCTCAGTACCTGCTAACGCTCGCTGATACATTGCCTCGGCGTCTTTGAGTTTACCCTGGTCTGAGTAGAGAAGTCCAAGATTGTTGACTATGTCCAAGGTGGATGTGTGATTAGGACCAAGAACATTCTCATAGCCTCTTAGCGCCCGTTCATACATTAACTCTGCCTCCTTCAATCTATCCTGAAAACTGTAAAGATACCCGAGATTATTGATCGTAGTCAAGACAGATCGATGGTTAGGACCGAGAGCCTTTCTGTACCTATCATTGCTCGCTGATACATTGCTTCTGCTTCTTTGAATTTACCCTGGACCGAGTAGAGAATACCAAGATTGTTGACTTTATCCAAGGTAGATCGGTACTTAGGACCAAGGGATCTCTCTGTACCTTCTAGTGCTCGTTGATACATTAAATCCGCCTCCTCCAGTCTATCTTAAGACCTGTAGAGGTTCCCAAGGTCTTTGACTGTAATGAGGGTACATGGGTTGTTAGGACCGAAAGAAATTTCCCTGCCCGCGAGTGCTCGTTGAACATCGCCTCTGCACCCTCATGATTTCCTTGAAGACAGTAGAGACGACCGAAGTTGTTGACTATTTCCAAGGTGGTCGTGTGGTCAGGACCAAACTCATGTTCACAGGCTAATAGTGCTTGGTGATACATTATCTCAGTCTGCTTGAATTTTTCCTGGGATCTATAAACATCCCCAAGGCTGCTTATTGTAGTAAAGGTGTAGAGATGGTTAGGACAGAGAGTCTGTTCTGTTCTGACTAGAGCTTGCTGATATGTTTTCTCTGCCTCCTCTAATCTGTCTTGAGAATGATAGGGTCTCCTAAGGCCCATGGCTGTAATGAGAGAAAATTGATGGTTAGGACTAAGAGTGTCCTCTGTTCCTTTGAGTGCTCGCTGATACATTGACTTAGCCTTTTCTAATTTTCCTTGCAGATAGTAAAGATTCCCAAATTTGTGTACTGTGTCCAAGGTAGATATATCTTTAGGGCCCAGCGCCTTCTCATACCCTAGTAAAGCTTGTTGATACATGGAGGCTGCCTTTTTGGATCTAAACTGATAGTTGTAAACATCTCGTAGATTGTTGACTGTATTCAAAGTAGATGTATGTTCTAGGCTAAGTGTCTTCTCTTTTTCCGTTAGTGCTCGTTGATATATTGCTTCTGCCTCTGTCAATTTGTCCTGAGCGAAATAGAGAAGACTAAGGTTGTTGACTGTGTCTAAAATGGATGGATGCTTTAAACCAAGCGTATTTTCTTTATCTGCTAGTGCCCGCTGGTACATTATCTCTGCCTCCTTCAGCTTGCTTTGGAAATTATAAAGGTTTCCAAGATTTCCCATGGTGTCCAAGGTTGATATATGATCCGGACCAAGAGCCTTTTTGTAGCCTGTCAACGCTTGGTTATATATTGTCTATAGATCCGTGAGTTTTCCTTGATCTGAATAGAGATTCGCAAGATAATTGATTGCTCCACAGGAAATGTCGCTCATTGGCAGGTCTTTCTTTGATATTCGTTGGATATAATCTGCGTGAGGCAACAACCGCTGTTGCAGTTGCCAATAATCACGTTCGCTCTTGCTAGGTACCAAATACCCAACAGCAATCAACGCCAATTCGCGCCATTTATTTCTCAATGTATCATGTTGAGCCTCAGCTATGTGTAGACACCACTGTTGTACCACTGGATGTATTGCATAGCTGCTGCTCTGTTGGTTAATCTCAATATTGAAACTTCAATCAGAACTCCCATAGCCCTTCAAAAGGCAAGAGAATCTGATAACATATTGTTAAACCACACTGGCTTATCTGGACTGTACTTGCCGTTTTTAACTAGTTCGAACCAAATATCTTGATATTCAAAATGAGCAAGTAGGAGGAGTAGTTCCGCTATATTTTGACTTCGCTTTCGAATCTCGTTGTATGAAATGAGCCATGTTTATAGTATATATCCTTGACGATAGTAACGTTCTGGCTGAACATGTGTCTGTAATTCATGCCAGGAGTCCTGGTAGTACCGCAAGAATTCGCTGATACCCGTTCCAGTTTGATGCATAAATGCCCCGGCAATTACAATTGCCAAAGGCAATCCTGCAAGTAGATTAATAAGAGCCACAACATCTATACCAATTAGCGTTAAATCAGCTATGTATACATGAAGAATATATACTTTGATTTACTTCACTACTCGTGAGTGTATTCAATGTTGAAAGATGGCTGCTCTGCTCTAGCAGTGAGATGGCATCGTCAATATTGAGGGCCTGGACTGGAAGAGACTTTCCAAGCTCGCTCAGTGACTGGAGTCGAGAGGTAATCAATATTGATCCGTGATCGGCTGTGGAAAAAAAAATCTTGAGTGTCATATCCGCCAGGGATGCCAGGAGAGTACTGATCAATATTATCAAAACCAAAAGCCAGCGTGAGTTTCCTCGCGTCCCAAGCCACTGTAATACACGACCGGCATTATACTCTATTTCATTGTCGTTTGTTACAGGTGGAGACTTGAATGTGAGATGTAATCGAGGAATGAAGGAGTTTATTGATGGCAATAGTGTCTCTTAACTCATGGCATCGACCCATAGAATTGCAGTATATTAATCTTTGCGGTCACGTGCGAAGTGAATAGCCAACTGTGTCTTTCCAATACTGCCCAGTCCATGCAGGACACAAACCTTATGCGACATCGGATTCTGTGGCTTGAGATGATGCCATAGCCAGTTTAGCTCCCCCCGTCGCCCTAGAAAGTTTTCAGTTGCAGGAATCCCAGCAAGGTCGAATGGCATAATAAAGTTGTTGACTTATACTCAGTAAGCAAGTGAAAATTCAGCTTATATTTCATGGATGTACTAGAGACAACATTCTCGACAGTCCGTGTTGGATCTGTATCGTTACATGATATACAAAACAGTAGCTCTTTTGCATAGGCTGCTGCCACTGCAGAGGTGTACCCCTGCCACTCTTTGGTCTTATGAGAATCCGCATAGTCACAGACACTGTGTATGATGAGACATGGATAAGTATTCATCAGGCCTGCTGCTTCCATCTCTAAACAGAGGGGCCTAGCTTATGGCTTAGACGCTCCCGTAGTTGGCTGTCTCTCACAGTTGGCTTGCCGAAGCGATGGGCCCATAATGAATCACGGGCTTGTTGTGATACCGAGAAGGACGAGAAACCACTTTTGAAGAATCACAAGCTGTGCAAATTGGAAAGTCAGCATCCATGTGGTTGTATGCAGGCTGATATAAAAAATCTTCTTGGGTGGGACGAGCAAATTCCATCGCTCTCTTGGGAATTTTTTTCGGGAATTTCAGCGATAAAATCAACGATTTTACTTTTTTTGATAACATGCTTCGCTTGGAGTTTGGATAGTGCTTTTAGGAAGATCTATGGCGGATGATTGAGCATGCTGGTACGTTCAAATTTACCACCAGTAAGTAGTTTTCGGTAATCATACTGTACAACCCCTGCAAATGCACCCGTCGGTTTGCTAACCACCATGTCACCAAGTTGAATATCAGCATCACTGTTGGTATCCCTCCTCCAATACTAACAATTAAACTGAATCGAATTGAGCGAAAACTGGATAAAAGTTGAGTTGGAACCGTAGCCGCTGATATGATCCTATAATTACCGCGTGGCTGGCTAGCAATAATAATATTATGCTCTCTTATACTCCTGAAGATGTAGGAATTTTGATCTCTCTGCTGTATTGGGAGATCTTTATGGACTTCATTGAGCATCACCTTCGCTGCAGCCATCTCAACTGGTAAGGCGTAGATCTACCTGACCGTAGATCTACCTGACCGTATAATTATCATGTGATCGACAGGTTCTGCTAGCCATTGTAAAAGATGTATTATTTTGATTTTATGCTTTTTTGCGACTTCCAGGTAACTTGAATGTAAAAAGGTAAAGGAAGTAAAATACTAAATGTTGGTTTAGCTATAATCCGTATCACGAAGCATAGATTAGGGAGCAAGGGCGGTCCAACTGCCCTACGTGGTGAGCCTGTTAATATGCATATATATTCAATAATAAAAGACTGATCCCCAAAACCGTAGGGGCTTGGGGTGCCTAGCTAGCTATATACGAGGTTGCTCCCGGGGCGCTAGGGATATACCGTAGTAATCCCGCTTCCGTACGTGCGCATTGGTTCTGCATCCGGGGTGCAGAAGCGCCGAATCATGAGATTGATATTCCGGCACTAAAGCATGTAGAACATGAATATTTATGGTGTTTGATGAGGCTGACTCCAGCTTGTCTTGGCTTCAGTCCCAATTTGTGGCAGCCAATTATTTGTGGCATTGTCATCACAATACATTGGATTCTTTACCAATGCATACAGCACTAGACGGACCTTTACCTACTATTATACTGTAAGATGGCGTAAACTGTCACTGCATGGAATCTTGGTTGGAGTTTATACTAGCACGACTTGGTACTAGGATCTTCCACGTCCACCCAACCTGGGCCCTGGGCACATGCACCCTCAGAAAAAAAGTAGCCCCAACAAACATCGTAATACCACAGAAAATCTGAAGATATAAATACGAGCCACCATTCTTATCAACAAGAACACCCGCGATCGGGTTTCCCGTCAAAACAGCCAAACTGATAACGAAGGAATCGGAACCATTCCTCACGCTGATCTTGCGCACATCTTTCGTAACCTGGGCCACAATTGCAGGCACCATACTCACAAAAGTGTCGCTAGTAAACCTAAACAGCACAGAAAAGATAATCTTGAGCGCATTTGTGTTACTGGGGATCCAAAGCGCCAGGACTAAGATCGAGGTTACGTAGGTAGCTACGATCATGATGTTGAAACGACTGACATAGTCGCTTAGCCAACCGGGCAAGATACGGCCAAAGATACTACATGCATTGAGGATGGCAAGCAGATATCCGGCAAGGCGAGAAGACATGACGTACGACTGCACTTCGAGGATGATAAAGTTTGTAGGCAGGAAGATGCCCCAAAAGAAAAGGAAGATCCTTCAAAAGAAAAAGAAGATGCTTCAAAAGAAAAAGAAGCTCCCCAGAGAGACGAGAAAGAAGGGGGTGTATTTAATAGGCCAATGAAGTCGCTCAGTGCAAACAGCGTTGGCTTGGGGTCTAGTATCGAACCTGCAGGGCCATCTGTGTTCTTTTAGGAAAGTATGCTGCAATGCGTGGCCACGAAATTTTTACAGTCTCTTTGAGATGGACTATCAGCGCATCTTCTTCGGCATAGTTGAGGTATAAAATAGTGATGAAAGCGGTTAAGGACAAAGAACTGAATTCAATCTTCCTCCTCCCATCTTCCTGATTACCAACATCCTCTCTCCTAATGAGAAGGCATTCATCTACAAGCATTGATAGTAGTACGGGTTTACTTGCTGGCAAGTATAAGGCGAAACACAAGTGGTGGCACCATTCCAGCCGATACCACCGCACTGTCCCCAGTGTGCAGCGCTGGTGCCCGAGCCGCCGCTCGTCGAAGTGGGGGAAGTGGAGCTCGTGGTGCCTGTAGAGACGTCCTTGATGAGCTGTATCAGCTTAGGACCAATTTGTCCTGCTATGAACTGATCACCCTTGCTGTTAGGATGGACACCATCGTCCCGCAGCATGTCATTTGTGAAACCAGCGGCCCGTGAACAGTCAGCAATGACAACAGGCGACTCCGCTGTTGTTTGTTGCAGTACCCAGCCCGGGATGGCGGTGTTGACGGCCTCAATGGTCGCGTCGCTCCAGCTCGTCGGTATTATCTTATCAACCTAGGGAGATGCGCGTCAGAGTTTGACCAAGAAGACGAAGAGTCATACGATGGTCAGGAAGCACAACTTACAATAACCTTGACCCTAGGGTTTGCGGCACGCATTGCATTGAGCATGATTGTGTACGAGCCAATGATGCTATCGGCGTTCCGGTGGCCGATGTTAACATCGTTGGTGCCGAGCATGAATTGAACGATATCGGGCTTGGTATTCTGAACCCAGCCGACAATGTTGTTTCTGGCAATATCATACGCCTGCCAGCCCGAATGGCCTTCATGGTCCGGATCAAAACCCTGGGGCCGCGAGCACTGTGGTTCGAGGTCATTCATACTGCCGACAAAATCGACATTGCCAGCCAACCCAGCGGATGTGATTTGTTCCCATACAAGGGGTCTCCAGCAGGTGATCTCAGTAATAGAGTCGCCGAGCAGCACTAATCAACCCCACCCGCTATGTTAACCTGTTTCACGAAGGTAAGCTGCTGCCGCGAAGTGCTTACTCACTGACTTTTACCGCTTGTGCGACCATACTGGACGTAAGGCCAGCAAAGAGCGCAAAACCTGAAAGCTTCATTTTGAAAACGAGCGCAGGACTTTGATTCTGGGCTATGATTCTAGAAATTACCAGATGATCGAGCTTCGGCATGGCATCACTTAAGGACTGGCTAGTGTCCTTAAATAATTTTCCTTGGAAAATACTTTGAGTTTGTGCGGGTATTTTTGATGCCCGTCTGTGGATTCTTCATCCGAGACAGGGAATAGTCCGGAACTAGGCTGAGGCATCAGCTCCGCATTCCAGGCGTACAATTCTGAGCTTACAAGGAAGCCACCTTGCCTGATACAATATGATATGTTTCCATACCTAGAACGAGTGGAACTCGCGGGCCGATGACTTTATCCTTGACTGCGGAGGAGAATGTGGACGGTCAAGTGTGGAGCGGGGTTCAATCTCTGCAGAGATGGATGTAAAGCGGAAATCAGCCAATGGAACTAATTTAGCGGCCTCGAGGCTGAGTACTCCGTCCATTTAGACCCCTTCAAACCTCAAACCGAGCGCCACATTTATGATCAACAACTCTAAAACGGAGTCGTCAACCTAGAGCAGCTCCACTAATGTCCCAGGCGTTTAGCTTTCTCCGCAGGACACTAGTTATACCAAATATTGCCTATTATACAATTCATTCCTCCTACATCGATTGAAACATGTTGGATTCCACGGGCAAGGGGTCTTTCCTCAGTACCTACCCCGCAGGAGTCGGACGAACGGAGGCCCGGGGTAATAGCCTAATAGGCTCTGTTTGGCATCTGTACCTATATACACACTTTTCTGTACTCCGTTGATTTTAGCCGGTTTTCCGATCTTCCCCTGTAACTTCGATCTAACGTATTTCACCCCTCAACGGGCCGCACCCCTCAGTGGTACAGCCGCACCACATCTAATTTCGTTAACCCGTACAAATAAGGTGTAAACAACCGAACAAATTAATTCCTATCTATATAGCTGGATTCGTACACCGATTACGTTTATGCCCATGTTGCCAGCAATTACTGCGCCTGTGAAGGTCCATTCTCATTGGCCGCCGGAGGGGGGTTGACGGCTTCATGAGGCCCTATCCCGGCCTTCTGCAACTGTTAAAACACCCGTATTTGGAAGCGCTTGAGTACGGCGAGAGCAGCGTTTTTGCAACTGATTAACAGCTTCACGTAGTTGATCGTTTTCCCTAGCCAGAAGCGCTGCGTTATGCATCTGTACGAGGGACCCTTTAATCAACTGATCAAATGCTTGACTTGACGGCGTATTTTCGCTAGAATTGCTTCAATTTAGAAGCTTTTTGACAGATTGGGCCTGGCGCTCTAGCGTATGTGAATTGTACGGTGTTCTGGGGCTCCGATTGGTGCTGCTTGACGTACTAGGGCGGCTTGGGGCTGGGGTGGCCTCTTTGACAACAAGTTGCAACACTTTCTCAGGATCGAATGGCACAATACCAGAGTGTGAGAAGCCGCCTCTAATATTTTGTGTGGTATAAGTTTGAAGCCGTACTTTGTAAAGCATTGCTAGAAAATCCACCTTATCAACATGGTGAATCCCGCTCCGAATCCGGCTCTCAACGGCACCCCTATATAAGCGCTTCAACACCGAAAAAACGCCCACATCTAGGGGCTGAAGAATATGAGATGAGTGAGGAGGCATACAACATGGTATAATGTCATATTTTTTTGCACGCATGATCAAATCCAGGCGTTAGATGGCTGCTGTGGCCATCAAAGATCAAAAGCCGTTTAATGCCAACTGTGCTAGGCCTTGTATTAGGCTCAAATATTCTTTCTAGCCATTGTAAACCCAATTCATCCGACGTCCAGCCATTTGGCGAGCGTGTAATTGATCAATCAGGGGGCAGGATAGGGTGCTTATACCACTCCGCCTGGTTATTGCCAGATGTGAATATTATCAACGGAGGCACCACCGTACCGGTGATTCGTACGCATTCAACCACAGTCCCTCATTCGCGATTTCCTGGTTGAATAAGTCTTGGTTTTCCTGTACGGTCAGAGCTGCATATAACTTTTGCTGTTGCGGCAATCCCCATAGCAAATCCGGTTTCATCAAAGTTGTAGATATCTCCATCGGCAACACCATTTTCTAGCTTAAGCCATAATAAGCCATCAAAAAAGCCTCCAATAAGGACCGGATCTTCACATAATGCTCGGGAGTATGTCAATCGGCGTGAAAATCTGGCTTGATATCCGGTTGCCGGTTGAGAAACTTGGTAACACAGTTTTTACCTACTTTACTAGGTGATTTGTTCAAGTCTCCTTCGGCCAGGAAAATTTGGCCATTCCTCCAAGCATGATAGACCTCAAGGGCATGCCGTGGCGCTCCAAGGACAAGACGCGGCTCCGGAGAACGTCCTCTTCCGTGTCCGCTCGCTTAATTTAAACTTTGTGTTGCAAAGAAGATTTTGGCTCCAAGAACTGCGAGGTATCCCTATAGACAGACTATCTTTCCAGGGCATAATGGGTAGCCATTGGCCTTTCATAAGTCCAGGATTGGCTGAAGATACGCACTCGAATGAGCATTGACGATGGTTGAGCAGAGATGATACACCATCTGCACAATATCTTCCTCATCGTTGTTTGTTGTTTGCTTTGGTTCAGCATATTTACCACTACCCAACGGCTGCGAAGTTCACAGGTACAGTTGAGGTGCTGCTCAATACTCAAGGCAAAGCTAAATGATGGATAACGATTCTGACGATCGTTTGGCCGCCGCTTCCATGAAGGGGAGGTTGCCGAGGCTTCTACCATGCTTAGATCCACATTACAAACGATTGTAGACAGCCCCTAGACGTTCCAGAGATATGCCACCAGCAAGTCGTGTGTGCTCGAGAACGACGAGAAAGCGAACGGCGTCAACTGCTTACGGATACGAGATTTACGATTGTCCGTATTTGGAGTCATATCAAAGGCGGGGAAAATCTTTTGGGAGACCGAGCATATTTCAACCGAGAAAACGGAACAAAAAGAAAAAGAAAGCAATCATCCTTGTTTGGTAATACGATAGGGAATTTCGCGGAGCATGTCTGTGTCTCCGCGATCATCGTACCAGATGCCTCCGCAAATGCATTATCCCACACTTTTACTCTGTACCCCAGAAATTTCCACTCGGAGATCGTTGAACTCTCTAAAATGGAGATTTATCGGTAATTACGTCCCTATTAAGTTGGCTTAGCTGAAGAGACTTTCCGTTGCTTATATCTAAGACTCCACAATCATTACAGGTACCGGATGCCCTCCGCGATGTTCTCACATGCTTTTAGGGATTTTTAACTGCAAAATATCTGATGCAACCTGAGATGGAAATCAATCGTGTCACCTTCTCTCTTGCGCGTTTCATGGTCCTATTTAAGATACGAAGAACAAATATGTCTTGAAATATTCACACACACTAGTGCTTTAGATAGTCAACATTGTCAGGATCGTCGCTAAAATTAGGTATCAATATTAGAAGAAACGCATTGAATATGAATGCTAATGTATATAGACTTACTTCACGTCCTCTACTGTATAGAATGCTTTTTGCTTCCAGAACTATCTTCACCTTCCTCTCTTAACAAGCCCAGATTTACGTGAACACTGTAGCATAATAAAGGTCTACTTGCGCTGTGAACCTATACTAAGTCTACATATGGGTATATCTCCATAACTCATACTCGGTGGTCTCGGTTTTCTCAATTAAGCCATTTGCGTCTAAAGACTATCGCCAATAGTTACTATCATTGCATTTAGCGTAATGCACTTTTCTAGAACAACCTTAAAGATGTATGCACTGTTTAAAGTTTTCGACGGGGTTATCGGAGCCTGTCCTGATCTCCGCGAAAACATCTCCGCAATCATTTCTCCGCAATTTGTAAGTGCCCGTAGTACCCGAGGTGGTAGGTATATAGCTCATCATACACACAGTGTGGGATGGAGGGCCATGACTATAAAAGCAGGGACTGTGGACATCAGTTTCGTCAAGACATCCTCTGCATTCATCGCAATCGCGGCCCATACCCTCTTCTCGGGCTTATCTTTCTCATTCCCTACATATGTACATAGGTAGAATGATGACTCCCATTTGTCATGTCTTGACAGTGGGACTGTTCGTCTTGCAAATCGCAGCTGCTCAGACGTACACCGAGCTCTACCGTCCTCAGTATCACTTTACGCCAGAGCAGAACTGGATGAACGATCCAAATGGATTACTGTATTACAAGGGTATTTATCATTTGTACTTTCAGTACAATCCAAGCGGGATTACCTGGGGAGATATGTCTTGGGGCCATGCAACCAGTACTGATCTGACCCATTGGCACCAACAGCCAATCGCGCTTCTAGCCCGTGGTTATCCAGGCACCGTCACCGAGATGTTTTTCTCGGGCTCGGTTGTTGTTGATACCCAGAACACGAGCGGGTTTGGTGTTAATGGGACTGTGCCTCTCGTGGCCATGTATACCTCATATGTAGGTGCTTGAGGATCTAGCAATGGCAATGGCACAAAGTTAACTTATTTGTCCAATTAGTATCCACAATCACAGACTTTGCCGAGCCAACAGTCGGTCCAGGGTGGCCAGCAAGCACAATCCATTGCGTATAGTCTCGATGATGGTTACACATGGACCACATATGATGTTGGCAATCCCGTCATTGCTGTACCTCCTGCACAATATCCAAACCAGGTCAACAATTTTCGTGACCCCTTCATTTTCTGGCATGATGCCAGCGAGAAGTGGGTCGCAGTGGTTTCGCTGGCCCAGCTCCACACTCTGCTCATCTACACCTCGCCAAACCTCAAAGTCTGGACTCAGGTCAGCGAATTTGGTCCGTTGGGTGCAACTGGAGGCGTGTGGGAATGTCCTAGCATTTTCCCGCTTCCTGTCGATGGCGATGAGACGAACATCAAATGGATTGCACAAGTTGGACTAAACCCTGGTGGACCTCCCGGTACCACTGGCTCGGGGGTGCAATATGTGGTGGGAACCTTTAACGGAACAGCATTCGTAGCGGATACTGTTCCAAGTGGCGCCATTACTTTCCAAGACTTTGAAGGAAACGGCACCTACGCTCAGCTTGGTTGGACAGCTACGGGAGGCTTGGTTGGTGCAAGCCCAGCCCAAGGGACTCTTCCTGGACAACAGTCTGTAACTGGGTACCAAGGCAATAGACTTGTGAATACATTCTGGAATGGAGATGCCACCACTGGAACGCTTACCTCACCACCCTTTAACATAACACACAGAGACATCAATTTTCTTATTGGTGGAGGTAACTTCCCAAATCAAGAGTGCATTAACCTGATCATCGGAGGCCAGGTTGTGCGTACTGCGACCGGTAACAATAATGAAGCGCTGGTGCCTGCGACCTGGGATGTCAGTTCTTACGTGGGCCAATCTGCCGTTATCGAGATCGTTGATTCCCTGACAGGTGGCTGGGGACACATCAATATCGATGACATTACTTTCTCAGACCCAGCCAATACAGTCTTCGCAAGTTTTGAAGGCGGTGGCACTTTTGCTAGCCTTGGTTGGACTGCCACAGGAGGCTTGATTGGAGCAAGCCCAGCTGCAGGAACCCTTACCGGACAGAACCCGGTAACTGGATATGTTGGTAGTTATCTTGTGAACACATTCTTGAATGGCGATGCTACCACTGGGACGCTCTCAACATCCTTCACAATCACTCATAGGAATATTAGCTTCCTTATCGGTGGCGGTAATTTCCCGAATCAGGAATGCATCAACTTGGTGATCAACGGTCAGGTTGTGCGTACTGCCACAGGCGCTAACAGCGAACAATTGGCATGGCAAAGCTGGGATGTCACTGGGTTTATCGGCCAAAATGCTACACTGCAGATTGTAGATCAACTAACCGGTGGCTGGGGGCACATCCTAATAGATCAGATCACCTTCTCCGACTCAACGATCGAGGACAATGGCGCCAATTGGTCGGACTGGGGCCCTGACTTCTACGCAGCCACCAGTTTTAACGGACTGAACTTGACAGAGCGCATCGGTATTTCATGGATGAACAACTGGCAATATGGTGCGAATATCCCTACAAGTCCATGGCGGAGTGCCATGTCCATTCCACGGACACTATCGCTCTCCACAATCAACGGGAAGCAAACTTTGGTACAGCAGCCGACGGAGAACTGGGCCTCACTAGAAACATTAGGGAACTACACAAACTCCTGGACTAGTGTGCCACAAGGCAATCAGCTATTGCAACTATCAGGAAAAGCACTCGACATCACTCTGACCTTTGCTGACAGATCAACAGCGGTGGCGTCGCCCCAGTTTGGCATCATTCTCCGAGCTACTTCCGACCTGACACAACAAACTCGGGTCGGCTATGATTTTAGCACCAAGCAAATCTTTGTTGATCGAACAAAGTCTGGAAACGTGGGATTTGACGGCACATTTTCCACTGTGTACTATGCACCGTTGACACCAGCCAGCGGTGGTACTGTAACGTTGCGCATTCTTCTTGATTGGTCGTCGGTTGAGGTGTTTGGCGGGCAGGGGGAAGCCACTTTAACCACCCAGATTTTTCCCAGTGACGCTGGAACTGAGGTCCTACTCTTTTCATCCGGAGGCAACACTACTGGGGTTTCTTTGAGCGCCCTGAGCATCGGATCATCCTGGCAGAACTCTACTATCAGTGGAACATCCACAACAACACTCGCCAGTTCAACAACAAGCGGGACAGTATCCAGTTCCACGACGATATCGACAATTTTATCTACAACCACAAGCGGGAAAGCATCCAGTTCTACGGCGCCGACAACATTATCTATTGTTACTCTTACCCCGACAACATCTAGATCTACGGTGTCATCGACAACATCATCTAGTGCTACTCCGACCTCGACCGCCGCTTATGACTACCGTCCTACGTATCATTTCTGCCCGCAGGAATACTGGATGAATGAGCCTAACGGCTTGATCAAGATTGGCTCGACGTGGCATCTTTTCTTCCAGCACAACCCAGACGCAAACGTTTGGGGTGACATAAGCTGGGGCCATGCCTCCAGCACCGACTTACTTCATTGGCAGTATTTACCCGTCGCACTTCCTGTAGACAATGGCATTCAAAGTTTCACCGGGACCTCCTGGTTCGATGCTAACAATACCTCTGGCTTGGGCTCAGCGACAAATCCACCATATCTTGCCTTCTTCACTGGCTATTTTCCTTCGTCTGGAGTACAAGATCAGCGACTTGCATATAGCTTAGACCAAGGCGGGACGTACACCAAGATTCCGGGAAACCCTATCATCTCGAAAACGCAGGAGGCTCCACATGATGTTACAGGGGGCTTAGAAACGCGGGATCCGAAAGTATTCTTCCATGGTCCAACGGGTGAATGGATCATGATTCTCGCGCACGGAGGACAGGACAAAGTGACTTTCTGGACCGCTCCAGATGCGATACATTGGACGTGGCAGAGTGATCTTACGGCCAGTGAAATTCCCGGGTTCCCAAGTGGCGCTACTGGGTGGGAGGTGCCGGAATTTTTCCAGCTCCCAATCGAGGGCACTCCGCAGTCGATCTGGGTGCTGATATTTACCCCGGCGAATGGTTCTCCAGCTGGCGGCAATGGAGTCGTAGCAGTCACTGGATCATTCAATGGAACCGTATTTACGGCGAATCCAGTCAATGCCGCCACGGTGTGGCTTGATTATGGGCGTGATTGGGATGGTGCACTGGGTTGGGTAAATGTGCCTTCGTCCGATGGGCGCATGATACTCGCCGCCGTCATGAATAGCTACGGTACCAACCCGCCGACGAATACGTGGAAGGGCATGCTTTCGTTTCCTCGCACATTAACGGTCCAACAGCTGAACGGAGTATATACATTTTTCCAGCAGCCTGTGGTCGAATTGGACGCGGTTAGTACCTCGCTTACGCTCCTAGAAAATCAAACCCTCGCTCCGGGCCAACAGCTGCTTTCGACGATTCACGGCAATGCTCTGGATATCCGTATCTCGAGTATTCCAGCGGCCGGTTCTACGCTATCTCTCGCAGTCCGAGTTGGAGGAACAGATCAGACGGTTATTAGATACGTGCAGTCCAGCGGGCAACTTCAGGTAGACCGCACTTCGAGCGGTAACATCTCGTATGACCCTGCTGCGGGCGGCGTTCATACTGTGGCCTTGTCACCTGATGCAAACGGAGTGGTGGAAATACGGGTCTTGGTTGATGAATGTTCGGTCGAGGTTTTCGGAGGACAAGGCCAGGTCGTGATTTCAGATTTGATCTTCCCTGCAAAGACTTCTGACGGGCTGTACTTGTCGACCGCTGGAGGGAACGTGGTGCTGAACTCAGTAGATGTGCGTGCAATAGGCTGTACTATGTGCTGATGTATTTAGAACAGTGCGTGGTAACTATCAAAGGATCTTCCACTAATATCCTTAGTATACCTACAAATTACTAAAGGAGCAGTGAGATTTCATTAATATATGTGTATATAAATACAAATGATTTCACATAATCCAATTCTGAACTACCACAAACTACAGACATCCCTACATTATCCTTTGTTACATGTTCAGTTGGAGTAGTCGGGGCACGAAAGTAAGTGGGTAGTGACACCGTGACACGAATATTTTGCCCAGGTACGGTCATCGGTACCAAGCGTTGCGAACCTGGGATACGGTTCAAAGTTCACCGTTTCAAGAGGTAGGTAATTATATTACACATGGCTACAATTATTTGTGGATGAAAGAGTCCAAACACCGGCTTATCAGTGTGCCCTACCCAAGTATGTTTCCGTAATCCAACCATTCACTCATCGACAAACCCATCCATCGATTATTGTTTACAATACGCATTACGTAGCAAAACTGTTATTGAACCTTTCAAATACATACTGGTTCGTTACTCGAAGACCATAACGATCAAGATGCTCACGCTCAGACGGTTTCGCTGCGTTGCTTCTCACTCCAAAGCAAGCGATGAACCCGTTGTTATTTGCTCTCCGCCCGACGATATCGTGTCAGCTTTTGGGACATGCCGGCTTCTGCATGATCAGATTAGAAACATCGAATGGGGAAGAAAGACGTCTGCTTGACAACTGAGCGGAGTTGTATAGGTAGTTTAATCTTTTACTTGAGTAAGGAGACATCAAGAGTTAGGCGTGAATTTTACGACCGTGGGTTCTCTTCTAGTTTAACGCCGATCCCAATTCTAAAAATACAACAAAGAACATTTTGCATACAGTAGCATTTTAGTCGAACGAGGTATAGCAGAGTAAAATGATAAGCTAGTTCTGTCAGTCCTCCTAGGTTTGCCCATCACTTGTCTCACATGGTAGCATTATGAATGCCAAAATAGAGAGTGTAGTTGTCGATAGTGGGTTTAATGTAATTGAGTCCCGTACATCCGCGTTGGGACTGCAAGATAGCGGCATTACAAACGAGAAAGCAGAAGACAAGAAACAATACTTCAACGGGGTGAAAATTCAGTACGCAATATGCCACTGACTCAAATATTTTCCCCATCACAAAGAGGTGCTGGTCCCCTCTACATGTTCATAGCCTTCTTCCTTGCTTGTATGTGGTGTTCTTTCGCCCAGCGCAGTCACGGCTCGCTTGAAGTGTCGAGGAGCGGTCCTGCTTGCGTAGAGCTCGTCCATCTTTTCAAAAGAAATACCCTGGGCCATTTCTGTCAGTCATAATTGAACGCTTTCCCTTCTAAGTGATCTCGCCGTACCTTAGTCTCTGGATAGAGGTACCATCCTCCAATGGCTGCGATCAAGCCTGTTCCGAAGAAGATGAATCCAACTTTGCCGCCCAGATGGCCTGCATCAGTATTTATCTGTTGAGCGGGAAAAAGGATCATTAGTGCCACAAACTTTGAGACTGTAAACATGGACCGAAAGGGTGCGTTCATCCTTACCATATATGGGACTGTGAACTGCATAATGAGACCCCACACCGCGTTAGTGATGGTAACGAGGCCTTGAGTAGTACTTCGCAAGCGAGCTGTAGCAATTTCGGAAGCTAATACAAAACCTACGGCTCCAATGGAAAGCTGATATACGATTGCCCAAATATATATGAGGACAACAATACCCCAGCTTGTTTTTCCTGGATTTGGGATGCAACCTAAAATACCGATTAATAAAAGTGCAAAGCAGAGAAAAAACTGAGGATGCACTATCATCGCCCGTCGGCCGACAATTTCAGACAGTGGAAAGGCTACCATGCTGGAAAGCAACATAACCACATAAAGAACAACAGATGCATCGAAGTAATCTTTTACTCCAATCAATTCCAAGAAATACGTCGCGTAGCCGATGACGAAGGTGGCTCCGATCATCTGCTGCCCGCTAGCGGCAAAAACTGCAGTAAGGGTCCTCTTAAGATTCGTGTGATTAAAACATTCGGCTTCGGTGGACATATCGATGCCGAGGAACTTGTAGGAGCCTTCAGCGTGGCTGCGGAGGGTGGAAATCTCTTGTTCATTTTCGGACTCCATTCGGCGAACTTCTGCTGTATAGAATGCCTCTTTTTTGAAGCCGTACACTGTCCGGAGGGATATCTGGGCCTCCCGGTTTCTTCCCTGTCGCACCAGCCAGTATGGAGACTCGGGAAAGAAGAACCAACCGGCTAGGAGAATAGCTGAAGAGCGAGCAAAAAGAAGAAAAAAAGTAAGAGAGCGATCTACTTGAACAACATAGGAGAAAAATATGGGCTTTACCTGGAAAGAAATACATTGCCACTATCGGTAACCACCATTGCCTGCCACGGTCACTCAATGTTTCGATCAATATGAGAACGAATGCCCGAACTTACCATTTGCCACTTAAATGGCTGCTACCTCTAGCCACCACGGCTCTAAGAATAGGATTAGTAGCGAATTCATTATGACGGGAGAATACCAAACCGACATTGCAAACTGTCCGAAAACAATGCTAGTATTGAAAAAACAGAGGAAGAAGCCCCGAAGTTCCGGCCGACAAGTTTCGCCAATCCAGAGTGGAGAAATGGTGAACATAATCCCAATCGCGATACCTAAGCCTGCATCAGTGACAGAAGGAGTAGATTCAACTTCATCGGCGCTTCCAGAGCCCATACGAACCATTGACACCTCGACCGGCCAGATGTACCCGCCAATCAGTTGCTAGCTGCTGGAGAATGACACCCGCCGTGGAGATGAGGGATGCAGCCAAGATTCCTGGTTTCCGCCCGAACCTCTCGAGTAGTGGAGCGAAAATAAAAGTGGCAACTATTTCGCATGCAGGGGCGATCGAGCTCCAGGCGGAAAGGTAGTGAGCAGGAAGCAGAAAAGAACCGTCAGGCTGCGGATATCCAAATTGTCTTCGGAATTCTGGCAGAGCAGCCAGCTGACCTCCAGCCACAAGGTCGAATCCTTGCATGACAACCCCGCTGGATATCCAAAGGCCTAGAGCAGCGCTTCTTGTTAATCACGAGCACTAAAGGGATTGCAGGAGACTTACACCAAAAACAGAACCGCCTTTGCGAAACGAGCATTCGCCATCTACGGGATGGGTCAACCACTGAGTAGTCGACCCTTCTGCAAGTCAGTGATGCTATTGCCAGGGATGTTTGGGCGGTAGATAAGAAGCTTGCCCATTGATCTCAATTTCAGCAGCGCTCTCCATTTCTTTTCTTGGAAAATTTCTCATAGAAGGCCGGCGTTTACCAAGTCAGCGTCATGATTGAAAAGAGCTATCATGGTGTTGTCTGCCTCCGTCTTATGTATTTGACAGGATCAGGGGAAACTGGGGAAATTGGGGAAGTGAGGTCGAATATCCGCGAGAGTGGGTGGCGGGGAGGTCCTTGGCAACGCGGAGACATGTTCGGATCGAGACCCGAAATTCCCCCGCGGAGTCCAACCGCTCTCCGCGAGAAGGACTGGGTTGTTTCGTAATAGTTAGTGGCTATGCATCTGGATGGAAACATTAAGGGAAGAAGGGCTAATTGACAAGAAAAAGAAGATATCGGAATACGATTCGTCCAATTACGAGCGCAGTGGCGCGGTGCAGCTCCATACATGCATGCTCGCTCTACGAAGGCCGCCTTTCGGACTAGAATATCTCTCTAACTCGTCTTGCTTTTGTCATATTGGAGAGTTTATTCCAGGTCAATCTTGAATGGGACATGCGGAAAAGAAGAAGTGACAAGCAAGAGTGCATGTGTTGAGTTCCTTACTGTCTGAATATATCTGGCTCTCACCAGGGTTGACATAGGTGTTTTGCTGTAGTATTTAATCTGAAAATTACTTGTGGCCTATGATGAGGGGTAAACTCGGGGTCTACAGAGTATAGTTTCATATTGACTGTCTCATTTGACTTGTGTCTGAATATCCGGATTGTCTGACAGATATCTGGGTCATCCGATAGATCTCGCGATACCCTAACGACTTTTGAGGATCAGGCATAGTATGAAACAATGCAGTATTAGCAGGCGGGACGTAGACTAGTCGGACCAGCTTTACTACGGATTCGTGTGCTTCGCGATCAGGGATGTAGTATACCGACAGAGAAGAAACGAAAAAGAAGATGGCTATTTTCTACTGGAACTCTCCCAAACAAATATTTCTCGAAAAATATGTTCCCTTGCTGGCTGAGTCTACTACTAGAATATTGGATGATACACTCGAGGAGAACCGCACTTAACGCCTGGGGTAGGAATTGAGCTATTGTGATAACGTATTACAACCACAGGCCAAATTTTTATTTCTCACGATTTGCCTCTCCAGGCCTCTGGCTGACCGCCTTGATCTTACTTCTCAAGACTCTCTAAGAACCGTTGACGAATATCCTTGCAGAGTTGTACATTATTCATCGCTCGTTCTCTCGAGTCCTTTGCCCGTCGCTCCAACCAATCGTTCCGATCCTTAACGAAAGCGTCGTACCTCTCTCTATGCTGTGCCAACTTCTCCTTCTTTTCCAAACTTAGCGTGGAAATCTCCGGTTCAGACAAGCAAGGGGCGGGAGGAGTAATCTCGGGTTTCCGGGGGAGACGACTCGCGACGGGTAGGATTTCGAGCTTAGGACCAGGCAATGTTTGGTACCAGTAGGCAGTGGTGGACCAGTCGTCGCGAAGGTGGTTGGCATGGCCAGATTCCAGAGTGACTTTGATCTTGCTGCTGAATCGGACGGGATCGGCCAGGTGCCAGCGATAGCTCACCTGGTAATTAGGCACATCTTCCTCGTGGATGATGGTGCCGCAAAATGGATAGGCATTCTTCTGCATACCCCAACCCTGGGAGAAGTAATCCTCCCCCCCTGTGCCATGCATGCTGGGCGGCCATGTATCATCATCGATGAAAATCATATCATCCCCCTCGCCCCACCAGGTTCCCTGGAAGTGGAGGACTGAGTGGTTACAGCCAATGTAGTGGCCAGCGCCCTCTGTTTCCAGAATGACATAGTTATCCTCGCCATCCAAGTTTTTGACCTGCGTCTCCAGACTGTTTGTTTGAACCTCCGGCGGGGCCCAGCCGTTGGTGGGGTTCTCCCGGCGCCAGTGGGCGTGAAAGTACAGGGTGTCCTTGGGAAGAGGCTCGGGATACAGTTCGTAATCGATGTAGAAGTACTGGATGTAGGCCTCGTCGTTTTGGTTCTCGATCTCGATGCGAGCACGCTTGTTGAACGGCATGGACAGGTAGCAGTTGAAGGCGGCAGCCCCGCCAAATTTCTTCTCCTCCGAGGGCTTTACGGATACCGTGAACGGCAGCGACTGGAAATTCGCCGCCATAGAGTGGCCCAAACAGAAGAAATCACCGATCGGCGCGAGCACATTGGGCGTTTCAGAATCGTCCCAGTACATTTTGATGAGCACTTTGCGATAGTAGTCAGGGTCGTTTACTTCATAATTGAGGCCGAGGGCGTTGTGAATCTCCATCATGGCCACCCCGGACTTGGAGTAGGGGATTAACCCAGGTCCCAGAATCTTTCTGCATGTCTGGACAAACCATAGATGCGTGATGGCACCAGGGCCCTCCAGGTCGGCGAGCAGCATAGTTTCGCCAGGCAAGACCACGAAAGCATCTTCATTCAATCCCTTCTGATCCCAGCTGGAGACACGGGCGCTGCGGGAAACCCTACGCCTAGTAATATCCGCCAGGAGGTGGTTTCCAAAAGGGGGATTCATAGTTATTGGATTGGCACACGATGCGATGTTGAGACAGGAGAAAGGGGAGTTATCTGTTTCTGTTGGCTCGGTGGTAAAAAGAGAAGAAAGGGTATGCTTTGCCGGGCATTTCTTATAGCTTTTAATCAGTTCACCAAGGTGGTGTCCGGGGAGTCATGTGAGAACTCCGCCTGTGGGTTCTTGAGTGCTTCTGAGCGGCACACGTAATGTATGTAATGTATTGTCTAGGAATCCAATCTCTGGCATATAGTTATACTAGTTATACTGTGCAGTTGTTGCGCAAATGACCTTAGTCCGGAGGTGTGTAGAGAGAATAAAATGCTTTCCCGGCCAATCAGGATGCTGGTAAGAGACCGTCTTATCTTATCGGGCAATGAAGACTTGACTTTGCAATGTTTACATGGACTGAGCGTCGCTTAGGCGGGGTGTGAGGAGTACCATGGTCCTTGCTCTGCTGGCCAACCGCTAACTAAGGCGACTGATTGGATAACGGCGAAATCGTGAGCGCTAATTTAGGAATTTAGAGGGGCAGCTCTTGGCGAATCGTCGGGGAGGAATGGCCTTGGAGTGGGTTTATGAACTGCCATCTCCGCTCTACCTACTACGCAATATCGCTGTCAATATCCCCTGCAGATCTAGCTAGAAATGACATAAAAGCGCCACGTACCCAGACAATCCCGCGCGGTCTTCTGAAGCAACTCCGCAGCTCTACGGACTAAGGAAATTAAGCACTACCGTATTGTCCAGATGCCGCCAGTCAGTGTCGCCAAGCCCCGAAAGAGATTGATTCTCGCCTGCGACACTTGCCGGCTGAAAAGGACCAAATGCGACGGTCTGAGACCCTCGTGCAATCCCTGCCGAGTCCGCGGGCTGGACTGCTTCTATCAGGAGCCTCTCTCCGGGCCTGCAAATAAGTACGTTATGTATACCCCTTCCTGACATATGATTGGATTATTGAGACAGCCCGTTGCACGTCGCTTCCAGGATCGAATCGGAACTGGCCAGCGTGAATCAGCGCCTGGACTACATTACCAGTTTGCTCGCAAAGCAACCGAAACAGGTACAGGAACCCCAAGAAGAGTTGGCCGTGCTCAGCTCCCATGAAGATTCTCCATTTCGGTTGCTTGCAACCAGCTCCATTATGGTCATGCTGGAGCTCGAGCCTGATTTCCCCCAAAACCTCATCCGCCTCGAGAGGATCAACTTCCTGAAGGGCTCAACGAACGGCTCCGACGCACGGGTTTTCTTCGTTCCCCACCAGCAGGCTGTGAACGCTCTGGCTGCTTTTTCGGAGCGCATCCATACCTATTATCCAATTCTCGCATCAAACTTCTCAGAGGAATACTTTCGCATTCTGTCTGAGCCTCTCAACCCATCGTGCCAGTCATGCTTAGTTCTTCTAGTGGCTGCCATCGGCTGCGTGGCACATGATCCCACATCGGACCGCGAGAACCCGTTCTTTGCAGCTGCTCTCTCATCGTTGCCGCCGGTTGTTGCGGAATGCTCTCTAGTTGCCGTGCAATGCCTGGTCCTCTTGAGCATCTATTACGCTTGCCTTCTCAGACCCTGTCAGGCTCATGATTACTGCCTAGTGGCGTCCTTCAAGATCCAGAACCTCTTTAAAAGGTAGGCGACTTCTACATGCATCACGCGGATTCATAAGCACTATGCTGATTGTCGTCAAAGCGGATTACAAGGCACAGACCCCGTTGTGCTCGAATTGACCTACCGAGCGTATTGGACAGTTTTGTTACTGGAAAGGCAAGTCGCTTGCACGGATGACCGGGTCGAAAAACACTAACGACGGTCTTATAGCGAACTGAGTGTCCAACTCGATGTTGCCAAAAGCGACATCTGGAAACTTGATACCTATGTTCCGCTTCCGAACTGTCTGCACATATGGCAATTTCCTCGTGAAAATCTTTCCACCAGTCCAGTTAGCCACTCCCCCGCCAGCGCCCATTCAGCCCACAGCACCAGGCTAGACCAGCCACAGTCATTCTTTTTAGCTGAGATAGCGATGCGGCGAATGCTACACCGGTGTAACTCCGCGGTGACGCTAAGTTCGACAGGTCAGTCAACTTATGCGCCCGGAGTTGCCGTAGAATTGGAACGCCAATTAGACGAATGGTACGATTATCTGCCGGATAGCATTCGGTTCCCAAGAGATTCTAATCAGTACTGCGCAAATCACGCTGAATCACTATCGAATTTCCTCCGTGTCCAGTACTACTGCTGCAAGTTGTCCATCTACTGGCCAGCTGTTTACCAGGCAATGCAGGATGGTGTAGCCGAAAGCCAGCTACTCAACCATTGCCAGCGATTTCTTGATTCCTACGTCCAACTGATGCCTAGCATCACATTTGCCTTCCACGACTGTCTGATTCATAAATGGACGCTTTTCCTGAGGTAAGTCTCCGACTACCCATGCCACTGCGGCTCGTCTCACATCGTAAATTTACTCCGGGAACAGCATATTTGTTATCACGATGGTGGTTCTCAAGGCGGCAAAAACTCCTTGTCTGACCAATACCAATCCTGAATTGCTTCACGAGTGTCTTTCCTCGGTCGCTACAGGAGGCTGGCGCTCAGAAATCAAGAGTCCTTCCTTGACAATTCTGCAACAGACGTTGACTCAACGGCTTCTAGAGGATAAGAATCAGTTCTACAGTCTGGAAAAGACGTCGCAGTAGACCTCTGTGTGCAAAGTCGTAGAGCTTTCTGAGGACCGGGTGGATTTTTATTTCAAAAGCAAGAAATCTTCCCATCTGATGCCCGATTTTGTGGATGTGCAAGCATGTGATTTCCAAGCCGTGCGATATCAAGTGTTCTTCGTAAATAATTTGGAGTGATAAAAATTCGGATGGAATATCATGTTACTTCTTTCTAGTTACTTAGAGATAACTATGTCTGAGAACTCCCATCTTCCACGATTGCATAGCGAGCCTGTACTTATTCCAATGAGTCTCTCTTTGCCCAGCGTTTGAGCTCAATATTGAACGGCCTACGTCCTATTCACGTTAGTCGACAGTAAGTAGATCCTTGCATCGGTGCAATCCATCCCACACCCGGACTTGTTCGAAAGAAGCGCTGTGCTCACAGCCTGAAGCAACCGCTGTGACTTTCCTTCCGGACCTGTAATATCCAGAGTACACGGTTGTTGCTAGTGCAAACCGATCGTTTGCGTAGATTTCAACAATATCAGCATCAAAGATAGCCCGGAGATGCAGTTTTTCTAGCTCCGATTCGCCCACCATTCCATCAGGGTGAGTGTAAAAAAGCGTGAATGGTCCTTTTTCTGGAAAGGTGCTGATCTTTGGATTGACAGTCGACGCGGATCGATCAACTATTATGGCCTCTTCCGCAATAGAGAAAATAATAGACAAACGAACGAAAGAGTTTGTCTCTGATTCGATACAAAATCCGACGGTATCGCAACTACGGCCGACGGAGATAGTGGCTTCTAGCTCCCAGCATGGGGTCTGGATGGTGCAAATTTCGTCATGACCCAGGGTTGAGCGGGGAAGATAGAAAGAGCTGCGCTGGTGGGTTTGGATGCAGTCGTCTCGCAGCCGCATGAACTCGAAGATCGGGCGAATCCCCAGGGTGTACAGGGACGCTGAACCATCAGGATAACTCATTATCTCCACGCTAGAAATTTCAGAAAGCTCGGTGCTAAGCGCCGCTGTGACGTTGTGCAGGCAGAGAAGGAACAACTCGCGTGGAATACACAAAGCACCGTTCCAGCCTTTCTCGCGGACATAGTCGCCAGTGATGTCCTCTTCCGGTATCCAGCCGTGGATGATACGTCTCCCAGATGTAGGATCAAGGAAAGAATTTGCGGCGTACAAGGAGCCGTGATCGAGGTACCCGCCGAGCTTGTACTCAAATTCCACTCCATTGTGTTGCATGGTGAGGTCTCCAAACATCCACAACAAGGATCGAACCGTTCTCAGTGGCCCGCCTAGAATTTGAGGGTGGCGCTTGATATGATCCCGTTCCACGTCTCCCTCAGCTCCTAGAATCAAACACTGGCGCGCCGCCGAATCTGTCTGGAGAGTCATGAAGTTGGCACACTCCCAGTTAATCCCATAGTTCCCTGACCAATGTTTCGACGGCTGGAATCTTTCCGGCAAATTGACTAAAGGCCCTAAATACTCCCAATGAGTCAAGTTGTCCGAGCATACAGCATACAGAAACACCGTTGGCCCTGCGCCCTGAATTCCACCAGAAATGATAGCATAAAGCGAGTCCCGGCCTTGGAGCTCATCCATTGCTGGCCAAATGGAGACATACGGGTCTCTGAATCCTGTCACCTGTACACCATCCGGCTCGCCTTTCAAAATCGGATTTTCCGACGGCTTGCTCCACGTCCTCCCATCATCACTGGAGATGGCCATAGCCAGACCAGCAGCACCTCGCGGATATGGAGGCGTGCTCCAGTGGAAAGGCAAACGACAGACTGAGGAGTAGAAGACGGTGAGGTGTCTTTTATGCGTACCGTCGGGTGGTAGGAAACAACCTGTAAAGACTCCCTCCTTGTCGTATTCTTGATCAGGCTCAAGAGCCGGCTGATACGTCGAACGGTTCCATTTGAGTAGATCAGGGCTAGTGACATGACCCCAGGACATATTTCCCCATTCAGTTCCCCGTGGATTACCTATTTCAAAACTGTGACTCAGTTGTCCGGCTTTTTTTCGAAGTGGGGAAGTCATTGATTACTTACATTGGTAGAAAAGATGGTGACGCTTAGATTTGGGGTCATAACCAGGGGCGCAGGGGTCATTTATCCAGCAAGGTGCTGTGATGTGTAGAGTTGGGCGAACAATGGTACGACAATCGATCGTCATGATGGAGTCGTTCTAAGATTCGTTGGTATCTGGAAGACTGAGGAATGAGGATTGAGATATACGCATTTTCAATTTATTACTCTCCTTTATAATCTCCATCATCGTTTAGTGCTGTAAACTCACTAGTACTATTTTACAGAGTCATGGAGAAGCTAAGTACTACGTAGTAGGAATAATCTGACTGCCCTGCTCCATAATCTTCTGGTGAGTCGGTTACAGCGGAGTATTTGGGAAGCTCCGCGTTGGTAAGTGGATGATTAAGGTATCATGAGGAGAAACCCTGTGAACAGTATCCAACCCATGGAGAGCCTCCGCAGGCTCAACCCTATATACATATACTAAGGAAATTACACACAAGATGTGCCAACTGAGATGGAGTCACGGTGTGAGATTTTACGAGAATAATCTCTTGACTCCTCCCCCTGAATGGAGAGGATCTACGCCTTATATACCGATGTTGTTCTAGTACCCAATCGGCAGAGAGAAATACTATTTGTCAGGTGGTCAGGCGAAAGTGTTGGAACCAAATCACGTGATTATCGAGCGAATATGGAGCATTCGCACTCGTGACAAAGCGTTTACAATATCGCCCCATTAAGGGTACGGCGGACTAAGTGTACGTTAACGACAAAATTCGTATTTCAATAGTTTTACATTTGTGCAAACGTAAATTTCATATTTCCACATTCTCCTATTCTTTTTAGTCTATATGTATTAATAACCCTAACCCTAACCTAAAACCCTAAGCTGAGTATAGATGTATCAAAAGACAATAACTACTAGCTTATAAGTAAGCTCACTAATTAGCTTGTAGGGAGGTACGTATGCTAGCTCATCAACTAGCTCGCACGTGATCTTGGTGTGGATTTGTACAGGGACATATACGCTGGCTTGTTAACTAGCTCGCATATAATCTTATTATAGATTTGTATAGGGCTCGCTTACTAGCTTACATGTAATCTTAGCGCGGGTTTGTATGGGGGCATATACGCTAGCTTATTAACTAGCTCACACGTGATCTTGGCGTAGATTTATATAAGGGCACATATACTACTATAAAATTTATAAAATCTTGTGAAAGCTCAATCAATACATTGTATTGGCAGCTATGGACTAATAAACTAAGCATGGAGAAGAAAAAGAGGAATCGATACAGGACGCTGTCCAGAGAGTCGATATATACAGCTCTCCCACGTGACGAGCGGTTCCCGTCAACCCTAGCCACTCGCGGCCTCGCTTGGCGCATGGCCGGAACAACATTCCGCCGTCTTCGTATCCGCAAAACGTACACGGTTCCGAATAGCCTCATACATGGCCGTGACAAATCTCTTCTAATTGGTTAGAGCTTTCTATACTACACTAGAAATAGCTAGTAGCTCCATATAATTATTACTATTTTCAGAAATAAATAATAACCATATCTTACAAGTGCCGTATCTTAGACCCATCATATGGTTGTTCTAGCCAATAACAAGCATGCATTTTTCATGCGTAGAAATGTAAATTTTGTAAAATACGAATTTTGTCGTTAACATACACTTAGTCCGCCGTAAAGGGGATCTCCTTTTTGGTCTAGCGGTATTTTGCTCCATCAGAAATCGTTGAAAAATCCGTACGATTTCGAGCGAATACGGAATGTTCGCACCTGTTACTGTCGGATTAATAACGCTACGTTACAATGTATCGGGCACCGGAGCGGGATTCCCATATCCCTAGGCCATACGCGCAACCTCCTACATAGCCACCTAGCGACCCCAGGTCCCTACGGTTCTGGGGATCAGTCTTTTATTATTAAATATATATGCATATTAGCAGGCTCACCACGTAGGGCAGTTGGACCGCCCTTGCTCCCTAATCTATGCTTCGTGATACGGATTATAGCTAAACCAACATTTACCATTGGCAACCAGAGTACATCCGTTTGAGCCAACCGTTTCTTGCATGCTGCTTGCTGTCAGACCTGGCATACCCCTCGGAAAAACAAGTGCAAGCCCTAGGTACGCCACCCCACATTAGTGACATGGTGAAGCTAGTGTAATCACACTATGCTTCGGTCTGGAAGCTTGCTTTTGTTTTGTCAGGTATATTCGCTTTGCCCAAATTGGCGACTAAATCCTACTAAGGCCTAATATTTATAGATCTAAGAGGAACGCTGATCCATGGCGACCATCCTTCAACCGACGTCTCGTTCGAAAAGCGGTTTGCTCTATACTTCGCTTAAAACGTCCGCCCTAGGTCCTCCAATAACCGTAATGTCAGCCAGTCTGGCTTAATACTAGGCGGTGCCGGCGAGAAAATGAGAGAAGATAGTGGAGGCAATGAAAACAACGGCACCGCCCCCATGCCAGGGGTACAATCGCTTCCGCAGGTCGCAGGGGGATTAGAGCATATAGGGCCTGGGATGACCGGGCTCGGCAGTATATCTAGTGGAGAATTGTCCAACTTCTTCGACTTTGATGACCAAAATGTGTGGAATTCACGAGACTCGCTGGATTGCGTTTTTGAAAACCAGGAGTTGAACTATGTAGGATTACAGGGGTTGAAAAGTGGCAGGCTTACTGATGAGCTACAACATACGTAGCCTGATGTGGCATGCGGCAGTCATGTTTAATCTCTTTTTTGTCTGTATTAATCTTGTATATCATCACTTTATTTGGCAATGGACTTCATTTTCCCCCAACTACCAACAGTAAATATGTCAGTCAATACCCACTGGGGTGGTATCATGATGTGGGACGCTGCTTTCTCTGATGCTAATATGGTCAATGGTTACAACTACGCTCAACAAGCCGCTAGCATCTTGAAAACTGGCTCTCCTTGCGGTGGCGGTGGTACCACCACTTCTCCCACGCCTACCACCACATCCACTAGCGCTGCTACTTCTTCTAGTACTGTCACTGGTACCCCAGTAGCTCAGTGGGAACAGGCTAGTGCTTTTGCCTTTACATGGTCCATGAGCTCTAACTAACTGAGTATTCCTATATAGTGCGGAGGTGAAGGTTACACCGGATCGACCGTTTGCGCTTCCCCTTACAAATGTGTTGCGGAGAGCATCTACTGGTCATCCTGCCAGTAAATTCAACAACATCACGCCATCACCGATGGATATCAGAAGAGGCTCTTCTTGCGGAAGCCAGCAGTGAGCACTTGAATTGATCTGATCTGCCACATCGGGGAAGGTGCCGAAGATAAAGGCCTATGAACACGTCAAGAAATCCGTACGGATTCATTATGTTGAAAGTGGATTGGGAATACATGATAAGTTTGCTTCTTACTTGATAATGGCACCATTCTAATACTGCCTACGTAGAGATTTGACTACCTATCGTTGTAGATATTTCGGTCACACTTGGCTCGTCCGAAGCGCAGCGCTACCGACTTATAGGAAAAGAAATTGAAATCTCTAATCCTTATGAGGTGCAAGTGTAGGTGGTGATAAGCGTTGTCCTACGGTCTACGAAACCTGTGTTCCAAAATAGTACTATCTGAACGGTGACGCTGCTGTATGCAAATACATTCCCGAACGTGTGAATCGCACGGTACAGCCACCTTAATGACTCGATCAACCTATTTAGACACGCTTTAATAATTACGATGTATGATGCATATCAAAATTACCTAAGTACAGCAAGAGTAGAATGCATAATGTGAGTGAAACAATACACAATACTGGTGGCCCACCTATTCATTGTTCTCCATTATTCTTTTAGTTCGGCCTCAGAGATATAGAAACCTGGTTTTTGCACCAATACTTCGTCTTTCCTGATCATAAGATCTAGATGCAAGCTCTGCATCATCAACTGCATTATCGGAACAACAGCTTTATCCTTCAACAGTTGTTCCTTCTTAATCCAAAAGTGCTGGTAATTCAACGAGCCAGTGCAGTCGGAATTCGATTCAGGATATCCGTTTGCTTCGCTACACGGTATAACTAGGAGATCATCCGGTTTATTATATGCGTAGCGGATTATAGAGGAATAGGCTCCTTGCTCAGCCGGCCAGCTATCCCTGAAGCTCTCACAATCCGGGAAACGGTCCAGACAAGATTTCCAACCCTCCCATATCTCAAGTGTCCGAGGTGTGTTTTGCGCGAGGATAAAGCCAGTATTCAAGTTCACTTGTCCCTTCCAGTCCCGGTTGAAGTCTTCCGTTGGATCGGATGGAATTGCGACATTAGTGGTTTTCGTAAAATTCCAATAATTCATTTGCCATTCCATCGGTAACGTGAGCTCCTTGAAGATAGCGTCGGCTTCAACGTTAAGGACGTATTTGCATTCTTTCAGATGCTCGATAATGGCCGGTACTTTGGCCCATGACTGGAAGCGGTCTGATGGTTCGTTCGCAAGGTGAATGAAGGTGTATCTGTATCCATGGATCATTGCTATCTTCCAGTCAGCCCCAGTTGTTCAATTAATTTTAAGGGGTTATTGAAAAAGGGTTCCTTGCAATAAAGATAGTGATTTAAAACGCCAGCTGAAAACTTGTCGAATGAACCCCAATTCAGGCGATGCTCATTAAAGACCTCGTGTTTATTCGAGAAGGGTCGACCGTCAATGTCCACGACACACAGATCCTTACCCAACGGTTTTGTCCATACGGGGTCTCCCTTCAGGGCGAAGTTGGATCCCTCGTATGTTACAAAGTATGGGGCAGTTATCAGATGAATGAAAGGGGCATGCGCTTTTCGAATTGTTTCGGCAAATGGATGCCTTCGTTCTGGCCTGAATGTAAATGTGAAAGATGGAGGTTCTCTATAATGACTTGTTAGCACATGGCTGGACAATATATCCCACAGTAACGTCTTTACCTGTGAGAGAACCGGACGTAGAGTGGGATTGACAAGCCACAAATGAAGAGGACGGCCAGGTGAAGATATCTCTGGTATCTCATGGCTAAATATTTGGTGGCTTTGAGTACAAGATAAAATTTTCTGGATCAAGAGGACCAGGAGAGGAGGTTTGTTGTGAAAGATCTCATGCTTAGCGTTCGTAGTCAAGTATTTATCTTATAAATCCAGATCGCTCCTATTTTAGCTTTCTCAGGAGAATATATATAGAGTACTCTCATATATGCATGGCCTTCCGTACAAGATTCAGCTACTTAAGTCTCCCTACACCGGATTTCTGATGATATTTAAATTACTCGTACTCGTACTAGAATTACTAGAAGCTCCCACATTAATGTATAGGCTAGTAAGAATCCGTAAGCCCTGTAGAATGTTATTGAGAAGTAAGTTATCCATTAGGATTTTTTATAACGTATTCAACGAGTAAGCGGCGCAAACGGGTAAGTATAAGAATTTCCAGATGGAATTTTGGTGTGGGTATGCGACTTATCCGTTTGCGCCTCTTACCGGTTTACTTTAGGTATAATCTGGAGCACTTCAGAGCTTGGATGTTGGCCTACCTGCCAGATTCCCATGTACTCGCAGGATCGACCGTTAATTGTTCTGTATTTCAACTGCTCCTTGAATCAATGAAACCGTCATATAACGATTGCTTAACACCTGTCCTCATCGACTATTTAGCGCTAAGACTCATTATGTGCCGACATTTGACAATTGGCAGTTGTGTTCAGTCCTCTTTGTCTTGAAAGTCGCTTTATCCAATTGCGCTGTAGATTATAAGACATCTCGTCAACGAACTGGAAGATGGCCCAATCATATGCAAGAACAAGTCTGGAAGGAACTGCCGTCAATCGAACTATAGAACCTTCTGCTTTAAGTAAACAGCAGGCACGCAGCCTGATTAGCCCAATTTCAGCCATGATTAGTAGGTATTGTGGTTCAGTTAATTATACCCCCATTTCAGTCTTACTTTGAACTGGGTTACACATTGCCTAGTAACACAGCATACACCAAAGACATTCTGTGGCTAAGTGAATCCGGATACAGTTTTTGTTACCTACGCCATTACCATGAAATGTAATACGTATATCTGAAGACGGCATAATTGCGGATCGAGTGAGACATGGATCCGAGTCCTTGACATGGGCATGCAAATGAACAAACCTTATTCCTAACTTCCCAATGACAGTCCCACAGTCTCCACGCTTTTCTAATCTACTTTAACTTGACAGAATGTCGAGTTTGCGGTGCAGTTTGAGGCGTGGCAGGTGGTGCTTTCTTCGTAGCGCATACGACTCTTCGACTGTCTTTCCTATACTATCGACTTTTTGACACTCAAAGCTTGCTAGAAATGAGT
Source organism: Talaromyces adpressus (assembly GCA_002775195.1). NCBI lineage: Eukaryota > Fungi > Ascomycota > Eurotiomycetes > Eurotiales > Trichocomaceae > Talaromyces > Talaromyces adpressus. Next base: position 65,538 of record NHZS01000584.1, read on the forward strand.
TCTGTCGATAGGGGACGATACTGCTCATTGATACCAGTTATTTTACGGTATCTCATAGTTATCACGACGTCTTGCTTATCAACGAGGCGTCTGAGCCCTCATTATTAGTAAAGCTGCGTTCTGAATTCAGACCTCGTAATTTAAGTCAATGCCTCACCCACCTCTGAGCGCTTGACAAGTATCACTGTTAATCGGACCTTAAGCTCGAAGCACCAGATTTGGGACCGAAACCATCGTGTTTTGTAGAATTTATCTCCGCTTTCATTCTTGCGGATTACGGAACATTCCTAAGGACCCTTTTTTATTTTCTTGAGACTTCCGGTTTCTCCACAAACCCTACAGTAGTACGGTACATACCGGTACCGGCAGCCCCACTGGCACCATACAGATGTGCACCAGACAAACAGTTTCCTAAGGCAATTAGCTTGGGGCGCATGAAGCGCACCTTGCGATCCTTAAGAATATTATCCGCTCAAAGGTGCACATCGTCAAATCGTACCAGGCGACATCAAGAACTGGATCATGCACGGTGCGGCAACAAAGCGCCGGATCCGTCAGGAGGCGAAGAATGCGTGGTTTAAGCATTGGGACAAGCAGAAGAGTGGGAAACCTACTAAGAAGCTAGTACCAAGGCCATCCCGCAGCATTCTCCAATACTGGTCGTATCTACGCAAAGCCACATCGTCAATCCTGATTCAGATCCGTATAGAGCGTATCGCGCTGAAGCCCTATCTTTGACGTATCGATCGACGTGACGATCCCTTCTGTCCATGTGGCCTGGGTGGCCAATCAGTCAAGCATGTCATGCTAGACCGTCCATTATACGCAGATGAACGGGATCTCATGTGGACGCGAATCAAGGGTTTCTGGCGAATGACTGATCTGCAAGCATTGCTAGAGGAAAAGAAGGTCATGGTCGCAATCGCGCAGTTTGTTCATGATATGGGAATGGTGGCGCAGTTCGCTGGTGTCGGCACTGAAGCAATGGGCATGTACGAAATACAAGAATCGAACGAACGGGACACTGACCTGGAAACATGTACGAATGTGCAAGCAGGCGACGTGAGCGCCGGGTCTGCTCATCCGTCAGTAATGACCAATAACAGCACGAATACGAGCCTTGGATCGATACAGTCAACCGTGTCAGTTGACGGAGACGTGCCATGAGAGGAGGATAGAGAAGCTGTAAACGTACAAATGGGTGAGTATTCGTACGTTGGGGACGTTCAATTGGAGGATGCTGGAGCGCGTATTCGCGCGATCGATTTGTGGGATTGAGCGCACGTTGGCGCGTATACGAGAACGTGAAGGTGCTCACGTTGGTGCAGTTGGCAAAACGTAGGAATGGAGGGAGTTGGTAAGATTGAGGACGTTGACGTACCCACTGGGTGTACATGTTTGCACTATTTGATTGTTTTGCATTAGTTTGTCTCATTTGTATTGTTCACGCCTCCCGTGGCCGCGCCACCTTTGTATTCGATGCCTGCCGGCTCAGGCACACCTGGGATAGCGGTTTCTAGACCTTAGCCAGTATCAAGGCTACTACTACTACTACTACTACTACTACTACTACTACTACTACTACTACTACTACTAAAGCATGGGAAACTGATGAAATCAACTTTATTGTGGAATTGAGGAGAGACGGCTCGCCGCGGTCCTTGATGGCGAGGAGGTTCGAATAACGTTTTGCGAGGAGGACGCTAGGCACTATTCAGGTCTACTGGAGCACAACTTGAAGTGTTTGCATTGACTGTAATGACTAGACTGTATACATGTCTCTGCTTTGTTTCTGTTGCGGTTCTTTGCGAATTTCCAGAAGTGAGCGGAATCTAGATGACATATCCTCAAGGCCTGTCGTAGTTCTTAATCCTTTCGGTAGATTGAGCAAGCGACGGAGCCTGGGTCGCATCTGTATAACATCTTCCAACTTAAGCGGCCGTGGATTCTCCTGGGTGGTGGAGGGCTGGTCGTTCTTACGAGCGTGATGCCACATGTACTGTAGACCCACTCTAGTAGGTGAGTGAATGGAAAAAGAACATTCCATTATACTTGGGAACAGCGACTGGGAGTACACAGAGCTTTTTATACTTCAGCTCACTACTGCCTATGACACCAGTGTCTGCCCATTTGTATCTACTAAGTCCACTGCAGCACCTTTCTCAATTAGCATTTTCACTACTGCCTCATGTCCCTTCTCTGCAGCCCATAACAGCGGTGTCTGGCCATCTATCAACTGAGTCCACTACACCACCTTTCTCAATCAGCACCTTCACTACTGCTTCGTGTCCTCTCCATGCAGCCCACGACAGCGGTGTCCGGGCATGCACATCCTCCGTGTCTAGATTCAACACTGTCGAACTCAGATGCAGCATAATTTCTCGAAGACCAAAGAAAGTTGCAATATGAGCAGGCAAGACATCAAGCTGCGTCACGTAGAACTGATATGCGTACATCGCTCTGTACAAGAGGCGCAAGCTCACGGAATGATTTGTGCAATTGGCGAGGTATTCTTTATTCTTTATTAAATTCGAGTGCTGCACCTGGCAATTCTTCACTCCTTCGAAGGTGGTGACCCCACTGTGTTGCAGCGTAGCGCAAAATTGTACCTGTTGTGTGATTTTGCTCTGGTGCATCTCCGGCCGTCAAAGGTGGGAATTTTAGAAAGATATGGCAAGTATGTGCGATTTTGCTGTGCCATTATGCCTTATTGAGATCCCTTCACATGATATCAGACATCTAAGTCTATAACTACTGTACTATGCTGATGACTGACGATTTATGCAAATGCCAGCCAATGATACCCCATTCGACGTTGATCTCTCGAATTCGGGTTCGGCTTCGTATTCGTAACACACTCCCCATCTAGGGCAGACTCAAGAGGCGAATGAGAAGGGCGGGAAGCGGGCACTTATACTCAATCGAATCTCGTGTGCTCGAAATTCCTCGAAATTATGCGGATAGAACGGAACATAAAATTCCGGCTCGCTTGAACAGGCTCGATCTACAAATACACAAATGGCTCCCCAGAACGTGGTATTTTGCAGCTATCATTCCACAGCATTCCCTTCCACCTACATTACTTTACTATTCATTATTAGCCTTTGGCGAGAATGATGGCTGGCGTGACTAAGGATATCCATGCAGAGTTGGTTTTCTGGTCGCGAGTCCCCGACCAAAAGGTTGAGGTGGACTTTACCAAGAGCTCGCTGCAAGATTGCATGACCACCATGAAGAGGCTAGATCAGAAGCACGCCGTTCTGATTCACGACCTTCGGGGACGGGAGACAGACTTTACCCTCGAACGAAATGGGTTTCAGTATCTGTGGCATAACATGCCCGAATTAGCCCACGTGGACGACCCCGCATGTGTCAAGTCGATCATCATTCCCCAGACGGAGGAGCTAGTCCGACAAGTGTATGTGCAACGATGGCCTGAAACAATTAAGTCCACTATTCCTATGCAACTCGCTAAAATCAATTTCCCAGGACCGGCGCTACCAAGACCGTCACTTTTACACATCGAGTGCGATGTCTAAAAGCCGACGAACAATTGCTCGCCGATAACCGAGCGCCGGCACACAGCGTCCATTCCGACTTCACTACCGTCGGGGCGCTGCGCAACCTAGAGCTCGTAATTAAGGACACTGCCGAGCGGAACCGTCTCCTGAAGGATGGCCACGTTCTAGCTATCAACGTCTGGCGACCTCTGAAGACTGTCCAACGAGATCCCCTGACTGTCTGTGACTGGACCACAGTGGAATGGAGACAAGATCAAATCGCAAATCGCTTAGTGCTGCCAGGCGGATGGAATGAGCTGGGCAAATACGCCTTCCACCCTGGTCAACAATGGTACTACTTGGGTGGCCAGCAACCGCAGGAAGTGCTGATGTTCAAGCAATTTGATAGCCAGCAGATCGAGGCAGGAGGCATGACTGTGCCTCATACGGCCTTTGTGGATCCAGGTTCGGTGGATGGGCCTCCAAGGGAGAGCATCGAGATTAAGATGTTTGCCTTTTTGTGACGTCGGCCAAGTATTGACATTAACCGCATTTAAGGACTAGAACGTGTTAGAAAGTCATGGTGGATGCAAGGGTGAGAGTCTGGACAGTCGAGGTGGTTAATGTATCTGGAATGTGCTCGCTGGCAGGGCGAAATGCGTGATTTTAAGTCGACTAGTACCGATCATGTATAGTCTCTCTCTCTCTCTCTCTCTCTCTCTCTCTCTCTCTGTCTGTGTGTGTGTGTGTGTGTGTTTCTCACCCTTCACTGAAGCTGGATTATGAACTACAATTACTACGCTGGGTAAGGATTCGTATTTTGGCCCAGTTGGGTAAAACTACCGCATTGATATGCAGGCTACCGCAATATCACTGTATGTACATGTATCATGGATCACTTCCTAAACGAATTTAGAGCCTCGTTGGGGCCTGCCGTGGCCTAGTAGCGGCTGTTGTTTATGTTGCTCCTATGGCGCTCGGCTTCGAAATGGCTGTGCGGCCTCCACCGACTTAGTTCGTGAAACAGTATCAAGCTGACCTCTAACCCCCCTCTTCCAGGTCCTCCTAGTAGGGTTGAAATGCTATTAAACGCGTCGTCGATCTTTCGGCGTAGGCCTTTGCGCAACAGGGCTGGACTCGTAATTACCATCCTCTTCTTCGGTGAGTTCCGCGTCTACCCTTCTAAAAGGTATCACTCAAGGATTTTCTAACATTCCAACAGTACCTCATGTGTATCTACAATGAGTTCCCCGCCATTGCCACGCCAATAGCAAATATGAAAGCCTGGAGCGGAGATGAAATCGTTGACGTAACAAACCTTACCAACAGGAAGATTTACATGTGGGTTGGCTCAGTCGACGACGTTGTTGGGCCAAGTTTCATAAACCATCTCCGATCTCAGTTATCCAGTTTTGACTCCAATGCAGAAATCACATATATTGAAACAATCGGTGCCGGGCACATATTTCCAACAGAATTTGAGAGCGTCGGTAATAATCGTTGCGGTTTATCTGAAGCCTCGTATATCAGTACCTTCGACTGACGGTGCTGGGGCTTGATTGGTGTGGTTATATGGCACTCTCAATGCTAGGAACACGGATGCATTGCAAGATCAGTTATTTCATTTGATGAGTAAGGTAGTTACGGTGCTCCTAGTATGGGTGGCACAGTTTTACAAGTTTCCCCTCAAGGAGGCTTGACAATCAACGAAGATTCAGCGACCGCAGTTCATGCAAGTTCTAATTCCTCTGAAACTTCTGATTCTTCTGATTCCTCTCATTCTTCTGAGCTTGCTGCTGTTCCGCAGAAACCGCTCAATTTGCTCCAGGAAGATGATAGCCCAATCGCTGATAGCAATTGGGTACGGCCTGTAAAAGCATATAAGGCTTTTGCAGCTCTTACGCATATCGCCAATTCCTCGTTCAACACTCCACGAAGCTTTAAGGAAGCGATGGCTAGCCCAGAATATGATGCCTGGTTAACTGCCTGTACCAAAGAAGTCCCTGGCAAATGGGTTTTTGCGAAGAAGAAACCTCAACCTGACGGCTCAACTCGATATAAGGCATGGTGAGTGGTCCGAGCCAATATTACAAATGGTCATGAGATTATATTCGTTGATACTGCTGCCCCTGTTGTCATGGCTTCTACGAAGCTGATATTATTCGCTACCTCTGCTCATTATGGTCAGCATATTGCTCAAGCAGACGCTATTGCTGCATTCCTGAATGAAAAGCTTGAAGGACCAATATATATACGCCAATCTGATGGTTTCGAGCAGGGTGAAAAAGGCACTATTGTGTGCAAAATAAGATAAGCTATGTATGGGCTTGATCCAGCGGCTCGGATTTGGTGCAACACCTTGAAAAAGCGCCTCCCGGCTATTGGTCGTAATTCAATGGGTATGGGTTCTTAATGAGATGGAGAAGTCGTTCCCCATTAAGGATCTAGGGGAGACGAAGCACTATCTTGGTCTTCAGATCACACGGACAGCCACCGGCATCAAGCCATCCCAGCCCGACTTTGTTGATAAGTTACTGACTGATGCAGGGATGTTGGACTTCAATCTGGTGTCTACACCAATTCAACCGGGTTTGCAGGTCATGGGTCAATTCGATTGAAAATTGATCTGAAGCTACACCAGTACGTGGTAGGCCGTTTACCATGGCTTGCTTCTCATACTCGACCTGATATTGCATGGGCTGCCACCCTTTCAGCGCCATATAACACCAAGCCAACTCACACAACTGTCGCAGCGTACAGGAGAGTTTTTGCTTACCTCCTCAAAGGCACACGAGAAGTTGGTACGGCGCGTACATTTCAAGCAACCGGAGCGGGACTCTCTGTGGCTGTCACTACGTATTTGGGGGCTCATTTCGCATCTGTTCCGTCAGAAAGACGAATGGGTAAATGAGCAAATGAGCCAGACTATACCATGGTATACGCGGAAGCACGTCGTAAGCCCGTATAAGTCTGCCGAACCCCGCACACACCAGACGCATGGTGCATTCCTGGGGTTGAACGCTTGGCTTCGGGGGCCCATCGCCAACCTGGGCCTGTGTCAGAAGTTCTCAAAAGAAGTTTTGGTTTCGGATCCGGTTCATGGAGTCGAGACCCTGGATGACTAAGGAATTGTTGGTTAACGTATTTCACGGTTAAGTGACGCAGCTTGTAATCCCATATAAAATAGCTACTTATAACATGTTAATATTCCCACGATAAAGCTATATATTAGTTTGAAATTCTTAATACTAGCTAAGATAGCGCAGCATTTACGCAGTAGTTTTTAATACGAAGTGATTAATAATATAATTTTTAGAAGTTAGTATGATATACAGATTATTTATAGATTTTTATAATCTATATCTAGTTTTTAGATATGGTTTACATATTGATTTGTTGAGATATAAGATATTTAGGTCTGTATGGTTTTTGTAACGATAGGGGTTGAATGATAGTTCGGATGTGGGTATGGGCTACAGAACGCTTGCTGAGCCGATTACTAAGAGAACTGAATACTATGTGAATATAGAGGACAGAGTAACGATGTCTGGATTGTACGAGAATAATCGCTTGATTCTTCTTACAATGTAGGGATCTTCTCTTCTTATATACATGTGTGATAGGGTGCCTAAGCGGCACCGTGCAGTAGGGTTATCAGAATCATACCGTATGACCTCCGCCCGACGTACAGCTTCCATGCTGCTGCCTTAGATCGCGGGCATCAATCCTTCGAACAATCAGATTGGCCTTTCTCGATCTCGCGATGGAATCACCCTTTACAGTTTTCCATACAAAATTTGAGGTGCGTCACTTCCCCGTGAAATACGTTAGTAGATAACTTAAGAATTAGAGTGTAAAAGTACATTAGTGCAATCAGAAAGGTAATGTGTGTGTTTATAGTGGATCTGTGGACTCGAGTTATTTCCACGTCCTTTATTCCCCCACCGTACTAACATTATTTACCAATTTAACCATAGTACGAGTATGAGCAACAAAATGAGAATGCTCAGTGATCGACCATCGGATCCGATGGGTGCAACATTTTTTTGGGCTTGACCTGGGGCCATTTCCCCATATACTAGTGGATCATATCCGGAGGGGAAGCTTGGCATATACCGACTTAATAATCACTACCTAGTGGATGCAACGAATATTTAAGTCATCTCAACTTCTCGGCTCTGCTCCCAGTGACAGACGACCAGAATTCGGTTGCCTTTTTTTCGTCCCCTCATAGGACGGTCCCATATCAATATGTCTTCTCCTACTATCTCTGACACAGAAAAGCCCAGCGCGAGCGCTATCGAAAATGGAAGGCTCGCGCCCTTGCACTCGAAGGAGAGGGAGAACAAACTTCTGCGCAAGATGGACCTCCGACTCATCCCAATGCTTGCCCTCCTGGATCGTGGCAACGTCGGCAATGCGAAGATTGAATGAATGTTGACTGAATTGCACATGACAGGACAGCAATATAGTCTCGCTTGTAGGAAACGATCTACTATCGTTTATGCAATGGATTTAGATGCTAATCTACACACAGTGACGGTTTTTTTCTTCACCTACGTTGCATTTGAACTGCCCAGCAACTTGTTATTGAAGAAATTGAGGCCATCCCGATTGCTACCCCTTCTCATGTTCGCCTGGGGCGTTGTCATGGTACCTATTCCCCATTTCCTGGGAAGCGTCTTATTTATTACAAGTTACTAACCGCTGCTCTGGTCAGACATTGATGGGAATAGTGCAGAACTATCACGGCCTTTTAGTGTGCCGTCTCTTCCTGGGAGTGGCTGGTGAGTTATTATGTATCTATGATGAGCAACAGGCTCGAATCACTGACATCTACTTCCTACATATAGAGGCTGGCCGATATCCTGGAATTGCCTACTATATCACCTTGTGGTATCCCCGTGACCGCGCTCAATATCGTCAGGCTCTCTTCTTCAGTGCGGCGAGTGTCGCTGGTGCCTTCTCCGGGCTTTTAGCTTACGGGATTGCTGTATGTATCTATACCTTTCAATTAACATTTTCTCCTACAGGCTAAATAATGATAGAAAATGAATGGTGTTGGCGGCTACTCTGGCTGGCGTTGGATCTTCATCCTTGAAGGGCTCCTGACCGTTGCAGTATCCCTCATAGCGCCGTTTGCCATTCACGATTTTCCAGAGACCGCAAAATTCCTTACTGAAGAGGAAAGAGAACTTATTATAAACATGTTGCAAAATCAGATGACCAGCGAGGCTTTTGTCCGATCTGATATCATTCAAGAAGAGACCAAGTTCCGTGCGAAGTATGTGATTGATGCCTTAACTGATTGGCAGATTTATCTGGGTTTATTTAGTGCGTGTCTAATCTTTCTTTCTGATTCACCGCATACGAACATTATTTGTATTTAGTGTATTGGGGTATCACCTGTCCACTCCATGGCATCTCTTTCTTCCTGCCTTCCACCATCAAGGACCTGGGATACACCTCATCCACAGCGCAGCTGCTCACTGTCCCCATATACATTACTGCCGCTGTGCTCGCTATTGGTGCTGCCTGGCTATCGGACCGTAGAAAGCAACGATCCCCGTTTATCCCCTTTTCTCTGCCATTAACTGCCACCGGCTCCACCACTGTGACCGCTCCGTCCGGACGTGGAGTCCCAGGTGTTGTTTATCTCGGGGTTTTTATTGCCGTTGTTGGTATGTTTTATTCATTTGTGTTTATTATATGAAATTATCATCTAATGTGTATCTGCTTTACTTTAGGTATTTATCCTGCTTTCCCTGGCAATGTTACATGGATTGCTGTCAATCTTGCGGGAGACTACAAACGAGCAGCCGGAATGGCATTGCACATCGGTTTAGGCAACATGGCTGGAGGTACAATCTTCATTTTTCTTTATTTATTACACATGTACTGTTTTTCTCTTTCCATGGCATAAAAAGCTAACCTTTGGTTTTCCACACCAATGGCATCCACCTTCTACAGTTCACAGGATGCGCCCAAGTACATCTTGGGTCATGCCTTGAAACTCGGACTCTGTGTCGCTGGAATTATCGCAGTGCTTATCATGCGTCGGTCTTACCAGGTTATCAATCGTAAGCGCGATCAAATCGATCTATCCCAATATGATGCCTATCAGATGATACAGATGGGAGATCGGTCGCCGTTATTCAGGTACATGTTGTAGATCAGCCGTGTTTTCCCGACCTAAAGGCTCGAGATCGAGTGGTAAATTGTGGAGAGAAGGCAAGTATGGAATTGTCTAATAAAAACTATCGTTTATGTGTATGATAAGATCTCTAATAAATAGAAAGAGAAAGGGGACTAAAGAGAAGGATATTTTTTGAACATTCGACTTTTTTGAGAATGGGGTCTGTATCTGAGGCATAAATGTCTCTGGCCGCTTCAATTCTTTGAAGAGTCAGCGTCAATTTAATCCCAGCAGCATCCAATGTCTAATGTGAATAAGCCAAAGAAGATTCACTGTATATGCATGTCTTTCAAATTTGGGATTCTGCCCAGTACGTCAAATAAGCAGAAACCTCCTATGCGAGAATACAGAGAATACTTAGATATGTATATCAATCGTACATGTGATATCCATAATCCATGTCAACAATATATCAAATATCGTCTTAGCTGGAAGTCTTCTTCCGTTCAACATACAAGGAAGATCGCTCTGAAATCCTATCTCTATTTTAGGAAAAAGAAAGGCCTTATCACGTGAGCTCGTAGCTGAGACGGCATCATAGGTATAAAAGCAGAATTTCTAGTATGGGATGTGCTTTTATTCGTACATCATCAGATACCAGTTGTAATAAGTCAGCGGGGAGATCTATCAATGGAGATGGTGGTGGTAGAATAATTGGCATGGTTGAATAGATCGATGTATTGTTAATCGTGTATTTGGTATCGTTAGTATAGATGTAGGGTCACTGCGAGACAGTGTGAAAACTTACCATGTCTGACTTAAGTGAGGAAGAGAAATCAAAATGCCCCCCCAGGTAGGTATTCAAGTAGGGTCTGTATTTGGCCATTGTGTCCACATGCCCAGTGATATCAAACTGGAACCCCCTAGTGACCGTACCAACGGGACCACTTAATGACCTCAAAGCGGGAACACGGCTTAAACGACAACGCAGCGACACCAAACGGGAACACTTGACAAGCATTATGATTTCCTTTGGCGTGAATGGAGGCGGTGGAAAAAGGCCTGCTATTCTTTCCCCAGCCACAAACACACCAAGGAAAATCTCAGGCATGTCATTCAGAATGGCGGTCGTTGTGAGGTGGTCTCCCGGTAAGGGGCCCTTGGCAGCTTGAAATTCAGTTTATATGCCTTGAAGGGTTACAGTAGATACTAGGGATGGAGAAAGCGCTAGACGCTGTACGTGCGTCAGGTGTCTAGGATGGTCTGGGCGAAAATTTATACCTTGTGCAGCGGCATTACGTGAGCTTCATGTTCAAACTAGCGTGCAGTATTCAAACATGAAAAGTCAAGATAGAAGTTCGCCTCGCTACTTGTAGTTGTGAAAGATACTTGTAATGGTGGTGGCATTGGCGTTATATACACTCTTACCTTCTATAAGAAGTCTAGTAAGGCCCCTTCAATAGATACTGCTCAACACAAAATTGTGTGGCTCCCAACTTGATACTTCCATACGTATTTCTTGGCGCGCGATTCAAGATAGATATGCCCAATAAGCAAAGGAAGTACATCGGCCACAAATGAAAAACAAGTCCTAGAGAGGCAAGCTCCTTAATTTTAACTTCAGGAACATCCTGGAGCTTTCCCTCTCCATTGCTCCTGTTAACACTAGGCATAAGGAACAACTTAGGTGGATCTAGGTTGGGAACACTTGCACTATACTATATGGCAAGCTGTACGGGAGATTTATTCCTAAATAGACACAGAGAATACAGGTTACTACACGTCTCACTCACATTTTCACCTAGATAGACACATAAATACAAAACAGTGTGACGTCCCACTCGGATTCTCACAGACATTTGTAACAAGAAAGGTCATTGATGTCTCCACATGAGGACTGATACACCGATTCTGATGGATATGGGCATACCATCCGTGGAACTGACTCGCCTTGGCTGTTAGTGGCCGTGACTGTTATTGATGCTGGGGCAGTGCCGTTCTCGACCCATTCGCGGAGCTGATCGAAGAGGCCATATGGCTGTCCTCCATTGCCGCCGAAGCAGTGACCAAGACCAGGAATTGGGAAGTACCTATAGAAGTCCGTCACGTTAGGAAGCCTCTGTTTAACAGCGTCATAGTAGTTCCTAGTGCCCTGGTCAGGGATTAACTGATCGGCCTGTTCTCAAAAGTAAGTATTTCTGGTCCGAGCTGATTGGGAGCAAGTGATATAAGTATCGGGAACGTTCAGGCATAAGGAGAATTGTTACATGGACGGAGGGAACAACTTACCAGGCCGTGGTAGGTGACCATCTTTCCGCCAACCATGGAGAAAGCAGAAAGATCTGGATTATTAGTGTTCCACAGTGGTCCATACTCTTCAATACTCTTCGTGTATAGCTCTAAGTACTGGTCCTGAGTGATAGTAGTCAAATTTCCGTTTTTGTCCTTTAATAGGAAGTAGAGGACCCATTGAGAACCAAGACTAATGGGTGCGCCGACACACATTCCGTTTGAACAAGATGTAGCCGCAATGCCAGAATCGCTGCCAAATAGTCCGGGGAAGTCGCCTGTAAGGTCGGCCCCCGGCCTGTATCCGTACCAGAGGGGCCATCCTGAGGATGTGCTAATGCCTCTCCAAGAAGCCTTCACGACAAGAGCTGCGGCTTCGGATACCGTGATGAAAGTGCCAGTTTGTGTGCAATTGATCCTCTTGCCCACGATTCTAAATGGATTAAATCTTTGAAAACATGCTTCGGGGTTTCCAACAAGGCCATCGACCACGCCGTCAATACCATCACAGGCTGCGATGGCGGCGGTCACGATAACGTCAATCTCACACCCATATGGATACTTTTTGATGTCATTCATGTACTGTTGGGGCCAGTACATATTGCCTGCCAACTCTGGGGTGTTAATTGCTGGTGCTGAGGCAGCAATTCCGTCGTATGCTTCGGGATAGATTTGCGCAAGAGCGTAGCCTTGACGGCCTCCCTGAGAACATCCATTCCAGTAAGAATACTTAGCTGGCTTGCCGTAATAAGACTCGACGAGAGACTTCCCTATAATAGCCTGATAGTTCTAGTGAGCATTCAAAACCATGCTACTAGTGATGTGATGCTTGATTTAGTGTACCAACCTCGTCTCCCAGTGAAACATAACCAAGATTCTCAAGGCCCACCCAATTGACAACTCCTGGAGATATCAAGACCCAATCTCCGGGGTCTTCCGCAGTTCCCACTCCAGCATCTGTCGTGATCGTCGCGTAACCTTCTGCTAGCGACCCGAGCATGTCGGCATAGGATAAGTAGGTCCGGCCGGCCACGTACCCGCTGCCACCTACAGCCAGGAACCGTTCATTCCAGTCGGTTACAGGGAACCACGCCTCAATGTTGATGGAATCTCCGATACCATCGTGAGTGTACGTCACAGTAATGTTACAAAATGATGCATTAACCACATTGATTGTAGGTTGGGTGTATCGAAGCTCGCCGGGGATGTAACTGCTGTAATTGGTAACAAGATTGGCTTGGACGGATAAAATCTCAGCCCCAGGAAGAGTTGGGGAAAAGATGCCCGGCTGACAAGCCTGAATAAGTGATGCCATTGCTGCAATGCCCATACATAGTAGAATTATTCAAGCTGGTGAAATTGAACTCGGAATCCCCCAAGCCACTTTATATAGTCCGTCTCATATCGCCATCCCCTCTAGCTTCGGACCTTACTATTCTCTATCCGGCAATTCACAATTAAGTATTCAAGTTTTCGGAAGCACGCGTCCGAGCGCCAGGCTTTTTCGGTTGATCATACTCCAACTCCACCGCGAAAACCTCCGCAAGCGGTTTGTGGCTATTCCCAGCGCGGTATCTGGTAGCGTTCGCGGGGGAGGTGCAAAGCAAGGTACGAGATCCGCGGAAGACAACTCTTGGCTCTAGGGCGGGTCTTTTTGCAGATTCTTTACTCGGAAAAGTTCTATTCTCAAACCAGGTGCTAACCACTGTCGCCTTGATTTAGAATACGCATTATTTGATGTTTCATTCTCCACGGGAAAGAGAGAGAACTCAAAAGCTAAAATCTCAAATACGGCCGAAAATACTACGTACACGTAGTTGGCCATGAGTTGGAGTGATCTAGACAGGCAAGTTGCTCCTTTATCAGTACATCTTCAATCGCATTGCTTAAGATCTGTACAACAATTTCACTCTAGATTTGATGTGACTTGGTTTCAACATACTTCAGTGATTCGTATCCCGGTTTCAGGGGTGTGGTGCTGATTTTACTCTGTACTTCTCAGGGGGATTAAAGAGGGTTTAAAGCTTCTTTTAGACCAAATCCAATAACGCGTAAATTAGATTAAAAGGTTAGGTGACGCTAAATCGCAAATATCCGCGGATTCAAAATGAAACCGTTCCCCGCATCTACCCCGGACTGCTAGCATAATCCACTTCACGTCTCTTAAACATAATCTGAAAAGCTCTCACACGAAAATGTAAAAATCTATCAAGGCGGTAGAGTCTGTAACGTCTCGGCATATTTCGCACCGACAATGGCCCGATGCAGCAAAGGCCAACCTGACATAACTCTACTATGTATAGTTAGAATTCTTTCAAGTTAAGTCTGTACTATGATGATATCGCTCCATATTCCACGCTGAATCACGTTCAGGTAGCAGCCCCTCGACGACTCCTCGATCATGAGTCCAGCACGCACCCTGTGCGCAGTTGCGTGGATCATGGGCTGCGCAAGAGCTTACACTGTTGACTGGTGCCACCAGTCGTCTGCCACCGTCTTCACGTCTAAGGGAGTGAGCGTTGGCCAGCAGCTCAACACTGGGACAGGCCCGGCCAATTCGTTTACTCTCAACTCGCATCAACCGTTTGCCACACTAGACTATGGAGTTGAGCGTGCAGGCATTCCATTTTTCAACGTCTCTCATGTGGAATCGCCTGTCCAGATCGAAATCAAGTACGCCGAGCAGTTTGACGCCCTAGATCACCCCTGGTCGGACGGTCCATATTCATTCGTCAATGGACTTTCCAACACATTCCGAGTGGAAACCTACAACGTAACAGCAGCGGGTGGTTTCCAGGCGGCTCAGCTCCAAGGCGGCCAAAGATGGCAGTCAATCAAGCTGCTGAATGGGACGAGTATTACCTTCAGCTGCATTGGTTTCCAAGCAACAGCGAGTACTATTGACACAGATGATTTGCCTGGAAAGTTTCAAAGCGATGATGAGACACTCAATTCTATATGGAAACTAGGCGCTGTGGCGGCGTCTGCAGCCTGTTTAGAGAAAGGTAGTCAGCCTTCAGTATGGAAAGTGGATCCAATAAATGGGGCTTATATCACATCTCTACGCCCTTCTCAGTCGCTTGCTGCGCTGCATCTCGCTAACTATACGCTGGAGTTTGACACTTTCATAGATCGAGGTGGAGTGTGGTGGTCTACTGTAAGTAAATATCCTTCTAAAAATAAGAACCCGATCAAATTGCGTGCAAAGGTACTAAGTCTTACTACTAGGTAGCGCCATTAGGCTCAGGTGCTGGCATCCAGCTACTCCTAGTTGGTGAGCAGCCGGTAGCCAGCACATATGTCAACACAAATAAGACACTTTTTCCGCCTAATTCCATCTTGCTCTCGTACGGTTGGGACTTTGTGAATCAAACCACCTTGAAGTCCTACTTGTTAGACACTTTCGCAGTGGCGTTCCAGGTCAAGGAAAAGACATGGCACCACCTGGCCATGGAACTGCTACCCAGTGGAAATCTTTCTGTCTCCCTTGACGGGCAAAAAATATTCAATACGCAAATGTCAAAATACTATACGGGAGCCGGAGGACCCAGTTACGGCATTTCTTCAACGTTTACCGGGACTTTCGGTTTTGGCGCATGGCAAGATCAAGCTGTATATATACGGAATGTACGCGCCACGGCAGCAAACGGAACTGTCGTCTATAGCAATCCGATGACTTCTAGCGGCATCCTAGCGGAGTTTGGAACAGGACCAAACATCGCGTCAGTCTGCTTAGATGGGGCGAAACGTGACAGGCTTGTGTGGCTGGGCGACTTCTATCACACCTCTCGTATCGTTGGAGTTAGCACTGGCCGATACGATCTGGCACGATCGACCTTAAGTTTCCTCCTTTCTCTACAAATAGCCGACGGCGAACTTCCCATTAGTCCCTCAATGAGTTACAGTCTCAGTTTGAGCGAAGTGACTCCGCCATATGGCACTTTTGGTCTTTTCGACTATCAGCTGTTAGGCATGGGCGCGCTACACAGCTACGTTCGCTACTCCAATGATTTGGAATTTGTTAAGAGTACCTGGTCGGGCTGGAAGAAACAGCTAGACTGGGCAATCGGCCTCTTCAACGTGACGGGCGACGATCTCTGGTATGCACCAAGTGCTCTTCTAGGCCCTACTGAAGGGTCTGCACTGTCTTGTCTTGCCTTACAATCATTGCGTCAGCTAGCAGAAATAGCTGAGGCCATTGGAGATAACTCTACGAAAGAAAAATGCACAGCGACTGCCGACATCCTCCAGAGTGCCATAAACACAAAATTGTGGAACAACAAAGCTGGTTTCTATGCCCTCTCCCCTAGTGTCCTAGACAGCTTCTCAGTCGCTGGTACCGCCTTCTGCATTAGCTCTGGTGCGGCGTCGCGGGAGCAGTCTCAAAAATTGCTTTCATCTTTGCAACAGCTTAGTCTAGGGCCAGGATTTAAGGATAATTCTGACGCCAACGCTTCTGATCCAAGCCTTACCATCTCCCCTAATACCAATGGGTTTCTGCTTGAGTCGCTTCATATGGCAGGAGGGTACTGGGCGGGCTACAAGCTTATACGATCTCTTTGGGGTGCAATGGTAAGCGACCCACGGACATCATCAGGCGCAAGCTGGGAGTACGTTGATGTAAAGGGCGGTCCAGGACTGGGCCTGTTCACAAGTCTGGCACATCCTTGGGGTGGTGCTGCAACGTATATATTGACGGAATGGTATGCGGGCATCCAGCCAGCCAAGGGTGTAGAGGGCTATGGCTACAACAAATGGGTAATCAATCCGGAGGCTGGTGTCAATGCTGGGCTACGGAGGATGAATGCAAAAGTTCCTACGCCTGGAGGTTCCTTATCAGTTGAATGGCATTTGGTGCAACAGCAACTTAGAGTGGAAATTCACGCTCCTAAGGGAACCTCCGGGTTGTTTATTTTCCGAGGATCGAGTAAAGAATTGAGCGGAGGCACTGTTTATAAGTTTAGCCTTAGAATAGGTTGAGTCAGCACCACGTCGGAACTCCAGCGATTCCTCGCCGGGCAGCACCTTGTTAAGTGTTCAATGAACTCTTTATATTGGGTATCGTGAGTGGCAGTTGAATTACTCTGAAATGGATCTGGTGATCCTTGGCAGGATTTGACTGACTGGAGCGACGACCCGTTTAAGCAGCGATCATACTTTCCAGCTACATTTATATTGTACATCCATACATAAATACGTTTGTACGATAGCTTGCTTTTGAACATGTTCTCTCATGTATATCTCCGTAGCATATTTTCTCCTAAGGCCGGTGAATATACCAGTTTATCGACACTCTTTCATTTCTTCCAAAATGATGAAGCTTTGCAATATCATTCACATTCAGGTGCTTACTTAAAAACTACCAGTACTGCCAATTCCATTCTCGGTTTTCAGTCGTCCACATGCTAGAGTGCGTGCTCAAATAAATGGCAACAACAATTGCACAAGAGGAGAATAATACAGCACGGGGGATTCGCCGGTCGTAATCTACCCACATACTAATTCGGTAGTTACAACGGTGGAATATGGGTGCAAAGACTTGAATGTCTATAAACTCTCCGCAGTAGCGAGCTCCAACCTGGATGTGCAGTATATCTAGCCGTCTTCGCAAAGATGATAAACCTCAAGCTCTGCAATCATGGTTCGTGCCGGGATGGTGATGGCAACAGGAAAGCCTCCGTAATCCGGCTCTTCATTTGGCATCATGGCTGAGACGCCACCCCGTGTTTCATCACCATTGAATACTCTCCCAGTTTTCAACGCCCCTATGTTTCTATCAGTTACTATTTTCTCTTCAAACCGTAGTATGCCCGTAAAGGTCGCTGAAGACTCCAATGCGCGTGCAGATACTTGAAATCCCCATCCGATCAGTAGGTAAATGCCATCTCCCCGATGAATCACCATGCCACATCCAGGACCTGGTTTGCCAAATACGAAGCTTCGTGAAATGGTCATTTCGTAGGGCCCTAAACAATGCACAATGGTATGATCCATGTTACTACCGTCATCCCGAAGTTCGTCGAAGAAAAACCCTACGGACGCATTTTGATGGCGTTGGGCCTCTAGGATGATTGTAGAAAGAGATTCTAGCAAAGCATAGTGTTTGGTAAACGGATTGGATGTAATCGAAACTGTGTCAATGCCAAATGGCGAAACGCCAAGAGCTGCATATGACCCTAGAGCAACCCAAATGCGTCGTGCACCATATTCGTCACGGCGTTGTTCTGGTATGAAAAGAGGCTGATTTCGGTGGCGATATTTGGCACATATGGCATTGTAGTCGTTAAGATAAATATCTGGTGCTATAAAGTCGAGGTTCGTAGCAAATTTTTGCCAGATGTCAAGCACGCCGCTTGTAGCACCTCCGGATGGATAGTCGCCTGGGATCCCCCCACCGCTTGCGACGTTAGGGAAGTCGTTGTCGGAGTCATTTCCCAACGAATTGAGCCATACATTGGTATATAAAGGCAACGGATACGCTGCTTTGCCCGCAGCAGCCACCTCGTTCACATATCGAGCGTAATGATATGCCATGAAAAGTTCATCAGTCCAAGGACTTTTACCAAAAAGCGTCTCCCAGTTGGCGCTATCGCTGTTGTCAGATATTCTCTCAACCTGAGGAAAGCGTGCCTTGAGGTCTTGGTGTAGATTATCCCACTCCTCATTCAAGAATTTGACGAAATCATGTGGGACTGGCTCCGAGAATCTCTCGTTGGCAAGAACAGAAACATCCCTAGAACTTCCTAAAAGCCCAGGCTCATTCTCAACTTGAACCATGATTACCGTTGAGTAGGGTTCATCAAGTTCTTTGATGTGAGAAATCAATTTGCCGAACGCTTTAACGTCCGCCTCCAGAGCCTCCGGATAAAATGTAGATAACACGTCAGCAGTCTTAGATGCACCCCCCGGGGCGCTCAGTTTGGCCCGTGGAAATCGTTTCGGATCGGTTTTCATCCACGAGGGTATATAGTTAGAGGTACCTATCGGCAGTTGTTAGCACGATAATTTAAGCAAGGCAAGGGAAGAGCACGAACCATTCTTAAAAGAACCAAACCATAGTAGTACCAAACGAAGGTCGTGGGCACGAGCTGCAAGAACGATTCTATCCAATTCTTCAAAATCAAACTGGTCCTCCACAGGTTCGATGACCTCCCAGGCTACACATCCAAGAACGGTGTTGACATTGGCATCGACTAGGTTCTGCCAGACTTCTTCCATGTAATTCGAGCTCGTGAAAGAAGAGTTCTGTAACTCTCCTGCCAGCATAAGGAATGGTTTGCCATTGACGAGCAATTGCCTCGTCGTCCCCGTGTCGACAAGGCGTGGTATTGAGTGATCTGCCATTCTAGCTCTCGGACTGCTTCGCTGAAATAGAATATTTCCCAATAGCTATGGTAGCATAGGGCTTAGTATATTTGTTACTTACCATAAGGCCTGAGTATACTACTTGTAATAAAAGCAGCTTGTAAAGCCAAGTCACGTTTCAACTCCCTTCAAGCATCGGCTAATAGCAGTTTTCCTACTGATGGGACGCCCAGTTGGAGCATTCAACAGCCATTCGAAGGCTGATATGCTAGTAATACCTGATGCCGGTCCAGTATCGTGATTTCTAAAAACTACTTCTCCACGCTTCCAGGACGCATTGAGCGACGGGCAGAATTTTGCCGACGACGTACACAATTCGGCTGGAATCTCTATGGTATACCGGTACGGATACGCGGATCAGCGTTATCGCCCGCTTTCCAAGAGACCTTCCCGATCCTCGCATCCATCCATCCCGCGGACCTCTTCGGTACCACGTTGGATGGGGCTTTCCAGCACCCAAGAGTATCCGCGCTAAACCGTAATCCTAATTCAGGGTACGTGTTTATGCAATGTACGCTTTGACGTAGAGATGCTTATTGTATTGGCTGCTCACCAGGTTGGCCCGAAATCTCTAGGCGAGTCATTCAAAGAGCTCTATGGACGTGAATTGACGCGACATATTGAACCAAAGAGCGATCATGACAGCCATAAATCCTTACAATCGTACATCCTTTTTTCCGTCGTCCTTCCCCGCTTTTGGTACAATATCCCACAACTTTCCCGCGTTCTCCACGAACGAGCCTTCATATTCAGACTAAGATATACGTAGTCGCATTTGAGAGGCAAATGAGCCTAAAAGAACCCTGGAAATTCATGTTGCAATGGAGTAGCGTAGTATGCTATCCACGTACAAGGCAGGTCAATGAATATTGTTGTAAAAGCTGTTCGGTCCAGTTCATACCGATACCTAGCAGCAAGTGGATAAAATTCACACTAATCTAGCTGGTCGCCGCGTTACACTCCTCATGAAGTAATATCGGACATGCAGATCGCTTGTGATGTCTGTTGAGAGTGGGCATTGGGTGTAAGCAAGGCACATAGAGCATCCTCTGGGCACAACATATAACACAACGGGCATGACCACAAATTCTGATCAATTGTATCATGCGGACATAATCATCATCGCCAAAGGAGATAATTATGAGGTACTCCAAACTTAAACAGGCCTTGCTGGTCCTTTGTGGACTTGATGTTGCCATTGGACAGGACATTATTACTGATGACAGCTTTTTCTATGGCGAATCGCCGCCCGTTTATCCTTCACGTGAGTTCACACAGCTTACATAGCATACCCATGAAAAGGTTGCAAATTCTAAGTTTCTATCACAAATCAGCGGAGAGTACCGGTTCAGGCTCGTGGAACAGTGCCCACTCCAAAGCAAGGAAGCTAGTCGCGCAAATGACGCTAGATGAGAAGGTATGGCACGAGTTCTGCCTAGGCTGGCGCAATGTATGACTGAAGCTTAATAATTACCTTTTTAAAACAGATTAACCTCACAACTGGCTATGCAACCACGTCTAATGGTTGTTCGGGACATATCTACGGTGTTCCACGCTTAGGTTTCCCGGGGTTGTGTCTTAATGACGGAGATAATGGTCTCCGTGGCACCGATTTTGTTAGTTCATGGCCGAGCGGTATACACGTTGGGGCTTCGTGAGTTCCGAACTGATACAGTGTAGGCTGGGTCAACCGCTAACACAGCCCTAGTTGGAATGCAGACTTGGCGGCTCAAAGAGCCTCTGCAATGGGCGCCGAGTTCAAAAAAAAAGGAGTCAATGTCTTGCTTGGCCCAGTT
This sequence comes from Talaromyces adpressus, assembly GCA_002775195.1. Taxonomy (NCBI): domain Eukaryota; kingdom Fungi; phylum Ascomycota; class Eurotiomycetes; order Eurotiales; family Trichocomaceae; genus Talaromyces; species Talaromyces adpressus. The sequence continues at coordinate 86,624 of NHZS01000584.1, forward strand.
GCTGGTCCTGTGGGTAGGGTGGTCGAAGGGGGGAGATATTGGGAAGGTAAAAAGATGTTCCAAATGATGACCGTGACTGACCCAGGCAGGTTTTTCGATTGATCCCTATCTCTCTGGCTCGCTGGTAGCTAGGACCGTTTCTGCTATTCAAGACGCTGGAACTATAGCGTGCACAAAGGTGAGGACCTTGCTTCTGAAATGCCTTTTTATAATGCATCCCTGACAGCAAGACAGCATTTCATTGGCAATGAACAAGAAACTAATAGAAATCCTATTGGCAGTATCTTCTAATGTCGATGACGCCACATTGCATGAAACATACCTTTGGTTAGATTCGTTTTTTCTACTGGAATCCCTCATTACTGACCGATTTCAGGGCATTCCAAGATGCTTTGCGTGCTGGATCGGCTAGCATTATGTGTTCGTACAACAGACTGAATAATTCCTATTCGTGTCAGAATAGCAAGCTGCTGAATGGAATATTGAAGACCGAGCTCGGATTCCAGGTACGGCTGTGTTAGACTGATATCTGAGAATGAAAATCAAATGCTGACTATTGATAAGGGTGCTGTTATCTCAGATTGGGGCGCATTGCATGGTGGTTACGCTGCCGCTCTGGCTGGGCTTGACATGGCCATGCCAGACGGTGGTGGATTCTGGAGTGCTAATCTCACGATGTCTGTGCAAAATGGATCGATTCCGGAATCCAGAGTGGATGACATGGCTACACGGTTGGTCTACCATGACACTACGACGCCTAGTTCTTTTTTACTAACGTGGACCAGCATACTTTCTGCATGGTATCAGACAAATCAAGATAAAGGCTTTCCCCAGCCTGGGGTTGGAATGCCATACGATCTCACGGCGCCGCATGAGCGGATCGAAGCGAGAAATCCAGCATCAAAAGGCATCCTCTTCGACGGCGCAGTAGAAGGGCACGTTCTCGTCAAAAACGTCAATAGTACATTGCCCCTCAAAAAGCCTGCAAGCCTCTATCTAGCTGGATACTCCGCCACTATACCTAGTCAGAACGGGCCGTCGTCTGGTTCCTCGCTAATTTCCTACGAGTGGTCATTGGGCTACGAAACCGTGGTTGCAGCTCTTTATGCACTTCCTGCAGTCTACGGCGGCCAGGAATCTGGAATTAATTTGCCTTCGACTGCAACTAATGGTACAATAATCTCGGGAGGTGGCTCTGGTTCGACATCTCAATCAACCTTTATCTCACCGTTTGCTGCATTGGTTCAGAGAGCCGACAACGATAACACGCAGCTATTCTGGGACTTCGAGTCAGCTGAGCCGAGTGCACCACAATCAAGCGATGCGTGTTTAGTTTTCGCAAATGCCTTTGCAACGGAAATTTTCGATCGTCCTGCTTTGACCGATGATTACACAGATGGTCTTATCCTTAGTGTAGCAGCTTCTTGCTCAAACACCATCGTCATTATACACAATGCCGGCCCTCGCCTCGTTGATCAGTGGATCGACCACCCCAATATCACAGCTGTCATCTTTGCGCACTTACCTGGCCAAGAGTCAGGAAAGACTCTAGTCTCGCTCCTCTATGGGGACAGCCAGTTCTCTGGAAAGCTTCCATACACGGTTGCGCGTAATGAATCGGACTACGGCTCTCTGCTTTCTCCCAGTCTCCCGAGCGGAGAGCACGCGTATTTCCCTCAAAGTAATTTCACAGAAGGTGTCAATCTTGATTACCTTCGTTTCGACAACGAAGGCTTAGATCCACGTTTTGAGTTTGGATTCGGACTAAGTTACACTACGTTCAATTATAACAACCTTGAAATCCAGGCGCTAAACTCTATGGCTATCTCTCCTTATCCGCAGGGTTCCTTAGAACAAGGTGGCGCGGCAGATTTATGGGATGTGGTAGCTCGAGTTTCCGCAGTGTTATCCAATATAGGCAGGACTGACGGCGCTGAAGTGGCTCAATTATATGTTGGAAGTCCTGGTGGCCCGCTTCGCCGGTTACGCGGCTTTTCGAAGCCGTACATAAAAGCTGGCCAAAAGGCAAAAGTGGTGTTTGAGCTTACGCGACGTGACTTAAGTTCCTGGGATGTAACCCAACAGGCTTGGAAGCTCAGCTACGGGCCACACCAGATTTTTGTTGGGGGAAGCAGTCGAAACTTGCCTCTGCAAGGTACCCTCAAACTTGCTTGAATGTTGGATTGGCCTGTGGAAAGAATCGTCAGTTGACTCTCAGATATGTTGTATTCTCATTCCACTATATCTGATTCGCCGTTTCAAACTCCAATGTCTCCAAGTGAAGATGCCAAAGATGTGCAACATGTGAAATAAGAAGTCAAAGACGACATGGTGCACTAAGTCTTAGATTCCGAACTTGAACTAGCACTTTTCATGCGAATTATTTGTCAGAAGCAATTCTTATAGATACATGGCACATCGTAACTTGAGTCATTCCTCTCAACAGCGTACTGTTGATACATGTTCAGGAGGTAATTCTGTGTAAAGGGTTCCTTCAAATATTACCATACCATCCTTCTATAGGATGGGCTAAAGGTCATGTCACCTTTATATATGATATGACTGTAGTACGCCGTGACATAAGTAAAATTCTGGTTCAAATGCTACGGTTAGCGATTCCACGACGTTAATTTTTTTTGTATGATGGCTTGCGATTTCACAATCTTTTAAATTATATGATGATCACTCGTCTAATACTTTCCAAAACATAGCTCAAGAGATATGTAAACTATTATGTGATTTTGTATTCTAAGTGACTAATATCCACTAATAGAATCGCGTTGACAATGGGTGGTAGTCAACAATCAAGACAATACAATGCCACACCTATGCCAACGCCAACGACGTACTTGTAAATGTGCAGCGCCCGACAATGTACGTGGACGAGCGTGTGTGGGAATGGGCTTGAGGCCTAGGGGTGGGTACCTAAGGAGATATTATATTGACGGGTGTAGGGAAGAAGGCGGGGATTAGCTAGATAGTATCAATTTTGTTTTAGTCTTGTTTTAGTATCGTAATACTTTACATATGCAAATCTGATGCTCAAATGCCTTAAATCACCTAATTAGGAAGCAGTAATCTTCATGAGAGATCGTAGAAATCTCATATACCCAGGCGTTATAAAAATTTGCAAGGATAGAATCCTGTAGTGGGAAAGATGTGCCTTATTGAAGTAGGCGAATGCTGGGAAGCTGAGCAATGAGATGAAACGAATCAAGAACCCAATACACCAATATAATATTACGCCAATCTGACGTACCATTACCAATGAAGCATTGTATGAAGTTATAAGCGAGCCCGGCTCCGTGTATAGTGCAGAACACCACTACAATATGCACAAATACTGACACATTAAGAGGAAAGATTATAATAGAACAGGTAAACGATTAATCCGGTGTCTGATGATTTAAGGTAGACTTATATTCTATCATTAATGCCTGCCCTTGGTAGCATTTTTTAGAGCATCGATAGCGCCATAATAGCCAGGGTGACGTTCCCAATTTGTCCACCACAGAGTACCGTTGGTTTTGTTGGTATAATATGGCAACCAACTAAACGGATCGTAAAAATCCCAGACGGTGATACCAATACAAGCCGACGCTTGCAAACAAGCACCCACAATCTAAGTGATTATTAGTCAGTTTCCTAGTGGCGCTTGAAACATGGTCTTAGAAGTACATACCTTGTTGTAGTCTGCCTTCTGCCACGCAATGGAGGTCTCATTAACTGGTGGTATTATGCCCACGTCAAGCTCCGTCAGCACAACCTCCACACCATTTTTTCCGTATTGCTCCATGACAGCGATGTAGTTGTCGATAGATGTAGTTGCTCCAGCGGTAAGGTGGCTTTGCAGGCCGATTCCATCGATTCTTATTCCTTCGCTCTTAAGCGTCTTTATCAAGTTCAGGACGGCATTCGCTTTTGGTCCAGGAACACCAATCCCATCATCATTGTAGTACAGCTTGGCGTGTGGGTCTGCTTTGGCCGCAGCGCGAAATGCGAGCTTGACCCAATCTTCTCCAAGAACTTCATACAAGAAATTGTCTTGATATGTACCATCATCACTGAAGGCCTCGTTTGCTACATCCCAGGCATAGCATTGTCCTTTCCAGTGGCCAGCAACTTGGCTCACATGGACATTGATAGCATCAGTCAGAGCCTCCCTGGTCCAGTTTGCTGTGTAGTATGATATAGGGAAGGCTGCCCAGTAAACTAAGGTATGGCAGCGCAATACCTTGCCAGTCTTCTTAGCGAGATTCGTCACAATTTCTCCTTCAGTAAAGTTGAAAACCCCCGGGCTTGGTTCTGTGAATGACCACTTGAAACGTGTCAGCCAAAATCCAAGCTTCAGAACAGATGTTCATGCTAGCGCATACCTTTTGGCCATTTGTAGGGGTCGTCTGGCCAAATTCGTCTATATCGTCAAAGATAGAATAATAATGAGGGTACTCGGCTTCCAGGCCTGCACGTTCTCTTTGACCTAGAGAATCCGTTGCCGAGCCAAAGTATTTAAGCCCGGCTTTTTTAGCCCAGAAGTTTAGCTGACCTTGGACAACCTGAGTCAAACAAGCTAAGACGACGAGTGCGAAAGTTACGGGATGCATTTTGCTGTGGAAGAGTCTCAAGAAGACAATCTTTCCCAACTTGCAGAATTTATGCCTGATGCATGAGTTTCCAAGTTGCGCTTCGTCATTATATGATCAGAAGTCACAGAAACTGTCTGATGATTGACTACGTAATTGGCCAGTTCGTTAAGTTAGTACGCTGGCTAATATGCAATTTTCCGGACATTTGTCTACAAGAAGGAACGAGGTTATTCCTGATGCTGATTGGGGCGCTTCATGAGAGGGTACGTGCATTCTTGGATTCCAACAAAGTCCAATCCGTCATCTTGTGGACATCACAGAGCTTAACCGAAGTTTTCTTGTGCAATTATGAATATATTAGAAGTGGGTTAGTTTTAGCCCGGACGAATACGAGGAGGGTTAGGTCGAATACGCGGACGTGGCACAGAATACGCGAATAATTCGAATATGAACGCCACTCGACGCTAAAGGCCCCAGAAGCTGGGGTTGTACCAGAGGACGCTGCCTTTCTCCAGCTGGCCAATGTAAGCTGTCCAATGGGGCCCCTTCGTATGTTTCCACATGATCATGGAAAAGCACAACCATGTGGCTGCAAAACCTAATACCATATCTGTTAATTATCTGCTGGATCATGTTGACTTTATCCAAATAAAGCATTATACCCATAGCTGGCCAACATGAGAATATCGTCTAAGCGTTTGATACGCAGCTCATCGGCTGCAAAGTTTAAGGCATGTCGATTAATTATCTGCTAGGCCATGTTGATATTAGCCGAAAGAATCATATCTCGGGTCCTCTAAGCGCTGGATACGCGGCTCGTTGACTGAAGAGCAGGGGGTGGGAGCCAGGGAGGCGTTGATCCAGTATATAAAAGAAAACTACCGAGTCCTTGACTTGATTTCAAAAAATACAACCAAAAGACTTCTAACTAGTATTTCACTGAAATGACAAAGCCTTTCGGGAGCAACAACCGTTCAGCCGGCAAGTCCGCATCTGAACCTGTCACTGACGGCCTTCATGTTCCTCCAGTGACATGGTATAAGCACGGAGGGCTCCGCAAATTGTACCCCTTGATGCCGATCCTGCTACTTGGTAAGATGCTTCCCCTTCGACGTCAAACCGCGCTAATCTTCTCAGCGTCCACAACCACTGGTTACGATGGCTCCCTTCTCAACGGGCTTCAGACCATGCAACCATGGCAGGATTGTAAGTTTACATATTCTTAACGTTGCATTGCTGGTTTCCAAATTCACGTATAAACTCACCCGGCTAACACATTGATCATTCGTCCCTGACAGATTTTGGGAACCCTACAGGGTCACGGTTGGGCTTGTTCACAGCCATCCAAAATATCGGCGCAATGGCTGCGTTGCCATTTTGTGGGTGATCTTCCGTTTTGCAGATGGCTCTTTGGCTAACAGAATATAAAGCCTCGTATATTGCCGATATGTTGGGTCGGCGTATAGGCATAGCCATTGGCATGATCATCCTCTTCCTGGGAGTAATCATACAGTGTGTCCCACAAGTCAACCAATCTATGTTTCTTGCAGGTCGTTTTCTCGTTGGACTTGGGTACACACCACCCTGAATCAACGGATTGCTAGCCTATGGGCTCTCTCCGTTGCGCTATCATCAGAGAGCAATGTGATAAGCTCTCTATACTACAAGTGCTAACTGTCTGCTAGAGCAAATATTGCACAAGGCTCTGCCCCCCTTCTGATCATGGAACTTGCCCACCCTCAACATAGAGGAAAACTCACCACGATGGTATGTGATCCTGGATTTACAGGGAAATATCAAACTCACCGCTTGAAATAGTACAACACGTTATGGTATGTTGGCAGTATTATCTCCGCGTGGACCATTTTCGGAACCATCAAGTATACTACCAATGCAGCTTGGCGGATCCCGGTTGCTTTGCAAGCGGCAATGCCCTTGGTGCAATTTCTATGTATCTGGCTGCTGCCGGAAAGCCCCCGTTGGCTATGCGCAAAGGATCGGTTAGACGAGGCTTTTCAAGTTCTTGTCAAGGTTAGTTTTTGTCTTTTCAAAATTTACAATACTTCACACTAAAGTCTCCCAGTATCATGCTGCCGGTGACTCCAATGATGCCTTCGTCCGAACCGAGTTTGATGAAATTCAAGAGACCATCCGTTTAGAGAAAGGAAACTCGCGTGACTCCTGGCTCATCTTGTTGCAAACACCCGGCAACAGGAAGCGCATGCTACTGATCCTGCTTACTGCCTTCTTTTCGCAATGTTCAGGTAACGGGCTGGTCTCTTATTACATCCACGATATCCTCAAATCCGTGGGTATCCAGTCTTCATATGATCAATCAGTCATCAACGGTGGCCTTCAGATATGGTCTTTCCTGGTTTGCATTGGGTTCTCTGTCTTTTTGGTTGACAAGTTTGGCCGAAGGACTTTATTCTTGATTGCCGGAGTAGGCATGCTTTTGTGTTTTGCCGTATGGACAGGGTCAGTTTGAACTTAATTATTTTTCGAGAGCATGCGAGACGCTGAAACTTTACAGATGCTCGGCCGCATATGAGCAGAGCGGAAACAAGGGTGTCGGCAGTGCCGTTATCGCCATAATCTTTCTGTTTTATGGAGTTGCTGGGTTCGCTTGGCCCGGACTCACTGTCGCCTACTGTGCTGAAATCCTTCCATACCGTATTCGCGCGAAAGGGTTAGCCGTGGACCTGGCACTCGTTTCACTAGCAGGTGTTTTCAACCAATACGTCAACCCGATTGGGCTGCAACGTCTGGCCTGGAAATACTATTTTGTATATATCGCCATCTTGGTGGTGGAGTGTCTGTGCATCTGGTTCCTCTATCCGGAAACCAAGGGCCCAACATTGGAAGAAATTGCTCTTCTCTTCGACGGGGAGGAAGCCAAGATTGGCCATGTGGACTACGCAAAGGCGGAGGAAGGTGCAGCGGCCGTTCAAGTCGAATAGTTGGAGACAAATTAGCTTCCGAGGATCTTATGTTCTCATACGAAACTAGCGGTTTGTCATCACTGAAATCGATGTGGACGTCCTAGGTTTCGGTTTATTGTACAATAATTCGCAGTCGTTACATTGCATGGTGATCTAAATTCAATATTGGGTGGTCGTCTCCTAGTGAAAGCGGGGTCGATGCCACATCACTTGGGCTATAATCGTGCCTGGCATCAGTCGAGCCAAAGATCCCTTTGTTATCCCCTCAATTCAGCCGGCTTACCGCTGTAGGCACCGAGAGACCTGACCTGGAGAAAATGCAGGAAGCTGAGGACACCTAGCGCTTGGGCAGACCATCCCTACAAAAATAAAAACTATGATCGCTCTAAGGTATTGAGAGGCCGGATAAAATCCGCACCACTGGTCTTTTCTGTGCGGGGTTCGGGGTTCCGGGATGCTTTCCGCGTATAAAGTTCGCTTCGCTCCTCAGGTGAACTCTTTTTCTCATTTGTCCTTTCAATAGATCAGAAAACATAATAATGTCCCCCCCGGCGCGCCGTACTAGGCACACAAAGTCCCGCACCGGTTGCTTAGAATGTAAGCGCCGGCATATCAAAGTATGGTGCATACGATTCGTTTGTTTCCGTGCGTGTGCTTACTTACCGTAACCTCTAGTGTGATGAGACACAGCCGCATTGTGTCAATTGCCAGACGGGCGACAGGAAATGTACTTATCCCCCCGGAGCTGCGACTGTTCCTGGTTCCAGGCCATCGCCACCATCCTCATGCGGTGCATCTAGCTCTCTGGAGCATGTACAACAAGACCTGTCCGCGGCCACCCCGGTCAGCCCCTTTTCGACCACAACTTACGACGTGTCGGACCCGACACAGCTTAAGCAGCCCATCAATATCCACCATGCAAGGCTCTTTAGTCACTACTTCCTCAAAACGGCTAAAATCTTCGGGCGAGATCCTATCAAATCTTCTAGAGTCAACCTCTCGATTGAAACCGCTGTCTCCACTCCCTTCCTTTACTATCGAATGCTTGCACTGGCTGCACTACACCTGAGCGTCGAAGACCCATCTCAAGGACAAATATACGGAGATGAAGCGGCATATTTTCATACGGAGTCACTAATCTTATTTAATGGTTTCCAAGGTAGCGCAACCACAACAGTCGGGTTACCCGAACTTCTCTTCGCCAGGCTACTTGGCTACTATCTGATAGCGGATTCCGTAATCAAATCCCAGGGCGAAAATCGGGTTTTCTTTGATAGCTTTGTGGATTGTATCCAGTGTCACCGAGGTATACAAGCACTGTCTGCTGCTTCGTGGCATTCGATTTCGAAGAACTCGACTCTTTCCACAGTTATCGAATCTTTTCAAAATTCTGCGAATGCGAAACTTCGAAGTGCAGAACTCTCATTACTATGGGTTTTGATAGGATCAACTCAACTGGGCGAACGAGACCGAACTTTATATCAAGAAACGGTCGAGCAGCTGGAATGGACTTACTTTCTCGAACGAGGGGCGCTTCAGGCAGACTTGGACATCGTAGAGGCAGTTTCTCTTTGGACAATCGTCCTGCCGCCTGAGTTTCTGAATCATGTTCGCAGAAGAACACCGGAAGCTTTGGTCATTATCGCTCATTATGCGGTGTTGCTTCACCGCCGGCGGAATATCTGGATATATGCAGGAGCCGGGCAGTTGTTAATCGAGTTTATTGTTAGCTACCTTGGGGCATACTGGCAACCTTGGTTAGAGGTGCCTACACAAGCGCTATTGGAAGACGTGTAAATTAACACAGCAGAAACTCGATCGTGCTTCGGCCAAAACTTTGCGAACAAGCTACTTCAATAATATCAGGGGATTGCTAAACCAACAGCCAATAGGTTAGATCATCCGTATAAAACGAATACACGAAGCGGAAGACATATTGTCACAGCCTCTGGGATTGGTAAAATACGCTCTAATGCACCTGTTCGTCCTGACGAGGTTGGACTGATGAGGTATGGGCCGACCTCTCGACCCGTCAATTCCTCTTTGCACTGTGGGGTCCACCGAGCATTCCGCGGAGTCCCCAGATGTATACGCGTAGAGACCGCTCCGTTTACCAACGGTTAACATTTCATTACACATTCGGGTCTCGGGTAAGATGGGTGCGAGGCACACTGAACACCCTTGTAGACTAGATTTCTATACTCAAGGTGCCGACGCAACCTCCATCGTGGTAGGAAACCCCATCTACGGGGGGCGTGAATCTTCACGATGAATCAGAAAACCTCCTTTCTTCTTGCACTAGTCCTTGGGTGGAGGGTGGACTCCGATTGTATTCGGGGCTGTGTTCGGGGCCACCAACGATGAAGTGGACGCTCCCATAGACTACGGCACATTCTTGAATCCATCGTCTATCGTACGCCCTCGATTTCGGTATTAGCTTCCCGACTCGAGCGTCGATCCCAATACTGTCAAAGAAGATATTAAATCGGCAGCAAGCATTGGCGCTGGAGGTGTCGAGTATGTCCCCTACTTTGGCTACGGAGGAGGAATGAATCCTGAGCCTCCAGGCGCAAACTGGTCAATCTCGAATTTTGATACTGCCGAGTTCTTATTTGTGTTTCAAGCTGCGCTCGAAGCACACAAAGAGAATGGTCTTAAAATGGATTTTGCAATGGGCCCGAACTAGGGTCAAGGAGTACCAGCCAACGTTGACGATAAGGTTCTACAATGGGATTTGGTAACAATAATACAGAGACCCCTATCCTACAGTCCAATTCTGACATTATCAGGTGCCATATACCTCACAGGTTCCTTGGATAGTCGTTAATAGGGTGCCTTGAGTAAATGAAGTAACGATAGTCGAACTGATCTTTGGAAGTCTTAAGCGTAACTAAGATAGAAGAGATCCCCCGTACAGCCTGGTGCCCATACGACTTAGAATGCCTTGCCGACTCTCACTGTTGTATTCAAGTGGTTAAGCCCGTATAACTTACCGCCCACGTACGAGATGACTGGTCGTGGTTAGCTGCTATATGAGCCCTGGTGCGTCGCTCAACCGCCGCTGAGCACTTTATCTATATCTAGATGAACTCATATTACACTATAGCCCCAGCATACTAGTCGTATTGGATGCGGTGGAAATCGCCGGTCGGATGGGACTATTAGAAAAATTGAAAGTCGTCAAAGCAGACGCTAAAGGCAGTTTATTCAATTGCGTCATGTTTGGACTAAACCACCATTACCATGTTCCCCGAAACTGCAGACCAACAAGAGAAACACAGCATAGTATACGACATCCAGAGGAGACAAACAGAGCATCAATACTGGATTCAACAAGGAAAGCACCCTTGATTTCCATCGACCCTTATTCCCATCACGTTGTTGCGGGGGTAAAAATATTACGGAAGGCCGTTGAAAGGGATTTTAAAAACGAACGGCTAGATTATACCGTAGTGTTGCAGAGCATATGCAGGATACGATGCTCAACACACTCAGATTACTTCCGCAGGCGCCCAAATCCATGGGAACAGTGCGACAACAGGCTGAAGCATCTTTCATAAGAAATCGGTATAATTTCAACAATTTATTGAACCCTAATTGTATGTGGCTGTGATATAAAGTTCATCTGTCGCTACAACGGTGCATACAGTGTTGGCAATCCCAAGGTAGCGTTTACTCTCTACAAGGTTAAATCCCATGATAATGCCAAACAAACAGCAGTTACTACGAGCTTCTTCGACAATCTAGTTAGGTGTCACATATTTTTCGACGGTGATGAGATGCTCTCGTCAACGGAATTAGGAATCATAAACGTAGGATCTAGTGTAGCGCTTGGAAGAAACTGTTAGGTGGCAGAGCCTTAGGGTTTTTTTGTCTACAGGAAAGTTCTTTGGGAGGGATAGTCCTCTATATCTTGGATTTGAGCAACAGGAACTTGCCTTCCAAATCCACCAGTCACAAGGGGCCTTCGATTGCTTTTGTAAAGATCAGTTCTAGGATTCTAGTTAGTAGTTATAGAGGCTTGCTATCTAAGACTAGATACTTTAAAGCGCTCTAAAACTTAATATTTATGCGCCTTTATATCAATCTATCCTATCATCTAACCATAGTTGGATTTCCTTCTATTAGGAAGTACTTTTGCAGATTGTTCATATTGATCTACCTATCTCATAAATCACATTGCAATGGTAGTTACTGTTTTGAATTAAAATTATAGACATTCAAAGTATGATCGTGATATACTACGTAACCTTATCGAATACCAGGCATTAGGCAACGGAGGCCCCCTGGAGTGTTACTAGGATATCGATATCTTACCTTCAGCTCAATCTAGGAACCCTTTATACTTTTACTTACCCCCTAAACTCCCAACATAGACCAAATTCGGTCATCATCGGCTTCTACTAGTGTTAGTATATGGAAGATTCCAAGCGTTGCACACATAGAGTCTACCCCACATCCCCGTCTGTACGCCCCATCTTCTCTTCCCCTTGTTCCCGTTCTGTTATTCGGTGGTGTCTTTAACGCCGATATCGTTACCCTGAGGCGTCAGAAACATAAAATGGCCCACAGCATGGATCACATCGTGATGGTAGGTGCTGTCGGCGTCGTCGCCGTCTATATTTATCCCCAACTCATGCCTAGAGTAGGATACGGATTTCTATTGTATGGGCACGTATATTTTCCTCCTTCATACACATCTCCATTTTCCTAACACTAATCTCAGTCAAGAGAAAGAAGCATCTGACAGACTACAACAAGCTAGTTACACGGTAGAAGTGGAATGAATTGAATGTCACAGTAGAGTGCATTCCTACATTCCTGCTACCTCACAACCCTTAAAGACCACAACATGTATGCACAGACAAACAGAGGAACTAGGGAATTATACTTTCGTTCTTCATGGATGTGTTGACTTGAAGCTAGTGTAAGCATTACTTCTTCAACGCGGGCAAACACTGAGCGTAGTATGCACTATAGGATGTGCAAACGCCGCTTGAACAAGTAGTTGGGCCTGTCCAGCCAGTCCCACCACACTGTCCATAGAGTGGCGCAGAACTGCTAGTGGGTGTACTCGATGCAGTGCTTGTGGTGGTTGTAATTGTGGTACTTTTGGTCGTGGTGGTTAGAGTTGATGGAGAAGTGGTCGATGTTGTTGAGATAGAAGAGCCGCTGCTGGTACTACTGTAGCCGCTAATTATTTTGTTGACTTGATTGACGATGGCAGCCATCTGGACGCCTAGAAAGAGAAATTTACCGGCCCGAGTTAGCTATATTGTTCACAAAACAAGCATGTCCGGCCTGAACTGAGACTCCATGCATGAACGCACCTCCAATCTGGTCGGCGTCAGTTCCATACCAACCCACCCAGTCCCAGCAACCATTGGGATTGCTGAGACTACCCCCATTCCAGACCGAATGGGATGTGCTATCGGCAATGGCTTGCGGGTAGAGGATGATGATATTATTGGTATCTGCATGCTCGCACAAGTTAGTAATGCTGTAGGTAATGGTATTTAGGTGGATAGAGACTCATGATAAGAAGCCGTACCTGCCCATTTATTGTAGCCAGTATTCTCAATGAATTTAGAACCGATCGTGCTGTAGCTCTGAAGGCATCCATGCAAGGCAACATGCAGCTTGCAAACTGTAGAGCCTCCTTGGCAATTTGCAGGCACATATAAATAGCCAGTACTACCCATACCGCTGGAGACGTAAGTGCCTGTCTGGTCAAAGGAGACAATTGATCCAGTCAGTGTGCCCGTGTTCCTAGAATTGAGAGAGCCATAAAGCCACTGTAAGGCAGCACCGGCTCCATCATAATTACAGTTGCTGATATAAGGGGAAGAGGAAAAACTGCAAGAATTATCTCCAGAACCACTGAAGTCAGTTGGGAACGTATGGCTCGCACCACTTGTTGTCACGTATGAGACATTTGCTGAGGTATCGAAGTTCGCCAACTGAGTTTGAAGTGCGCTCATGACATTAGGTCCAACCGTGGTGTCAGAGGAACCAGTCCACATATAGATTTTGCGCTGTGCGAGGTTGCTGACAGCGGCAATCTTAGATCCGCTCCAAGACTTCATGTTGGCAATAGGCGTGGTGATCGACGGATTTGCATTATACATGCATGACGTATACTGCCAGTTTGGAGGCTTCAGAGAGGACTCCAATTGAGTCATTGGTGAGTGAAGACACGTACATATTGGTTACGAGCGCAATCATAGGGGCCACCTGCAAAAACTCCAAAACCGACTTTGAAGATATCAGAGTATGCTACCCCAAGCTGAACAGACATGAATCCGCCAGCCGAGAGGCCAGAGACCGATACACTGCTAGGGTCAACATTGTAGGGGTTGAGGGCGGTCGCCAACGCTCCAGTCGCACTAAGGGCAATAAGGCCCCCAGCAGAAATCAAGTCGAGCATATTAAAGATGGCGAGTGCGGGTGATGAACAGGATTGTTGAATTGCAGATGCACTTTCCGAGTGGTTGAAAATGGAGTCTGAAGAAGGAAACTGCTCGCCTTTTATATTCCAGACCCTCTGCTTTCCTAGTTTTCTTCTGGAAATTCAGATCTCCCTGACATCCCTCCCTGCCACTTCTACGCAAAATATCGGCACCTCAAACTCCGCAGAAGCAGCTTCGAAAAGAGGCAGTGGTCTTTTTGGTGCTATCGGTTCCGAACTTTTAGCTCACTGGAATATTTTCAGTTGCACGAAGAATCAGGCTTTGCTGTTTTATTGATTCTTCCCACAACAGAAATCCGCAGGATTAGTGTGGAGGGAATCTATTAGGACTGGGTATTTTAGATTAACAGGTTTATTAGTTAGATCGCGCAGGCGCTGGAACGTTTCATAGCCGTTAGTTCTCAACAGTTTCTTCAAATGTGATTTGCTGTCGGCATTTTTCTGTACCTGCTTTTCGCAGACTGCGGGGAAACATGGTGCAGATCCATCCCCTCATGGGGTTTTTGAGGCGTTCTTCTTGGCTTTTTCAAGATGTTCCCCATATTCTCCCTTTCCCCAGGCGTGGGCGTCTGGCGGGGCTTTCGTATTCGTATGTCGCCTATTCATCCCCTCTTTCGGCGATACCTCGCATATCAACGGCTCTCTTTCCAGAATGACGAGTTCGGAGAGCAACAGTCGTCCTCTATATTGATTGCAGGTCACAAGTGGTCCAGGAATTCAAGGAGACACTCGCCGCCGGAAAAATTAACTGCGTAAAGGCCTTATAGCATTATATAATACAGATACTTTATGAATTATTAGAAATTACTCTTATCTTTTGGTCTTGTTCAAGTAGGGTAATTAACATTCGAAAGTGAAATCCTTCGTCACTGTGGTTTTTGGAGCAAAATGGGTGGTGATGCAGTCGTTCCTAGTAAGTAGGCTGGGGTGGGGCATGAACTCGCTTACATTCATGCTACCAGCCTAGCAAGAGGTTTCATTACGTATTAACTTGCATAAAATAGTCTACTTGGCGTCACGTAGAGAATTTGTGCTGGCTAGGAAAGCCGTACCGAGTCGGATCCGTGTTTGGTTGGATCTGTGCTCGGATCCGATGCAGTTACCAAGGTCTTTCCAGTGGCCTTTGAGGTACGAAAATGTATCATATTCAGAATACCAGCTCAAGCTTAATAGTTGAGATAGGTACATCGCCCAAAGGAAAAAGCGCCATGAGCGACGCAGGATTTACCATTTCAGGTCCGACCTGACCACTCTAGTCTCAGATGGAACAGAACACAATATTCATATTGAATCACGTATAGATGACTAAGATCGAAGTCAGGCTTCGTTCGCACTTCACCAACGAAGACAATTGTGAAGGGCGATTGCAGGCTGCGCTTGTTGATCAACACTGGTGCATAATGCCTGGATCTCTAGTGAATATTTATCTACACACTGAATCGAGCCCCGTGCACCTAGACATAGCTGACAATTTTCTCGTTAGAGTGATCAAAAA
This sequence comes from Talaromyces adpressus, assembly GCA_002775195.1. Taxonomy (NCBI): domain Eukaryota; kingdom Fungi; phylum Ascomycota; class Eurotiomycetes; order Eurotiales; family Trichocomaceae; genus Talaromyces; species Talaromyces adpressus. Next base: position 102,116 of record NHZS01000584.1, read on the forward strand.
GGAATAGGAGCATGCAGGTTGCAAAGCGTACGAAGCTCCTAGGGCCAAGATCTGCGGTGTGATGCTGTTCATTCCTAAGCTCTAGCTAAGGCTAACTTGCAGCGAGAAAACTAAGCATGGAGAGGGAAAGAAAAGAAGCTCGCTTGGCAGCGCGTAGAGGCACCTTTTATATGTGCGTACAAAGGCCTCGTCGGTGGCCAAATAGGAAGTCATGATATCAAACGGCTATCCCCTTCGAGATGACACCTATGGCGGTCTGGGCTTACCATCCTGAATCTAGGAAATTTCGGGTCTGGGAGCTGATGACAAGATTACTTTACCACTATCCCGAATATGGTGAGCGCAGCGCTATATATCCACTAGAATACGCTCACTGGATAGCTGACTTTCCTGGTTATAAGGATGTGCCAAGATTCACCCTTACTGGATTAGCCGGAGAAAGCTCGATTGAGATGGAGATGTATCTATAGCTGAGCAGTAAAAAGAGATCCGAATATGCTATATATAGGTGAAATACATGATGTGACAAAAAAATTATGGCAAGGCTGATAGCTGTGAAAAAGAGGAGCTAAACTACTTAAATACTTCAGAACTCATCAACTATTTAATAGGCTTAGCCCCAGATGTTCCACAAAAAGGCTACCGGGCATCAGGCTATCAGTATAAGGCCAAGTTCTTCCAACTCTGAGAATGTCGGTAGTTCCCGGCGCTAGCCATGTTTTCACGAAGGGAGCTAAATACAGTTGCTAATTCACCAGCTAGTTATCTTAGTTGCTCGCTGGACAATATCGATAAATAACATGCGCCAATCGATATCAATGAACGCTATCTGAGGAGTGTCGGCTCGCTAGGGAATTACGTTGATCCGGGGTATAGAATTCAACGTTTCGTTCCCTGGCGCATTGACCTCTCGGAAGTGGACTTTTGCCGTCCCAGTCCCTTACCCGTGTTACAATGAGGGTCGGGTACATAACCGACTGACGACAAAGAAGTTGCGCTAGCACCACCTCCACTCTCGGTGTTGACATTAAATATGTGCTTATTTTCTGCTTAGCTATGGAGGAATGGAGAAGGCAAAAGAAACCCGGAAGCAGTGCGGGGTGCGAAAAAAGTGATCAATAAAGACGACCGAAGGAGCAACGAACAGCGATATTATTTATCTGACAGATCATAACATCTTTGATGCTGGCTTCATTTGAGCCGTTAGCCACTCCCGATTAATCCCCCGGTAATCACGGATAGTATACCCCTCAAATATCTCTTTCTTGAGTGTAGGCTTTCTCCAACGCCTAAGCCCAAGATCCTTGAGGAGCATGTCTGCGCAAGGAATAGCATCATAGACAAATTCTGGATACCACACAGAGAATCCACAAGGATAACGGTGTTTTCCGTAACGACTCAAGAGAGCGACCTGGTGATATACGTCTGTCTTGTCAAGGGAAACTTTTCCATTCAGATAAGCATACGTCCATAACACCTGGCACTCTGCAATAATCATATTGCTTGTACTGTGGACCATCTTAATGTATGCAATAGAATTATCGCCTTTCGCCGCGAGCGACGGGGGTGCAATGCCGCGATACAGTCGATAGGGCCTGACATTCTGCTTGTAGGGAATGGCAGGTGGAGGATTGCGGAGGTATGGGAAGCGGGCTAGGATCTCCTCATCTGCTTCGCCATCTAATCGCTGCCAGAGGATTCTGTCTTCTGCGCTAATACTGCTGCAAGGAATTCCGAGACTGCTGTTCAGGTCGTCGGGCTTGTAAGTCATCGATTGAGCGAGCTTCCATCCGGTGATAGCGACTAGTGCATCTGTATAAAGACGGGTACCATCTGAAAATGTGATAACTCCGGGTCCAGTTAGGTTTCGATGTCTTTCCGTATGATCTTGACTTGGCCGGAGCGGAGGTAGTCGTGAATATCGGTTGGGTAATTGAGAATTCCGACTCGCGCAGACCAAAATAAACTTTCCTTACATCAGTAACTGGTAATTTGAACGGAAAAGAGACTCATCCTGACCTTTCTAGGGGTTCAAGGTATTGCAAGCATTCCTCTTTCCTGTACCCGTTCGAATCAATGATATCCGTCCTGATTCCTTCCCAGAATTTGTGCACGATATATCTTCCCAAGCGAGTTTGATGCAGGGCTTTCCTGACCCAGCTGAATCCGTCAAAATCTCCAAAAACGCACGGGCCAAACCATGTGAAGAATCTCATAGTTGCAAGCAACTCCAGCTTCGTTTTCACTCCCGCAAACATGGCCCATGGAGATGCCATCCAGACTCCACCGCCACCAGACTCGCGAATGACCCAATTGACTTTCTTGTGATTCGATGCCATCATCTGTACAACGTCGTAACCTATCTTTGAAGCTCCCACAATAGTAACAGTCTCGATATTAAGATCGTGGGCAATGCGTACTCCCTCCTCGCGCAACTGCGAATGATTGATTATCGGCTTTTCAAATTCGTTACTGCCGCGAATATTAACGGGATTGGGAGTTGACGACAGACCGCTGCAAATGATTAATTTGTCGCATATATACACGATGCCCGAAGGTGAGTCGGTGGTATCTATACTTAGGCGCCAGCCCTGTTCGAACTTCTCAACCTCTAAAACCTGGGTGTTGAGGCGGTTCCGACGGCGGAGGTTAAAGTGGTCCACGAAATCACTCAAGTAGGAGTGTAGTATGGAGCCAGAGATATGTTGGTCCTCTTTAACGCCGTATTTTTCACCCATGGGGAAGTCGGTGAATTCATACGTTCCCCCAAGGTTGTTTGTCTTAAGGCCTTCGTAGCAGTTTTCTTCGGACCAGACACCGCCTATGGTTGGTCTCTAATTCCCCGAGTTACATCATGCTAGTGAGATGAGAGAGATGGACTGGAACACACCTTTTCGAGGATAACAAGGTTGGTTAAGGGTGACAATTCAAGATAGGTTTTTGCGGCAGCGAGACCTCCAACTCCTGCCCCAATCACAATCACCTCAGCAGAGCAAATTTCAGGTTGCATATTGATACTTGAAGAGAGAAAGGATGGACAGTTTAGCAAAGTGAAAAGTAGTACAGCTATTGGCGCTTAGTGGAAGATATACTTCCGCTGGCTTATGTATCGTTCTCGTCGACTGCGTTTACCACTTGACCTTATCCGGGATCTCGGGTACTCCTGAGGAGCAGGAACTCGGAAACCTTATCGCATATGTGCCTTGTCTTCGGGGGTTGAGCGAGGGGTACAGCCGGATTACTACTATTGAAAAAGGGGCGCTATCCTATCGACCATAGCTCGGGGTACCTAGGGACGTGAAATTTAGCGCTGGACTAATTATTTCCTTGTATATTCGAGGTTATTTCTGATCGCAAGATTGTATTGTCCAATCAATAACTATGTTCAACCACCTTGGTTATCAACTCTCTCTGTCGGTTTACTCCGGTCCCGTATCACGAAGCATAGGATTGGGAGTAGGCTAGTCCGACGACCCTATGTGGTGAGCCCGATCAATATAGTGAATTGATTCCTTATTGATGACTGATCCCCAAGAAATGGGGGGATCGGGGTGTCTAACTAGCTATATAGGGGGTTGTCACGTACGCGCTAGGGATAATAGTAATCCCATTCCGTACGTACACGTACGTGCGCGTACGTGCATGTCAGATCGGTGCAGAAGCACCGAATCATGAGATTGATATTCCGACACTCTCCTATCGCCATGATCATATTCCTCCACGCTACTACCCGCATACTCCGATCAAGAAAGACAGAGCACGATATTGATAACAGGCAGTTGTCCCAACAGCACACACATGCAGCAAACAATTTACGAACTGTGATAAATGGAGATGCGTATGGCATCAGCCTGGGCGACCCATATTCATCACCGATTACACACTGCTGAAAAGTTGCAGTACGCGTGACCCTGTTTTGCCAGTCGCGCGAGTGTCTGAGAATGGTCTGCGGGACGGTAGAGTTTGAGGCTACGAAGATACGAAAGAAGACTATCTACAAGGGACTGCGGGGTTTGACTACGACTCAATTGCTATCGATCTTATATATTTTTCAGATTATCTTTCCCGCCAAATTTAACGAATTGACGGCTAAAAATGGCCGACACGTCTTATTCAACATTGAGACTTAAATGCCGCCCTTCATCATTGATGACTTAAGGATGACATTTGAGAAGGGCTGCATATACTATGACGAGTAATGAAAATAGGTTCATGCCTTATTGTGGGAGCTGGATCATACTTACTGAACATAGACGGGAGACTTGAAAGCTTGACATCAGATATTCCAAAAGTACACCTTCGTGTTAGCTCCAGCCTCCTCCGTATGTCTAAACTAGCGTGGTCACATAAATCGGCGCGCATGTTGTTTCTAGAAATTGTTTCTATGATAGCGAGCTATATCATCTTCCGGTTGGACCTTAGCACGTGGCATGAGAACAAAGGTGGAGACTAACAAGTCGTGAGAAACGCTCTTATTTATAGCACTTTTCTAGTAGGTTAAAATATCTGGAATGGAGTCCTATGATATTTTAATCACAAGTTGATGGAGGGGTTGATGTTGAGAGATAACTGACTTGGCTTCAATGACCATTGGCGATTCCAGAGATCTGGCAGAAATCTGCAGTCTCAGGCACCAATTTGCTGAAGGGCTAGTTAGCTTGCGCGCTAGAGAATAATTCTAGATTTGAAGCCTCTTCGCGAAAATTTAAAATAGCACCAGCTCGAGACCAGCCCTGGCATATCATCACGAAACCAAAACCGAACAGCAAAGGGACACTATGGTTAAAGCACGTTCGTTTTCCGTCGGTTGTATGTGCGAAATGCGTCGGATCGAAGAACGTACACCAAACATGAGGCTTCAACTTCTTGAGCAAGATATTAGACGGAATTTCGAGAAGAATGTACGGCACAAAGAAAATCGTCAATGCAGTGTTATATTTCGTTCCAGTCGTCAGATCCAGCTCAGTCTTGAGTCCAAGAATAGCGGCATTACTGATGTTAACACTATGCGACAAGAAAGTTGAAGAGTCAGCGCGTTTTCCATAAAAACATGGGATGAAGAGCACAATATTTCATACCGGTCCAAAAAGGCAAGCAGATACAGAATAGACAAGCATGGCAAGATGTGCCAATCAATCTTGGCCATCAGCCTGCGCTCAGTGGTGTTCGTAAGCCGCGGTAGATCTTGATCATCATCGGAAGAAGGATTGAAGACCAATGCAGAATCCTTTGGCTCTACATCGAGTTTCTCCGAGTTCATGTCTGGGAGACGGAACACGAGAGCTGTCAGCGGGGGATGGGCTGCTGCAACGCTAGGCTCTGGGCCACACTGATGATTATATGGGCGCAGGTCAACGCGCAGACCGAAGGCGGCAGAGTTGCGGAAACATAGAGACGAGGAGGAAAGGGGAAAAAGTTCTAGAAAGACTTAGAGCATCTGGCGTAATAACGACGAGTAATGACCCATTGATTTATCGTCTACTACGTAAACACCCAGAGCGAAAGTGATATCGGAAGTTGCGCCCTCGGTTTCCCTCCGCAAACTCACAATTCCGCTGACTTAAAACGGTGAGTCCAGACTCCAGTTCAGTGATACCATAACAACGAATCAGGATCACGTAGGAGACGAGTTGTAGTATGCGGCCGCTAGTGTAGAAGACACTCCACCCCACTAATTAGATGATCTATTCAATGACAAACCTTTGTACCTCTGCCTGACAACAGAACTCCTAGCGGATCGGAACACCCAGTCGGGAACACCAAACCACCACAACACTACGTGAATGCTATTTTTCAGGTCATAGTGTACCAACGAGACTTTGGCTTGGCTTAATTCTTATGTGTTTTCTAGCTTTGGAAATAGGAGAGAATTATTATTTGCGTACAGTAGTTTGCACCTGCAAAGTAACAGTCTCTTCTCTTTCCTCTTGTTGGTAGTTAGCTCAGTTCGTCTCAGATTGCTGAAGCTGGTTAATGCCACAATTAAAGACATCGCTCCAACTTGTGCTTATTAAAGGCCATTCAAAGGAATGAGAATGCTGTCTAGCAAGAATAATCCTTTGGATCTGAATCGACTCCATCCGTGTTGAGAAGTAGCTTCACTATTGCCTCGTTGCCTTCTGATGCTGCTCTTGACAATGCTGCCTGACCATCATTATCCTTTAGTTCTTGATCAACTCTGCCCGTGTTAAGAAGTAGCTTCACTATTGCCTCATGCCCTCTGAATGCAGCATTCGATAGTGGTGTCCGGCCATAATCATCCTGTGATTCTGGATCGACTCCGTCCGTGTTGAGAAGCAGCTTCACTATTGCCTCATGCCCTCCGAATGCAGCTTTTGATAGTGGTGTCCAGCTACTATTATCTTTTGAATCTGGATTGACTCCATCCGTGTTGAGAAGTAGTTTCACTATTGCCTCATACCCTTTGAATGTAGCACAAAATAGTGGTGTCCAGCCATTTTTATCCTTTGAATCAGGATCGACTCCATCCGTGTTGAGAAGCAGCTTCACTATTGCCTCATGCCCTTTGAATGTAGCACAAAATATTGGTGTCCAGCCATTTTTATCCTTTGAATCAGGATTGACTCCATCCGTGTTGAGAAGTAGCTTCACTATTGCCTCATGCCCTTCTGATGCCGCGTATGATAGTGGTGTCCAGCTACTATTATCTTTTGAATCTGGATTGACTCCATCCGTGTTGAGAAGCAGCTTCACTATTGCCTCATGCCCTCTGAATGTAGCATAAAATAGTGGTGTCCAGCCATTTTTATCCTTTGAATCAGGATCGACTCCATCCGTGTTGAGAAGCAGCTTCACTACTGCCTCGTGCCCTCTGAATGCAGCTTTTGATAGTGGTGTCTGGCCATTATTATCCTTTGAATCAGGATTGACTCCATATTGGATGCTAATTCGAGCAGTACTCTCATTCCCATTTTCAGCAGCCCATAGTAGTGCGAAGCTTATTTTTCTTTGACAGTCATACCGATAAAGACATGAAATAAACACAGAATAACAATATCGGCTGGTCCGAGATAATGCGCTTATATCCTTTTCTGTTTCTAGGAATTCTGTCAGGAGTTGTAATAATTCAGGAGGTAAATCTATCAATTTCATTGTGATGTGTCAGGGATGTTCATAGAAAGCGTTGAGAGGCTAGAAGTCGGGATGCCAGTTCAAGAACCTGTTGCTGGTCAACAGGAGACAGAAGTTTGCCTACTCGGCTCGCTCTACTAACGACGTAGTTTACGAGGCAGTTTTAGTTTGGTATTTCAATAATAATAAATAAAAATCTTATTATTTCGGTATTATTTTCGGTATTATTTTTAATAGACTATTTGTAAACATCTCTGGTTTATTAATAGCGTAATCGGTAAGCGAACCGCCCACCTCCCCGAAAAATAACTCTATATAGAAATCAAATCCCAATTTCAAACATATGGAAATTTATTACAGCCACTGCAGTAAAACTAGCGGCGTACGACTCTCTAAGAAGCTAGGAGCCCCGGCTCAGCCGGAGTGGCAGTAACAGTTAGAAATGCCTCCTCAATCTGACTTTGTATAAGCGCTTGGGCTTCTTCTCTAGTAACACCTTGCTCAGTAGATATTTACTTTTTATTTTTTGTGCTTTTGCTTCTTTTTTCCATGCGCAGCTTATAAATCATTGTTTTCTTTCTATACGAGTACAAGATCATTTATTGCCATTTTATAGGCCTTTGACATCTGTATAATTGCTTGACTAATCACTTGATTTGGGCTTCCTGTACGCTAACTTATACGTCTCTTGATTGTAGTTGACTGACGTATGAATTGATGTATATTTTGAGGTGCTGTTAAGTAGGATGATTGTATATTGCTTGATCGACCTTGAGGGGGGGTTGGTATTTTTAATTGAATATTAAGATGTTGAAAAACTTGATCTGGATTAAACTCATTGATTGGCAGCTATGACTCTCCTCTCAATATATTCTACTACACTTTGGCCGGTGTTTTCTCACCTGTGGCATACTTCAATGAAGGAGGGCATTATCTCTTATGGGCCGCTCTATCTCAATTTCTTTTTTATACTCTTTTTGGAGGGACTACTGCCCTCTCAATTACTCAGGAAGTCGCATGGACTACCGCTCTGAGTGCCGTATCGAAGCTGATCGGAAGCTACATGCTGGGCGTTTACGGAAGCATTGTGGTTTATCGTCTATTTCTACACCCTTTGAACAAGTTCCCTGGCCCATTCAGCGCCCGTATTGTTCTTTTGGCTCACATTGCGGCTCAGAAATTATAATCGCATGTGAAATGGGCCGAGCTACACTGGAGACGCGGGTCATTTGCCCGAACAGGCTCTTCAGATCTCTCTGTTCTTCGCCCGAAAGCCATTGAAATTGTTTACGGACCAAGGTTCAGGTGCATCAAGGGGACAACTTATGACTTGACTGAACCATCAGGATCGCTGCAGTTAATGCGAGACCCGGAAGGAAATCAAGTGCGATGTCGTGTTTGGAGTGACGCATTCAGCGACAAGCTAATTCGTGGATATGAACAGCGAGTTCGAAGTTACCGTCAGAAACCAATCAATGAATTCACAACGAATTCAAGACAGTAACCAGAAGGTTAGATATATGTTAAAATGGGGTCCTTATATATCCTCCCTGTATACCATGGATCTGTTCTTTCGTAGCGTTGCTATGATATTTCATATTGCTGATATGCCTCGGTTCCCAATGCGTCTTCGCATTGGTTATACCAGATTATCTACTATTCTTCTAGTGCGGCGGTGGCTAGTATTCATTAGCTGTGCTTTCTGTTTTGCTGACACATACTTCTGCAGTACGTGGACAACGCCAATATGTTCTCCTGAAGAAGGTGTATAGAGAGCATTGCCATAGAATCCACCTAGAGCATTCATGTCAGCTTCTTTGTCTAGCAATCTCTGTATAATCTCAACATATCCTCCTCCAGAAGCCGTCGGCCTAGCAATTTATTGCAACGTACACTTACGTACGTACTTTGTACACTGGCCTCGTACAACGTGTTTTGTATGACGGTCTTGTACGCGCGTGCTTTATGCCTCTTGCAATACTGCACCAGGCACCTCCGGAGCTTTGTTATATGTGTTTGTTGCTTTGCGAATAGCTTCATGCTTTGTATTCCTGGTCTCCGACAATGGAGCTTTGTATCTACTTCATACGGCATTGACCGTACGTTCATGGGAGGAAACCACTACCCACTTATAAGTATGGCCATCCTTCCCCGTTAGATAGCTTTAGAAGCCAGCTACCAATTTAATGCTATTTAGCCATATTGATCAGCTCATCCTTGTAAGCTAGATTAGATCAGCCTTACGGCAAATTTTAGCCGCGTCTAAGATTCCCCGTAGAACCAACAGAAGCAGCCTGGAGTATTAACTTCACCTCCTTTCTCTAGCAATCTCTGCACTATCTCAACATGTCCTCCTGAAGAAGCAGCATAGAGAGCATTGCCATATTTTCCACCTTGAGCATTGATGTCAGCTCCGTTCTCTAGCAATTCCTGTGCACTCTTAGAATGCCCACGATGAGATGCCCATTGGAGCGCATTCGCCCCGTACTATCTCGCTCATTGATTACGCTTCTGCCATCCCTGATCAGTTTGCTTATCACAACATCATGCCCATTAAATGCAGATATGTGAAGCGCATTCATCCATGGTGTTAATTGATACGGCATTACCGTTTCACAGAAGATAGGAAACTACAAAGTCAATCGTTCAGTGGTATAATCGTATAATTGAACGACAGACTCTACCAGTTCAGGCATCGGGGATGAAACGAGTCGGAAGTGATCAGGCCAGTTCTGGGCAGCATATTCCAGCAATCTTTCTCGATTTGCTTCTCGCCCATTGCCGACTAGGTCGTCCATTAATAAGTATTGAATGCAAATTTGCGTGAGCCAGCCTCCTATATCGCTGGGTGGAAGATACCATTTGTAGCTAAGAGATCCAGGAACTTAGTAGATCGGAAATTCCTTAGCAATTTAGTGAATATGATAAATATAAGAGCCTTTAATAAAAATAAAGAGCCCACACAGTTGCCATATCTTTTTATAGAGGCCTTCTAGCTTAGGGCTAGCCTCCTGGCCCTCCTCCACTCTTCGCGCATATAGTGCAGTAGCAACTCCCAAGGCCATTGCCATTTCTATAATGGTTAATGGCCGTCGTGCACCCATAATGATATATAAGATTGTTTTTACAGTTTCTTCTTATCCAGGAGTCACACGATCTAGAATCTTTCTATACACTTCATTCACCAATTTAGGAATCAAGAGAATAGACTCTTGATCCAGCTAAAGACTATCTTTAAATATAGTATGGATATCATTAATTACCAAATACAAGCATAAATCTGTATAGTACTCTATTTCTAGCAGCACTTGCTCCAACTATACCTCTATCACAGCTTTTAGTTTTAACTATCTACCAAGTTCAGACACTCTAATCTTTACAACAAGGCTAATTTTATTATATATCTGATTGCTTTCTTCTTCACCTTACAAGTAAATTTAAGGGAACATTTCAATAATAAACTAAAAATCTTCTTTAATCTCATCATATAGTTGACTAATTACCAGGAACTTAACCCAGTTTCTTAGTATAGATAGTTAATTATTAGTATAATACCATTAAAGCTTCCTAATAAGCTGTTTCTAGTCTGACCTTCAACACTCATCTAGAGCGTTAAAGATATAGATTATATTCAATGATGCCGGATCAGACATGGAAGCTATAAAAATATACCATAAATCTTCCACTTCCTACTGGATTTTCTCGCGATCCTTTTCCTAGAATAGCAAGGCATGTCGCAACAAATGTGGCTACAAAGTAAACAGCTAATACAAGATAGCATATAATGCAGTGGTTAGGTTGTTCTATTCCTCATTATCCTTAAAGAAGAGATAATAAATTGCTACGGTCAGTGTAGAAGCCAGAAAGACCTCCTTAACCAATGAATTGGCCAGGACTGATGTACTGCATCTAGGATTGGCTAAGATCTATAGGAGATCTTTACTACTGCTTTCCTACCAAAGCTGGTACTCTGAACTCTTCAGAACCCACTCACAAGTTCCTTCGACTTGATTAGGATTAATATCTTTATATTGCCTATATCTTGACGTCTTGAATGCTTGTAAACAGCGGTGTTGATCTTTAGTTAAAGCTCTTGTGATTTGTTTGCGATGGTGACTCTCCTGTTGATTTAATGCCTTTTCTAGGTGTTTATTTATATCTTTAAGTTTGCTAATGATTTCGGCTATGAGATAGAGGTTAGTCTAATCTCTCGGATGCACAAAGCAGGATCGACTTTTTGCCTATAGAGATCACGCAGATACCTTCCTTCTCTTAAAAAGGAAAAGTGCATAAAGCATGGAGAAAAAATTTTGCTAAATAACTTGGTGGATGACACGCCCTACTTACTTCTGATCGGATTTAGCTTGTCAACCGCTTGAGGGGAAATCACAGACAGGAGTTTCTTCGCATACGCAGCATCAATAGCCGCCGCGTACGGCTGCAATTTCTTGTTTTTATGCGAATTGGCGTAATCACAGATCCCCTGGACGACCACACAGGGAAAATCATCCATTAAGCCGGCAGCTTTCATCTCAAAGCAGAGAATCTTATCTCTATTTGCTAGGAAGTCCCGCTCCAGGGCATCCTTTATGACGGAGTTCCCCGAGCCAATGTTGCCATAGTGGATCCTGGATTGTTACTCTAGTCGGATCTCTGGCACAGGCATTGCAATCAGGATTCTTATCGATATGTTTGTGGGTGGCCTTATATAAGACGTCCTTTGAGTTGCTAGGATAGGTCCACTCTTCTTCCAAATCTTCATCCCTGCTAAATGTTTCGTTCACTAGGCTTAAAATCTCTTTGCAACAGCTCAAGCATAGCTCTCACGTTACTAATAGCCGTCCTCAGCAACATAGGAGGCTTGTTTAGAGCACCTTAGCAATAAAAGCTGTTAACTTTCCTTCTACCCAAGTCATACTATATTACTCCCCTGCCCTGTTCAGATGGTAGGGACACAGCGATATCACCAAGTCAAATGTCATTCTCTGCACTCGGCACCCCGCCCCCAACGCCGACGAGCACGCCAAATCTCAAATTCGGAAATATAGATTGCATCAATTTAGCAGCAATAGCCACGCGGTTGGTGCCATACTCCAGGAGGCAGGCGATAACCACGTTGTGCTTCCCCATCTGCCCTAATAGATAGTTATTTTCGTCGTACTTGGCCTGGCTTTCCAGCTGCTCATAGCATGTGTCAAGTAATTCCCGTGCCGCCGTCAATTCATACGGGATTGCATAAATCCAGCCAACCGTGTAACTTTCTGGCAGCGATTTTAACATTTCCGCTGGTTGTTCGTCCCCGATGGCTGGTCTCCCACTAATCACACGCAGCCCTTCAGACTGGTCGCTATGTAATGCTAGCGGAAGCCTTCACAGGGCTTATTTGGGTGGTCCATGAAACTTTTGTCTGTGTAGTATTTTCTCGGTCAAGCCAATCCAGTTACTGTAGCAGCACCTCGTTTGTTGACGGCTGTATAGACTTCTGACACTTCAAAGAAGCTGCTCGCATGTCCAAAATAAATGGATGAAAGGTGCAAGGCTGTGAGGCTGGACCAGCCTTGCATCTCGCGCCGGGTTGTGTTGCCCAACTGAATGGGCCGGGCAGGCATTGGGCGTTTCTCCGGTGCATATCCAGATAGCTAATCGACAGAACATGTGGTCTCATCTTGAGCGCGTTACCGATATAGTACCGGAACGCGCGACTATGGCACGCGAGGCCTGAATGAAAAGCGCTGTGACACCGATTAATATGTAGATTTTACTTACTATATACAGATTAATAGGCTTAAGCGACTGCCTATAAACATACAGACTAAATAAGCCTTGATTTGTATAGAATTGTGTACGAACTTGATCGTCCGATCATCAGAGCCTGAGGCCACCAGCTTGCCGTCGGGAGAGAACGCCACTGCCATAACCGGATGAGAATGGCCTTCGAGCGTCTGCTGTAGAGTGCCAGTCGCCGGATCCCACAGCTTGATTGTCAAATCTGAGAACATGAGGTTACCAGCTTGCTGTTAGGAGAGGTTTGTTCAGCGATAAAAGTTTGGATCCTACTTTCTTCATAGCCTCTTAAAATAAAAAGCAAGTTGGAATTCCTTGCAATATGAACTGACCAGTTTTGACTGCAGAGACTGAGAGGACATGTGCACAGACCTTCATGCCTACATCTACCTACGTACGTAGTAGCTGTTTTAGGCTGCAATCCGTACGACCTCGTATCCCTGGCGAATCGACGGAAGTCAACAATCTAGAGGTGTGGTCCGACGCCTTCTAACCACATAAGGAAAGGCTGTATTTTGTTATCAACATGGAACACAATGACCGATGAAATTTTCGTAAACAAATTTTAGAACACAGAATCATGGTTGACAGGATTACTTTACAGCTATCCCCGATATCATGATTACAGCGCATAAGTCCACTCCGCTGCTCTCATTGGATATCGACCGGTCCTCGTTATATAAGGATTTGCCAGGAGTACACTTTACCTGTTCTTTTCTTTGTCTGCTTAGAGCAAATTACCAGTACGTTGGAATCATGTAGAACAGTCCAAGCCACCCAGAATCGAAAGTACAATCAACTCCCACGACTAGATAGATACGTATTAGAATCTAGTACTAGAACGTAGAGAGTGGAGTGTCACTCACACTAGTAGCAAATTGGTGGAGCAAGTCCACACAGGTGCCTGACTTGGAAATGGATCAATTAGGGTCGGGGTGTCAGCACATGGCAGCCATAGCAAATGGCTAGGCAGGACGCGAGTTATCTCCTGCGATAGACGCATGAATGTCCTGTAGTTACGACCCCTGTTTATCCCCGGGCAGTGACCAATTGCGGTCTTGCTACAGGCGCCTTGCAATCGATGCCTTGAGTTTACTACCGTAGCTAGGCAGCATTATTGTCAACGATCTGTTTCCTACCCAAAACGCTTTTAGCCGTACCACAGTCTTGTTCGACACCGCATTTTCTCCATCCGCTATCATCGATTACCAGAACCTAAGTATAGAGTGAGATTTATGACTTAAAATACTGTACCGTGGTCAAGGTGTGCACACTTATTGCATCCTCATCCAGATTGAAAAGTCTTTCGACGGTACACGCTTCCAGAGACTTTGGTCAATTCAACATGGGAATACCCGAGGACATCTGCCATGATGCCTCTTTCGGAGCTCAAGTCTGGACTCCAAATTGTCGTGGCGGATTTGACTTTACAGGCAAGAATGATCTTATGACATTTTTTTTTATGTTGATCATGCTTAGGATAGCTGACGGAAATCAATATGATGCAGTCCTGTTTGAGGAGAGCGTGATGTCGATTGCTCCGGCGGCACTGCTACTGATAATTGCACCGTTCAGGTTGGTGCAATTGTACAGCCAAGATGTAAAGCTTCGACCTGATTCTGTGCTGCATGCCTTCAAGCTGGTATAGTACATCCTATACGCGTCTTTGGCATCTACACGTGTTAAAGCGAGGCAGGTTTCTACTGCCGTATACGCAAGCTTACAGCTAGCACTCCTCTGTCTGTGGTCCCTTTCTAAGAGTACGGTCGCTCCTTCGATTTGCATCGCCTCTGCAGCATTGGGTTTGACTTCCGCTTTGGTGATTGGCTTGGTGTCTCACTTCGAGCATAAAAGATCAATTAGACCTTCTTTCCTGGTTTCTTTATATATACTGATCACATTGCTATTCGACATTGCACGCGCAAGAACTCATTGGCTGATGCGGCAACGGGACTCTACAGCGGCTATTCTCACTGCAATTGTAGGTCTGAAGCTTGCTATGCTAATTATTGAATCCATCGAGAAGAGAAACATTCTTGCATCGGCGTATAAACATGTCTCAACAGAGTCCACGAGCGGTCTTTTCAATCGCGCCTTATTCTGTTGGCTGAATCCACTGCTGCTCAAAGGATATATCAGTATCCTTTCTGCTGAAAATCTCTTCCCAATTACTGAAAACCTATCCTCTATAGAAGTGGTCGAAAATCTCCGGCGAGGATGGCAAGCAAGTACGGCACCCTCCTCCTACTCACTTTAAGCTTATATCGTCGATGCTAATGGAAAATGTGACAGATAATCAACGAGGCAAGAACGCTTTTGCAAAAGCTGTGGTCCTGAGTTTCAAGCGGCCCTTTCTCGGTACGGTAATACCACGAATCTGTGTGGTTGCGTTGAAGCTTGCACAGCCTTTTCTGATTCAAGACGCCATCAATTTCATCACCAATACTACAGTGGCATCGTCAAACACTACTGGATACGGCCTCATAGCTGCGTACGGCTTGGTATATCTCGGCATCACGGTATAGAAACCCTGGTAGATATTTCACGAACTTCAAAGCTAAGTCTCAATTTAGATATTTACCGGTTGGTATCAGCATTTGACATTCCGGCTGGTAGCAATGATACGTGGCGGACTCGTTGGTATCATCTTCAGGACCATGTTGGAGTCAAAAATTGGCAAAACTTCAGAATCTGCAGCATTGACGCTAATGAGCACAGACGTGGAAAGAATTGCTGAAACGTGGAGCTTCGTGAATGAGATATGGGCAAATCTGATACAAGCTTTAATAGCTGTATGGTTACTGGAAAAGCAAGTTGGTATCGTCTGTGTCTACCCTGTGCTTATATCCCTCGGTGAGTGGTCTCGAATTCGTCGTAATTAATGGTTGCAAGCGATCTAACGTCGCTATTTATTACGCAGTGGCAAGTATATCGTCCTTTTGCGTTGGACGATACGTCGCAAGGCGCCAAAAATCATGGATGGAAGCCACTGAAAAAAGAGTCAATTTGACCACAGAGCTTTTCGGTTCGATCAAAGCGGTTAAAATGCTAGGATTCTCAAAGATGCTTTCTCGTGTTGTCCAAGCGACACGGGTAGCCGAAGTCGATCTTTCAAAGGGTTACAGAACACTCTCTGTAACGAACACCTGCTTGAGTAAGCCATCAAATCTACCGGGTCGCCAAAAAGTGTAAGTGATACTAATTTCATAGCGAATCTCCCGAATATCATCATTCCTTTCATCACGTTTGCTGCGTTTGCGCTTTCCGGGAAGGGGAGCATAAACGTGGCTCAGGCGTTTTCATCACTGTCGATTCTCAGCTTGATCACGTCCCCTATTGCCAATATGATATATGCTATTCCACAATTCTACTCATCGCTAGGTTGTTTCCAGCGAATCCAAGAATACTTACAAAAGGAACCTCGAGTTGATTTACGGAAAGCGATTACACCGTCTGACCAAATCCAAAGTAAGAACCACCTTAGGGATCCCTGCACCAACGGTGAGTTGTTAGAATTACAGCCACTCCGGAAACCAGCGCGTGAGTCACACGTGGGGTTTTGTATTGACAAGCAAATCTTGAGTATCCGAGACGGCTCTTTTGGCTGGCATGAAAATCGTCCGGCCGCTGTTCAGGGAGTCAATCTACACCTTCCTGGACCGTCGTTGACAATGGTGGTCGGTCCTGTGGGCTGTGGCAAGTCCACATTTTTGAAAGGACTTCTTGGTGAAACCCCAAGCTTCAAGGGGTCTATGCAACTGTCGACTCGAGAATTCGCCTTCTGTGATCAAGTTCCTTGGATCGGAAATGGGACCATTCGAGAAAATATAGTCGGTCCTCTGGAGTTTGACGAAGTTTGGTACAATTCGGTTATCCATGCTTGTGCACTAGATACAGACTTTCAGCAACTGCCTGATGGTGATAAAACTACTGCCGGAAGTAAGGGTATAAAGCTTAGCGGAGGACAGAGACAACGAGTGGTAATTTACCCGTGAACTATGTCCATAGAGAATCAGCTAATGCGAATATAGTCAATGGCCCGAGCCAGCTATGCCAGAAAACAACTTGCGATATTCGACGACGTTCTAAGTGGACTTGATGCATTGACCGAGGAAAAGGTCTGCACGCGGTTACTCAGTCGGGAGGGTCTGCTACGCGCATCAGGAACTTCTATCATTTTAGCAACGCATTCAGGTTAGTACATCATGGCTTGTGCTCTATAATTTGCTAATAGAAGCAGTGAACCGCCTGTCACTCGCAGATCATATCATAGTTTTTGATTCAAGTGGCTGCATCTCTGAGCAAGGAACATTCGAGCAACTGCGTTCAAGTGAAAGATACTTGCGTGCAATAAGCAACGCAAATGATGAGGATCCACCGCCAGCACCAGCAGGTTTCATATTGCCGACAGCTTTGGAAATCACGCCAGTCAATAAAGACACTCGACGCCAGGAAGGCGATTGGAGGGTTTATCAGTTTTATGGCGCAGCAATGGGCTGGTTAAGACTAGCTCTGTATGGGACTTGTGTCCTCTGCTGTGGCACATTTGCTGGCCTACAAAGTAAGTCTGCTTCCTGTGTCTTATCAACTCTAGCTAATCAAGCACAACAGCAATATGGCTTAGTAAGTTTTCTCAATCGGGAGATGCAACTTCGCGATTGGACTACTGGCTTTCAATATATGGAGTCCTTGCGCTGTGCAATGCTCTAGCGCTTGTCATTGCCTGCTTGTAAGTAATAGCGCCATATCTCTATTGATCAAATTATGGCTTCTTCATACTCTAGCTGATAGGCTTAGTCATTTTATGGTTTTTATTGTCCCTCGATCTTCACTACATCTTCATGGGTTAATCCTGAAAGTTTCAATGAGGTAAGAAATCAGTGATACCGATCACTCAGTGGACTTGCTGATGATAACGATAGTGCTCCAATCTCATATTTCACACAAACCGACATCGGAATAATCATTAACCAGTTCGTTACTATTCTCACTATGATTCTAAATGACGAGATCTGATAGATCTAATGTCTGTGAACAGCTTCAGCCAAGACATGCGGCTTCTTGACATGACATTGCCGAACGCGATGATATCTGTTTCTTTCCGTATGGATCTCATGATAATGATTCTGGGAAAAATGTTAACTGTTGTCATAGAGCTTATCAATACTATTTGGAGTGCCATCCTCACCTCGGTTGCAGTCTGGTACATGATTATACCTCTGTCGTTTCTCGTTGGGCTCGTATATGGAGTCCAGAAATTCTATTTGAGGACCTCACGGCAACTGAGATTGCTGGAGTATGTGATGCCCTCTAAGATATTTTTCATGACAACTGATAAATTTGGCCAGTATTGAAACCAAGGCACCATTGTACTCTCACTTTATCGAGTCCCTGTCCGGATTGGCGACCCTACGAGCTTTCGGCTGGTCCGATGCTGCGCTCGCCGTAAACACCCAACTCCTTGACACGTCTCAGAAGCCATTTTACCTACTTTTATGTGTTCAGAGATGGCTGACACTTGTTCTGGACATGATCGTCGCCGTGGTCGCAGTCCTACTCATGTCTCTCGCGGTGATACTACGTTCCCGAGTCAATCCTGGATTTTTGGGTGTTGCGATGGTAAATATCATGAATCTGAACACCACACTCACCAACTTGATCGAGTTCTGGACACTTCTAGAAACTTCGCTTGGCGCCGTTAGCAGAATTAAAGAATTCACAGAGAACACGAAATCGGAGAATTTAGCTGGGGAGGATCGAACTCCTCCACCTGAATGGCCGCTGAGAGGTGACTTGGAGATCACCAATATATCCGCATCATACAGCTCAAATACTAACCCTGTCCTCTCCAATATCACTCTATCAGTTACGCATGGACAGAAAGTTGCAGTTTGTGGAAGAACTGGAAGCGGCAAGAGCTCCCTACTACTCGCTCTTCTAAGAATGATTGATCTCACTGAGGGTACTATTGTGATTGATGGCATCGATATCTCCACGGTGCCCCGAGACCTTATTCGATCTAAATTCGTGACCTTGTCGCAAGATGTCGTCTCGCTTCCGGGAACGGTGCGCATAAATGCAGACCCGTTCGGTCAGGCTTCAGATGAGCAGATCATTGCTGCTCTTGAACAGGTCGGGCTATGGAAGGCGATCAGTACGAACGGTGGCCTAGATGCCATCATGGACAGTGGACTATTCTCGCACGGACAACTCCAGCTCTTCAGCTTCGCGAGAGCAATGTTGCAGGATGGGTCAATCCTGATACTCGACGAGCCAACTAGCAGTGTTGACATGGATACCGACGAGCTGATTCAGCGACTCCTTCGCGAACGCTTCCATAGTCATACCTTAATCATCATAGCGCATAGGCTACGAAGTGTTGTTGATTATGACAAAGTCCTTGTTTTAGATGGAGGTAAACTTGCCGAATTCGATTCTCCCGCCGCGCTTCTCACCAAGGCCTCAATATTTCGTTCTTTATATGAGGCTTGCTAGAAATGATGAATCATTTTCCGTCTGCATACTTCAAGTCGTTTGATGGCAAATATCATTTGAATGGTCAGTTGTGCTGCAGTTGAATGAATTCTTGAGCTCAACTTACTAGCGAGATCTTGGGGCTCAAGAAGGGGTTGTGGTCTGAGAGTAACCATCAGAATTTGTATTCGACATAAGTAAATTATGCGATACTCTCCTCTGCGCTCTGCTGCGTCTTGCAGATGAGTTCGAAACGCGAGGAGATAGCCTCGATGGTTGTAGTAAGATCTGCATTTGTAAAGGCATCCGGCGAGTATTTTTAGGTGACTCCGAACACCCAGAATCAAGAAGACCGTCCTCTATTTCTCGGAAAGTTTTATCAGGCAAAGAGTGAGCGGCAATCTAGGTTCGTCGTATTGTCCCATTCATACTACAGTTTAAGGATCGTTGGTAACTTAGAAGACCACCCTATGTGTACAAAACGATTGAAAGTCTCCTCAGTCTCTGCGCGTGCAAAACTCTCTGGAACGAAACCGCAACAATATAATCCGATGTGGAACCTCTTTACGGAACCCAAGCTTCAAGTGCTCAGCAAAAAGTAACTAACAATACGCAATATGGTCTGCATAATCCCTCCTACCATAAAAGCATCGTGTGGTATTCCGTGTGATTCTCCGATTGGGCTCTAATATACAAGTGAGTCCAGCCGCCGCCCAATGCAGTCATCGGACCATATACCGCTTCAGGCCTAACTATTGCATGGTGACCAAGGTCAGCTGAGAAACATACATTGCAAGGCATGGTCCAATAACTAACATAGATTGAATCAGTCTTAGCAAATATCCTGGTCCACACTCCATAGAAATATATAGTAAATCAATACCAGGTCGGATTTCTGTGGTTGAGTATCAGACTTTTATTTGTACAGTATATATATAGCCTCGACGACAATGTCACGCTCAAAATCTGTCAATATGTCACATCCCCAGTTTCTTCGTTCCCACACCACAACGAATGCAACCGGCACAGATACCGATTCTAACCCTGCCAACCCCGAAACCACCGTCCTCTTGTCCACATGCAAAGATGGCTCACAACCTGGTTTAGCTTTCAAACACTCTTTATCCCGCAATCTCCAGATCCCATCCAAATCTGCTCGCCTTGCTTCAGGTTTCGAGTATCCATCCGTTTTGTCAGAATGTGGGATATTAAAGGAAAAGTGGTCACGATTTACACACGAAATCACAGAGAGCTCAAAGCTTTCGCCTTCCCAATGGTGGGCTGTGATTGATGTAGGTGTTGGTACCATGGCAATAGGGGGTGTCATGCCGGCGGTGTTACCGGCCAGAGGAAGCGGGTGAACTAGGAGATCAGAAATTTGACCAAGGCTATGGGTTCGGCGCAATTGCAGTTTCCATACCGAAGTCAAGAAGACCTACGGAAAGGAAGAGAGTGAGAAATTAGTTCCACACAGAATCAATCAATGGAATGAAGCATTCTTCAATCCGTGTGGAATCATGATTTGCGTCGAGATGCCATATGGCTTGCCCATGGTGGAGCATGATTCGGACGTGGCCCGACGACAAGATTCACACTTTCCGGCCGGAGCTCTGTATTTTCAAAGAACAAGAATGCTCTCAGACAAAGAAATACAAGGCCAACTAGCGAGTTCGAATTGTGATCATTCCTTTGGGTCCGAAGCAAGAGGCAATTGTGAGTCCAGCGATGGCCCTAGGAGAAGAGAGTCCTTAAAAGCCGCCCAAGGTATTGAAGCTATCCACAATAGTCTGATGGACTTAGCAGTTTGGGGTATTGTGTCGTTCTTTATCGCTACTACAAATGAACCGATAAATACAGAATAAGATAAATTTGAGTGTAACTGATTGGTACTACGAGAAACTCTCGGAATGGATTGCTGAAGATCACCTCCTGCTTACAATGGCCGTTTTCAAAAGAGATGGAGTGCTTGTGCTTTCTCTCGTGGTCACATGACTAAGTAATGCAAACTAGACAAACATTAAGGAAAAATATCATCTGCTCTCATTGGATAGCGAGCTTTCCTCGATACACGAGTTACTACGATAGAAAGCATTTGTCAAGATTCCTCCTTACTAAATTAGCGCGCACAATCCTGCGCTGCGCTATGTATGGCACACCTATGCCAGTTGTTTTCATTCTATTAGACGCACTTGAAAACAACACAAATACGCGTTCCCACTCAGTTTTTCACCATTGCATGCCCTCTTTCCTGGACCGACAACTTATTGGTTAGAAGCTAATGCGTGTTGCGTCCTTGAAGCCAACCGAGAACCTTGTTCCTGCAGGGTCCGGGTGGGGATGTTCAAGTTTGAGCCAATAAGGTTCAGGGCCTATTCGACTTTCTCGAACTTCTTGCCCGTAAGCCAGAATTGTGAGTGATCATCGAGTGGAGGCGGCCTGCACCTTTCGTTGGTCTAGGTGCCACGGCATGTCCCTTAACCCATGTCATGACCATGCACTACAATGCATGCACAGTGCCGTATGTCTGTTAGGCAATGTATCTATCATGGCCGCGTACTGCGCTGCATGTACAATGCCGCATGTCTGCTAGGTAACATGACCAACATGGCCTGTACAGCGCTGCATACAAGTACCCCCTCAATGCTGGCGGCAATGAGTGCTGAAGGATCACATCCGTGTTCAAACAATGCAACCCGCGCTAATATGCAGTTTCTCCAAATTCATTGTAGTCACTTGCCAGGTTTTCTCTCACGTAGTACGTTCGCAGCGCCTTCCCTACAGTCTACGCACACTAATGACTTAGTGTAACACAGAAAACGTGCATCGGTGAATATCCGCAAGCCTCTCCTGCAGGCAGGCAACCAAAACTTAGATTCTGAATTATGGAACGATACACCAAGGCATCTTTGCTCGTGAGAATGATCTGCCCGTTCTTCCTCCACAGCTTGGGATGGGATTTGATCTCATCGTATATGGGCCGGATGCTCGACCTTGAATGTAGCGGCAATGATCTCCACGTCCAGATCTTCTCCCAGATCCATTGATCATTTATATTGAGAACTTTGTGAGTCCGGATGAGATTGAGCGGGGAAACTACACCTACATGCAGGCGATGAAAACACAGCGGTACGGCGTTAACGGATTTTACACTTTCCACTACAACTGGGATAGTCTGCGCTGCGTTGATTCGGTAGAGATACCCATTTAATCTTGCCATGCCAGCCCAGAGTTGGGCCAGCACGCTCGCTTCTTTCCACTATAATCGATCATACAGCTGTCGGGTGTGTTTTCCGGGAAGTGCTGCGTCCACTCTTTTGGAATGCTTTCTAACTGTCTCTGGCAAGGCTTTGCTAGTGCCTACTTGGGAACGTGCGATTGATAATTACAAACAGGAGATGGAGTGAAGTTTACAACTAATTTATGTAAGAATATTTATTTTCCAAACTAATACATACTGCCATGTAGAGATAGACCGTTATTTAATATTTCACAATACTGGCATTGCTATGGATGTTATGTTATCTAGTATCTTATCGTTCTGAAGAGATAGATAAGGTGCCACAAGTCTCAACTTCCTCCCATAAGAGCCTTCGACACCAAAAAATCACAATAAACAGAAAGCAGCCCTTACGAAGATGGTCCAACTCGATTCCACTCCAGCGCTTGTAGTGGTCGACATGCAAAATGGCTTCTGCCACGAACAAGGTAGCTTCGCAAAGCTGGGCGCGAAAAGCGAACCAGCAACGATTGTTCCACATATCAATGAGCTGCGCTCCGCTTTCCGCGCCGCTAACATGCCGATATTCTTCTTGAGGACAGGATACAACGCCGACTACTCTGACAGACGTCGCCGCGACCGTCGGGATCGGCTCGAACAATTACAAGGTCTGTTACGAGGGTCTTGGGACGCCGATATCCTCGACGAGCTCACGCCCCAGCCCGGCGAAAAAGTTGTTGAGAAAACGAGAAATTCTGGTTTCTTTCGTACGTCGCTGGAAGATACCTTAAAGGAGCGCGGAGTCAACCATTTGATTCTTACAGGAGTGGGGACGGATGTATGTGTCGAGTCGACGGCAAGAGATGCCTATCAATTGGACTTCGCCGTTACTACTGTAAGTGATGCAACTGGGACATGCAATACGCCAGACCATTTAGCCGCTCTACACGCCCTACGATCGTTCGGGGGCACGGCGTCGACGGCCGAAGTGATTGAAGCTTTGCGAAAGTTACAAGCCTTGCACAATCAAAGAATGTCATAGACGTTGGGAAAGACTATCTGTGTTTCAATGTCAAATCGTGCTGTCAATTCCGCCTAGTCTGTTCTCCCAGTAGCGCCTCGCATGAAGATGTTACACGCAGCTTGCAGGGTGCATCTAGGGCAAAGTTCTGTGAGCAATAAACGCCAAGTGTATTGAGAATCGTCTAGCCATTGACCGCTCTAGCATGATTTCATGACGATATTAAGCAATGTTCAACAATTGTCGTTAGCTAGCGCAGAGAGGGCGGATGTGAAAGGAGACTGAAATGCATTTTATATACTTCTTAGGCTTTGTGTTTCAGAATGTAGGCGAAGGCAAAACCTACTGTCTGTCTTGAGTAAGCAAACATGAATATGCTCAATATTCCTATTCATATTATTCAGAATCGCGGACATCTTGAGATCCGGGGTTACCAAGTCGATGCGTCCGGAAAAATGCTCCTGAACGCAATCTCACATTTGCTATTAGCATTGCAATAGTTGCATTCCATATCCTCCTCACACTCGTCGCAGCCAATGCGAATGCGCCCCTTGCTATAACTTTTGAGACTGCCTGGGCAATTTCGGTACATAGAGACAGTAGGAGAGAGGCTCAGTCTGCTGTTTGTTGCTTGGTTTGCCAATCGTTGCCAGATTTGTTTAATAGCATAACATATATCGCAATTACTATACCCTTTACTCCTTGCGCTGTTACCATTCTATATTATGTGTTTAAACACGATAGCCTAATACTATATCTTCTTGCCCTTTGTTGCCTTTTTGTATACGCAATATACGCATTTACCTTTTCTTTTTCTTGGTAAGGTGAGTCCTGTGGGCAATGTAGCCATTCATCTATCTCACTTGACTGAGCTTTAGCTGTTCCTAAGTTCTTGAAACATTCCGTGTTCTCTTTAGCGATCTGTTCAACTCGACCCCAGTCCCTGTAAACTCTAACATGCGAAAGAAGGAGTCGTCAGTGCAACTTCAATAAGTAGTCAGGGACAAGACCTCTGCGAACTTACTACTGACAAGTTAGCAGATATCTCCCTCGTATGAACAGAACTGAAAAGCGCTACTGACCCGCATCTGTCCGGCTTCTGCTACAGCGGTGTTATTAAACAACAAATTGTCGGCGACGGATCGAGGCATCATATCTGCTGTGCAAAGACTGTCCTCCCAGAGGACTACGAGGGAGTGAAATGCATGACCACTAAGCGGTTCATCGCCGGAAAGCTTGAGTAGAGTCTGATAGATATTTTGCTATAGAGCATAGCTGCCAGTGATATTGATTATCAGCTTCCAGATCGCTCACCACACTATCAAAGCTATGATAACCAGAGAGAGCGTATATTTGCCTCGTTGAGACCCATGGGAACCGTCGCGAAGGCAATAGTCCTGTAGGTGGAAGCGCTACTATCGAACTGTCTTTATTGTGTTCACCGATTTCTTCCTCCACGGTCTGGAGAATAGCAGCGGCGTCATAAAGTCTCTCGGGAAAAACCGGTTTGTTGATGGTCATGATCGATTCACGATATATCTCTTGGTGACCATCGATGTGTAGAGGACCTTCCATCGTCAGCTTTACGTATACTGAAACCTCTATCTATCAAGCCTACGAACCTGTGACTTGATTGATCCAAGGGCTATTCAAGCCGATCAAGAGCGCTTCAAAGACGTTTACTAGGCTGAAGAAAAGAATAAGGCAAATGAGCATATTTGACCGGCATGGCTTTCGTGGCCGCGGATCTCGAGATTGTATGTCCGGATTAGCATGAGGCGAACGCAACGTGCAGGTAAGCTTAGCCAAAGTATTCTTACCGGCCTTATCTGCGCTGTGATGACGGCCAGTAGCAATCTAACGGGTTGATAGACCTGGCCCGCGCAAGCGGGGACTGCAGCGTTGTGCAGTGGCCTGATTACAGTGAGATTTTTAGTCGCGGCGACTGTGAAGTGGTAGATTACCTACACCATTCTGACCTTGCAGCATCGCCGCAAGAGAGGCAAGCTCTCAGTGTCTTAATATTCGTACTATTCTCTCCGTCTTGTGTTGACATCCAATTCACTGCTAGTGATATGGAACTTCGAAGAATGAGGCCGTCGAATGTTATAAAATGAGCGGTATCACAAAATATGAACCCCTGGAGCCAATAAGGATACAGTAAGGATACAGGCAAAGAGTCTCCAGCCTCGAGCCCAACCCTAATGCAGCCAAGGAGGTGCTAGGCTCAAAAGAGGAGTCAGTTCTGTAGTGTTAGCATCCTGCAGCGTCTTTGTGTTGGCGGTTTCGCGCCCACAGTCCTACTCCCTTCCACTCCCTTTCGTTTCAGGGCACGAACTACAGTACAACTTATCAAAATTTTACACTACGGAGTAGTAGTTAATCCTGTTAGATTATAATTTGCTCAGTCATGGGTCCTAACTAACTTAGGGGAGCTAACGCGCTTATTAATCGTGCCAAGTATCATTCAGCTCTTGGCAGAATGCCAGAGGAGGTTAGGACGCAAGCATTTTTGAAATACGAAACACTAAAGTTAAGCCATCAAAGAGATTTCTATTCTTCTTCTTTGATACTCAATCTACCAACTTTTACCTGTACATTAGCTCTAGCTTTAGTAATGTGTATTTCCGGAGCCATTATCTCAACGTACCTCGACACACCCTATATCGAACAACGAGGTATGCCAGAGATTTGATGCCTAGACAGACACACAGAACAATATACACGTCCCGCTCAGATCCTTACCAGGAGATAGTTATGCAATTATGTCTTGGCATGTTGTACTTCTTGATTCATTCAGCCAGCCTTTCGCTTCTCAGCTAGCCCATGCCGCACGGACTAGAAGCTGATCCTTCGTGAAACGGGGATCGCTGCGGGTCGGCCCGAGTTGTGTGGCACATAGTCCCTTAGCCTCTCTGATGAGGGTTAATATTGACCTAATTTGAACTCATTTTTATATAATATCATGAGCCAGATACCCTTACGTACCTTTTAAACCGTCTGAAATAGGAAAGTTATCGCCTAGGCTTGCTTCTAGCGCTGATAAGTGTGGAGTTCCTAGCACTACCATCTGAGCAGCGGAAGTTTCAACCCCTCGTCATCTCTTCAATGACAGTACGGGCCAGGTCCTGAGTCAAATCCTGCAGGGTTAGAGCAAGAACGAACTCTGACACTTTGCATGCTGACTTACTTCTTGCCACAGCTGAGAGATGCAGCGGGCTGTGTCAGGCGGAGCTGAAGAACTGCTTGTTATGCAAGCGAATTTCCACAATGAAATTCGGGAACAAGCTTGGTATGGAAAGTTTTATTAATTATATTATCGTTAATAGGACAAGTTATCCAGCACAAGCGCTCCCGATTCATCGTCACTGCCCTAAGCACCAAGTCCCGATCTCTCAAATCCCGGTCATTGCCCGAGATATAGTGAAGGTTCAGTGGTTTGATGTAGATTCCACTAGTTATCTCAGCCATGGAGAGACTTTAGGCGCTCTGCTGCAAGATTTCCTTCCGGGAAACGCCACCACGTACTTCGGTGCCGGCGATTCCGTCTTGGACGTTAATCGATAACACTGAGAGGCCATCGCTCTCCTGAACCTGGATTTCATAACCGACGTCTTTTGGCAAGATCATTGACCGCGCTCAGTTCTGCCACGTCGTACTATCGGATATACGTGAACCATTGGCATGCACCCTGGCAGCGGCGGGGTTCTGCTGTTCCTTTAGATCCGTGTCGACGCCTTTATTTGAATTTCAACTCACAGTGGTCTGTTTCCTGTGCGGTGATGGGCAAATGGTGTGGCCATATCCGATCCAGATCTCCATAGCTCATCATGAGAGTAACGTACAGAGTAAGCACTAGAGCATGGCGCTCGAAACCCTGAAGCACTGACATAGGCTGGAGTATAATAGCGTTCTGAGTAGTAGACAAAATGGTACGCCAGTAATAACCGAGACTACACATCTGCATTGGCCTATGTTTTTGATTCCGCTATATAAAGCACAAATTCCCACGAGTATTGGAGTTAGTGTAGTATAGCTACTACAGATTAACTTAACAATACAGTCTTTCTCTATTAAAAAGTATAATTCCACCGCCAGCATTTCTCGCTCTACTCTGTTCAAATCCAAGCACACTGGTTACACCAGCGTCCTGTATGTATGCTAGCACAAAGCTTCTCCTAGAGTATGCTGACACTGGCAGCGCTACAATGTCCTACACTATCCGTCTCCGTATCGAGAACACCACCTCCGACACCCTCACGGTCGTCGAAAAGACCTGCTGGTACTACGCCAACGGCTGCACCTGGACCGAGAAAGACGGCATGCATGTACTCTCCATGGGAGGCAGCGGTACCTCCGGAATGCTTCGCTTCAAGTCCTCCTCCGGCGACTTATTTACTGTCGTTGTTGGCATGCACAATTACAACCCATGGCACGGTTTGCTGGTGGACCTGCGGGAGGATGATACGGCATTGAAGTTGCATCCAGAATACTATAACGGGGGCAAGTTTTCGCACCCACCTGAAGGGGTGTACAGCCTTGCGACTACCCATGGTGCCAAGGTTGCGGTTGATATCCAGAGGAAGGATGAAAATGAGGTGTTTGTTGTTTTGCAATACTCCCTTGCAGATGTTGAGACAGTTACAGTAGTCAACCCGCGAGTTTACTAGTTTTCTATGAAATAGGACGGGAGATATATCAACTACATAAACTAGAATTCAGGCTATGCCTCAACAGCTCATAATTTCCGATAACTCGCTGAGAACTTTCTTCGATGAGGATCTTGATCATGTCTGTACAACCGTGGGTCAATTCCAACGGGATACCCAAACATAGTGAGACCATGTAACCCGTAGTCGCCTCTCCAAGAGAATTTTTGATAGAGCAAAAACATGGCGTGCTCCCAACGCTGAAAATGCCTCCTTCAGCTCAGCAACTGTTAAGTACGCAAAAAGAGAGCTAAAGAAATTCCATGCAGCCTGCTTACTGATCATGCGTAAGTCGTTATTAAGTATATGACGGTCTATCGATCAGTCCGATAGAGCTCACCTACATTTAAGTATTTCATATCCGCGTCAAAGAGCTGGCACACCGTATATTTTTGGTCCACCAATCCATTGAAGAACCTAACTCCCACCATTACCTTTTGCTCCCGATATCTTTTTCAACTTAGAGCTCCAAAATTCATCCTATTCAAGGTTTCTATCACCCTATATTTCTTTAAGACCCTTCTCATCCTTCTGGTGGTAGCAGAATGTCCTATAGACTCGAGGTCGGGATCGTCAACAACACGAGCGAGACTCTCACGATTGTTGAAAAGACCTGCTGATACTATGCAAACGGTGGCATTCGGAGCGAAGACAAGGTGCTCGAGATGGGTGGGAGTGGTACCTCGGGCATGCTTCAAATAAAAACTTCATCAGACCATATCTTCAGTGTCGTTGTGGGTATTCACAACTACAAACCCAGGTGCGATGCTCAGGTGCATTTGAAACACGATGACGCAGCAGTGAAGCTGCACCCGGAATACTACAACGGAGGTAGACGGCCAGGAGAGGCGGACACCGGAGTCACTTGGACAACTTCGGCTGGAAGAATAGTGCAAGTCCATATCCACGCTCTACCCGATGGTACAGTTTTCAGACCGATCATTATATATTCTTGAAACAGACTTGATTTGAATAATCTACGGTTTGGGGGAGGAGGCGGAGAAGGGGAAGTTCACCAATTGTTACAGGGCAGATTTAGCTCCAATATTCGTCACAAAACGGGACTCTCATAATAATATTCCTTTCTTTTACTCTCTCCTTTTCGTAATCTTATTGGGATTATCAGATTTCCTGATCTAAGTAGGTATAAACCCAGGATTTGTAAATCAGCTTTTCCTGTCTATATAAACTATGTCAGGATTATATACGGCTATCCTAGATATGAATATCGTAGCAACTAGTCCACTCTAGAGCACTCATTGACCATCAACTATTTCTCAACACAAGGAATTGCTAAGGGACGCTTTTACTATATTAGAACCTATAATATTGTATTATATTATATATGTATGTCTTTGCTAGATTTGAAGGGTAGCGTACATAGCGGAAATGGCTATATAAAAAGAAGAGAGAGCATGAATGGGGTAATAGGTTTAGCATTGTTTAAAATGGTCGATTGCATAGAACTATTGATTGAAAAAGCTTCATAAATTTAGTTGACCAATTTGCGCTCATGATTTGATTCTACCTTGTCGGCATTTACATACTCTAGTACAAGTCTAACTAGTTCTAACTTCCAACATTTAATGCTCCTCGTAAACTGTCACCGTCCCGCATCTTACTCACTAGCACGACAGGCCTGGTCTAACTCTCAGCCACGGCTTTGTAAACACCCATATAGTCTTTGCATTGATGTACAGCTTCCTTTCCGTTTATGACACGAGGCATCCCTGGATCGTGTGGTATCTCTACTGTTGATAACATTGTGGTAACATAGCAATTGGGGGCGGGAGGCATACTAAACGCATATAAGGATCGTCTCGTAGATGAAAGAAGGTTCTATAGTATCGTCTGCGGCACGCATGACTGCAAAGGTACTGGAAGCAGTGATCTAGGTGATGTTCTTGATTTTCATCATCTTCTCGTGGTTCACACTCTGCACTGATGTTATGGTGATTATGAGACTTATTGTACGAAGCTGAAGCGAATCTCAAACTCCACGTTAATAGTGCAACTAGTTGTCAGTTCGTGAGCAATATCTGGATCCAGGTAGTACGTACGTCAACCCGGCGGATACTGCTGTTGCAACGTACGTGCACGCTTTGAGCCCGCTGCAACGCTCCACAACATGCTACGGATCTTTGTTATATGTGTTTGTTGCTTTGCGAATAGCTTCATGTTTTGTATGCCTGGTCTCCAACAACGGAGCTTTGTATCTACTTCGTACGGCATTGTCCGTACCCACCACGTACTTATAAGTATGGCCATCCTTCCCCGTTAGATAGCTTTAGAAGCCAGTTATCAATTTGAAGTTATTTTACCATATTGATCAGCTCATCCTTGTAGGCTTGTTGGAATAACCTCACACTAATCCATACTGCGTGTCCTGGTCCACCTGGACCGTGGAACCAACACTAGAATAGCCATATGAATTAAAGTCTGTCTTTTTTTGCTAAGGAAATAAGTGCCAGCAAGTTATTGGTTAAAGACATACAGCAATATTTATATGATCCCTGTATGATCAAAAAAAAAACGTACTAGGAAAATGATCGGGTTCATCCATACGTAGTAGTGGTGAAGTGAGGACTAGACCACAGAGAGATTGGGACCAGGCGCTCCCATCTATATATACTTTGCAAAATGAATACATTCCCTAAATGCCCGTTAATATTCGCGAAACGAAGGTTGGCACGCTCCTTTCCTTCACTAGACTATATAAGCCCAGCAAATTGAAAGTTATTAAGCCCTTTATTCAGCCAGCCATTTACTATCCCATCTTAGCCTATACATAGGAAGTTAGCCCTGCCATCACCTATCACATGTGACAGCTGTACGCACAGCAACCCGACGAATGAAGCGATCAATGAAGCGATTTTTATCGAGAATCCTCTCGGCGGTGCCGTATTAGGGAAAAGGAGAACAAAGGGAGCGCACATATAGTTAAAGGAGCCATTTAGCAAGAGTGCTTGATATTGCGTGCAGACCCGGTGCACCTAGTTAGCGAGATAGCCTCAATATCAGGTTTTGACCATTGTCACAGACATTTAATAATTATTATATCTATCAGTTTATATCTCTTTCGCACAAGAAAGTTGTTATTAAACTAGAAAAAATAATATATATTAATCTTATTTAATATCTAATCAATGACATTTTGATGGAGAGCTTCTTTTGCTATTTGCTTCCACTGAGCAGTGAGCACGCAAGTGGGACTTAATACCGGTATTACCAACCTATTTGGATCAGTCAAGAGAATCACCAAGCGATGGGACCAACATACAGTAACATCAACCTCAATGCAACAAATCTAGATTCGCGCCAGCCAAGCACAATCCGTGAGCTATGGTATGAGAGCAGGGATTATCGATTATGGTGTATATTTTGGGGAGCTAGTGTCTTTGGTGTTTGTGTTCTATTGTTAATATTTTTATTCTGCCTGTACAGCTAGTCTGTATCTGAATCATGATTCTAGGATTTTTACAAATTATGAATATTGCTTGATTTTCTATGGACGACTAGAGCATGATGTGAATTTTAAATGCCAGTTTCCTGTTTTGTAAATCTACACGCGCTTCGGCTTCTCTTATCTTCAAGATTGATTTTATTTCATCGGAGTAGCATACAGAGCTGTGAAATCAAGCTAGTGGACAGGCTCTATATCGATGCATCACCTCCAGTATTGTCATATTGAAAACCATAGCTACGTAGGACTGCTCTGGATTTATAAAAACAGCGTATTCCATCATTCATCAAAAGCTTGCCTGAAAACGCGGATTGGTCCGAATACGTTCACCAAATTTGATCAAAACAAGAGAGAAAGGCGCAAAAGCAATGGAGATGAAAGACAAAAGACTATTACCCCATCCCAGCCCCAGTTTGTCGTACAAGGGATTCCCGGCCAAGGGAATCAAAGCACCAAATATCGATCGAACCACAGTATTGGCAGCTATGGCGCTGGCGGCATGGATGGTGAATGCGTCGACAAGGTACATCTGGACAGGGGAGAAAATGAATAAGAGTCCGGCGCCAAAAACCCCCGTTCCTACAATAGGTACCATCCAGTGCGTTCTCGCTTCAGCAGACCAGCCGTAGCAGAAGAGACCGATAGGGACCAAACAGGAACCTAGTAACAAGGGAGGCAGACGGTCTTCTGGCTTAGCTGAGCCACGGCGTTCTCTCTGCACTTTTACATACCAATCCGAAAACGGGCCCACGGCGCATTGGCCAGCGATGAACCCTACCCCAAGCCCTAGGTAGCCCAACCCAGCCTCGCCTGAGTTGAAGTTATAGACTCCTTCAAAAATTTCCGTGTATGTCGTTAATAACAGGTATAGATAGCTATACACGACGGACAGATAGAGAGACAGGATGAGAACGATTGGAGAAAGCATCAACATTCTGATAGGCCGTGTAACCGCAGAGCGAATAAGATGCCCCAATGTCTGACCTTTATCATATCTTGTTCTCATATTGACGCCGGTGGCTTGTCGCAGTCTCTTTGCCTTTGCTTCAAGAATGACTGGAGCATATGTTTCTCGCATAAAAATAAAGCTAGCGAGAGTGGCTACACCGCCCTAGATGAGTATAAGCATGGCAAGACAAGTAATTGAGACGCTCTCCGTAAACGTACAAGAATTGATACCAGCCAAAAGGTCCATCTCCATCCTGTATCAAGGGCCATATATCCTCCAATGACCGGGCCTAGGATTGTGAGTTTCTTTCTGGATTAAAACAAGCGGAACTAAATATCTGGAATCCCCGTACGCACCGATCACTGGTCCCTGAAGGAACCTAATTAGCTAGCATTCATAATATTTCCGAGACATTGCATGGTTTCATACCACCAAGGGCCCAAAGGTCCAAATGGCAAGTGCCATTCCTCTCTTCTCAACCGGCATCAGATCCGCTATAAAGCCAGCCCCTAGAGTTACCGGGACGCAGCCAGAAAGCCCCATGATCAGGCGGAATACAATCAGCATTGATATATCGACGGAGACTGCACATAATATTGAAGCGACTAGAAATATAATATTTGCTGCGTGTGTGACAGGAAGTCTTCCGTATACTTCGCTGGTAGGCGAAAGCACCAGTGGCCCAACGATAAAGCCGACAATGAAGACGGAGACGACGAAGCTGGACAGCACTGAGCTGGTAGAATGGAAGTCTTGCATTGCTTGTGGCACTCCGGGGACGAAAACACTGGAAGCCATGGACCTGGTAGAATGTAAGAAACACCTATTTAGCTAGAAACAGGAAGACTAGAACGATAGAATGAGCGTACACATTGAAGGTGTTGAAGGAAACAAGTCCGATAACTGTCCATTTCTGTGTGTTGGACCAGTTCATGGGATTGGCAACATCGGCTGGACCATCCCAGTCAACGAAATTGAGGCCTTCCTCATGTTCCTTTTCTATAGTAATTTCGTGATTGAGTGGAGGTATGAAAACCTCGCTCTTGTTAGAAATGGTAGTCTGAGTCATGACTCCCTTGATCTTTCTCTTGAAACGAAAGTTGAGATCTGTATTGCATGTAGAATTCTAGTAGATGTATTGGGGTATATCGGACATAGTATACTGATCCGGGTCTTTATGTCATGTCTTGTATGAAATAAAAACTATATATGCTCGGAGCCCGGACTTAAAACAGGAGAATTTCCCGGATACTTTCGCCCACGAAGACGCGTGTAACCAGTGATTTGGATTCCAGACAACTCTACCCGTCGCGTCGCCTTCCCCCAACTAGCGGTTGGGGGGGAGACGACACGACGGGTATTCATAATCTAAACGAGATTGATATGACCGAGACGATGTTGTTTTTGTGTTACCCGACCTTGCTTGTTCCCTGGTTGTTGGCCGGAAGTGGCTAAATATTGGACCGATTTACAATAGAACTTCCCAAGTGAGTCAATGATCGTCCGGATTTGTTTGGCGCTCGTAAAAGACCATGTACGTACTTACTTTCAATAATTACAGGGGTAGCACTCATCATTTTTAAGACGAAGACATAGTGGAGGAGAGAAAATAACCTCCCGAAGAAGAATACTATTTCATTTTTCTGCCCGACGGTTATTACACATTATATATATCCATGGATTCTACATATAATCCACGAGGTGATGAATTGTATTGTCCGTTCATAATTATGCAGGACTTAACCCTTCCTCCAACCTTCCAGATTGGCATAACTACAAATTCTAAGATCATACTATGAAGAAGTGTGAAGCAATTGGGATGATAGAATGAATGATCTGTCAGATGTTATAACCACATGGAATATGCTCTTCTGAAGTACCATTAGAAATGTCCCTGGATTGCCCTACTTACGTAAAGCTCTTCAAGGTACTTTTCTTCTTCCGCTGTCAATTCTTGACCTCTGGCAGACAGCGCTTCATCTATCCTCTCAACATTACTGAACCCAACAATCGGGCTCGTTACCCTCTTGTTGATCCATGTTAAAGCGACAGTACTCATTTTCCACCCTCTCTTCTGTGCTATCTCCTCTACTCGATTGATAATAGCGTGATCCGTCTCTGTGTGGCCAACAGATAAGACACGTCCGAGTCTTTGCTCTTCTAAGGCACGCGTAGAGATTCCTCTTGATGATAGAGGTCGTGCAAGGTAGCCTCTGCAAAGAGGAGCCCATGGAATGAGTCCAACTCCAGTTTCGTTGCAGAATTTGTTCATCTCCCGCTCTTCCTCTCTGTAAAGCAGATTATAGTGATTCTGCATACTGATAAACTTTGTCCATCCATGACTCTCTGCGCAGTACTGCATTGTTGCGAATTGGTATGCCTGTACAAAAAGTGTAAGTCAAATATTATCCCTCAAATACTATCTGTTGGATTAAGGAAGATTCCTTGGCTTCTATACATACCCACATGCTGGAGGCTCCAATATACCGTACTTTTCCACTTCTAACCAGATCATGTAATGCAGCCATGGTCTCTTCAATTGGTGTGGTATAGTCAAAGCGCTGGACTTGGAGCAGATCAATATATTCAACTCCAAGACGCCGAATGCTTGCATCGACTGCGGAGAATAATGCTTTTCTAGAGAGTCCACCTTGATTAACAAAGTCTTTACTGTCTCTGCATTTCTCCCTGTACAACCAAGCCCGAGAACTAGGCGAGTCACCAACCCAACTAGAGCACTGGGTCATTATGACCAACCTCTCACGAGGAATTTGGAATTTTTTGATAGCCTATGTAGAGGTGAAGTGAGCATCAAGCACTGCAAGTCTTATACGTACAACACATAGCCCACAGTACCTACTACTTCAGGATCAGGCTATTCAGATTACACGTACCTTGCCAATGATTTCCTCGCTGATGCCATTACTGTACACATTTGCGGTATTCCATGTGTTGATGCCCCGATCATAGGCTGCTTTTAAGATGTTGAGAGCTGCCTCTTCTTCAACCACCCAAGGCTGCCAATCTCTATGGCCCAATGACATTGCACCCAAGATTGGTACGGAAACATAGAGTCCACTTTTCCCAAGGCGCACATATTTGGCCTTGGTATCAGTGATGGAAGTAAGAACAGGGTCACTGATGTTCGACATGGTTTGTTGCCCCCCAAAATAGAATACCGCAGTGACTAGCGGAGATAAATGAAACTATCACAAGACGAGCAAGTGGAGCAGATCAAGGATCGGAAACGAGTAATTGATTTAAATAGTTGGGAAATTCTGTAGGCTTAATAGCCTGTAATTCCCTCAACTTTTACTGTATATGCTCTGCATATCCTTGTAAGAACCCGGTTCGTATACGGAGCTCGGTGTCCGGTTCCCTGCCTATGACTGTCAGGATAGATCACCTGCCCGCAGGAAATCCATGTCCATGGGGATAATTTTATGAAGCAGTGAAGTTAAACTTCCTATTCTCGGAGGTTCTAAATCTTGAACTATTCATGCGCTTCGTATGCAAGTGTGGAATAGAATCGGAGTCTCATGCAGACAATCAACAAAACTTGCATTTAAAGCACATCTTCCTCGGACTTTATCAATCCGTGCCCACCAAGACTCATAATCGGTGCATTATTCTAAATTTAATTTCGAGCTACATTGTGTGTCAAGGCCAGATTCGATATCGGGCGAGAGTAGGCATGGCATGACCAGGAACTGTTTCTACTTCAGAAAGGACTCAGTAGATCACAATTTTGAATTCCATCTTAAGAGTACTTGCAATTGATGAATCACATATTACAAAATAAAACTAAAAATAATACAGGCTGAGGAGATCATGTACAAAGAAGTAACATGTGGTGTTACTGTATATACCTATAGATCACAGAAAGCAAGTATCTGCAGACTTTAGACGAGGCGCAGCAAGCTGAATTCTAATAACAATTACCAAGTCATACTACGGAGGGACTTTGCAAATTGTCTTGACCTCTGTTGTAAAGTGCTTCGCAAATGCCCGAAAATCTTAGCAACATGCAATATCTCCCCAAGCGCATAGTCTTCACTCCGGAGATGCTAATGGTCTCTGATAACAGGTTCCCATGCTCGGATTGATAGGATGAGCATCAATGGCTTGATTGATGCTTGGCAATAAGTGGAGAGTGAAATTGAAAAGGCTGCTTGATCCAGATGCATCCAATGCGTTCCCCGTATAATGCATTCCTCGATACCCCTGAAGCGCATTCAGCTTGTTGTAGAAACCATCCGCCACGGCTTTTGCTGGAACTTGTTGCTTGAAAGGCGTATGACTTGAGAAGTCCAGGAAACGCGGAGTTCTAGAATTGCCAGATAGGTTTTGGATGGACTTTGATATCTTGTCCTTGACCTCATTCTCGGAAAGTTCTTCCGAAGATCCGTAGTAAGCGTAGAATGTCGTGTTTACTCGAGTTGCTCCAATTCGAAATGTATAAGGCTCGATAGGAATATTGTATAGTGTATTGTTGGCTGCGTTTTCATAAACGTATCCGGGTTTTAATCCTGTATCAGTCACCAAAGCAGTGTACCAACACGAATAATAGATTTGCGAGAAGACAGAGCGTTCTGTCATATCAAGATCAAAGGTATTGAGATTACCAAGCACAATTGGTGCGCTGAAAAGTGCTTGAGATGCAAGTATAAGTTTCCTGGTCGTTGGGGTCTGCACCACGAGTGAAACGCTATCATTAGACCGTTTCGCTGCAATGACATGTGAACTGAGCAAGGCACTGTCTCCGAACTCTTCTTCGGCCTTTCCAAACAGCTCAGAGTTGTTTCTTGTAGTTACATCAGAGCCTTGTCCACCAAGCAAAGGCGTAGACGCTGCGTTACACCCAAGCATCACGTATAGAGTTAGCTGGTCAAGAATGTCTTTTGGGCCAGGACTAGTAAACCTCCAGACAGTATAGGCGGCATTTTCGAGAGAGTGCTTGGTGATAAAATCTCTGAAAGGAAGCAGGAGATCCGCAGGTACAGGTTGAGGTAGGTGTAAGCCGAGTGCTGGGTCCGGATAGTACATATTTGTCTGCTCGCCGTAGGCGGCAAGGCTATCAACCCCCATTGTAGTCTTCACAGTCTCTCCTGTGTCAAATTCTGCTGTTATATCCCCATTTCCTTCACTCAATGGAATGAGTGGGATGTTGAATCGCGAGAAAAAAGCCTGGGTGATGCTATCATTACCATATCCCTGTACTCCAAAGTCCAACGCAAGTCCAGTATCCGGATCATTGTACTATATAAACAAAAATGGCCTTGATCAGCAGTTTCACAAACTTGGGACTGTAACCTTCAACTTACTGTATTCACATGGCCTCCAAAATGAGGCTTTTTCTCCACTACTGCAACACTTCTTCCCATATCTTTTAATGCAATCGCTCCATATGTTCCAGAAGCGCCTCCCCCAATCACAACGACATCCCTTATCAGCACGTCCTCTGGCGCGTAGGAGCAAGGATCAAGCAATGAAGAATTAGATGCGGACAACACGAAGCCTATGAATAGGCTCATACACGAGAGTCGTATTTGAGCCATATCGTATGCCGCAGTCGATCACGATCGTCCCGTAAGATCCAACTCAACCCGCGATGTTCAATCAGCAGAGGTGCAGGTTCTTAGGCAAATTAACACTTTCCAAACATTATCGTCTCTCAAATTGGTTGCGAGTGAATGCCGAATTATATTCAGGTATCCGGCAAATCCGTCATCTAAGCGTAGGGCGTTTGGTTTCTGCCTTCCCATACTGACTACATGACGGAGACTTTATCATTGGATATGCGGCTTTTTTACACATAAATTCGCTGATCGTCGGACTCCAGAGCGCCGTGTCCAGCTAAATTTGACCAATCAGACAATTTACATGGATATGGAAATGTGATATGTCATGGATCGATAATTTCTTTTTCGCTCCGAACCAACTACCGTTCAGACATTGTCTTGGTTAAAGATTGACTTGAAAATGGCTAGAATTATAAAGAAATTTCACGAATGAGAAAACTAAAAGTCCGAAGCAGGCGAATTCAAAACTCCTCAAGCATGACAGCATATGCATGTGCTCATGCCGAGTGAATCTTGAGTGTCAGAGAAACCGACTGCAACGTAAAATTCTTGTGCATCCCTACATCAGTTTTCTACATCTTCAGTACTTTCTCCACTTGGTCAAAAATAGTTTGTATAGGCTGGGATGACAGTGAAACTTTTCAATAGTAGGTATCAATCATGCAAGCCTGCCCGATAATCTGGTCTAAGTTTTATTTCTCCAACTCCGAGGACAAATTATCGCACTTTGTCATCATCACAATGCTGAGGGTCCCGACAAGGGTTTAGGATCATTGGTGGCATTACTTGGAAGCCTTTGTTATCCGCCGGCCGCTATCACGGTTATTACTTGAGAATCAGAGCGCAATATAGCTCTAGATCTGCCCAGGCTTCGCCGTACGTGGAAGAACCTTGTAGCAAGATCCAAGTAGTAAGCTAAGTCATATATAGAAGAACCCACTTTCTAAGACCTAGTCCTAGAGTGTATTCTTCGTCCTTTGCGTCCGGATAGCATATTGACTGGCACCCCTCCTACTCTTGTTTGTCTATAGCATCAGCTCAATTATAAGATTAACGACCTTCCATAACCGGGCTATCTAGGAAAGAAGTTGGGCAACAGTCAACCCTGTGTCAAGATGCCGGCTACCGATAGACGGGTAAGACCGACCATGCAGCCGCAAAACGATGAGATAGACGCTAAGAAAATCACACTAGAATCGCTCGGATGATACTATTCCTGATCTTGCATGCACTCGATGTCGTGAACGGAAAATCCGCTGTGGTAGGGAACGCCCTGAGTGCGGCAATTGCCGGAGGGACGTCGACACAACCTGTGTCTACCAGAACCCTGTCAGGCGAGTGAATCATACTAAATTGCTGTATGTTATTAGACTTCTAAGTCATCATAACGAAAAAATTACTGACTCGATGTAAGATGTGACAGCGTCGAGCAGCTTCAAAGCCGTCTGACTTCCATCGAATTGCAACTTGGCCGTCTTTCTAACGCCATGGCCCGGAATATAGACTATGACGAAGACGAGTATATTGGCACGCAGACTTCGCTGGGCAGACCGGATGAAGATGGAACTGATGAACATGACGAAGAAGATGGAATACAAGCAGCAAGCCCTGTTTCGCTGTCAGACGATTTGGCTCATTCGCATGTTTTCCACAGCGGTGTCGATATGGTTGACCGCTATCATGGAATCTCATCTCCCTTTGCACTCTGCAACCGGCTTTATCTACGGATCCTGACAGCAGCAAAATCAACAGAATTCAATGATCTTCTGGGACTGTTAAAGGATCTCTGCGAGACCGCTGGTGGAACTGAACCGTTCCCAACATACAACGACCATATCCTAACTCAACTACCTCCCAAACAACAAGCCATCGCAGCTGTTAACTATTATTTCAAGCATATCGACTGCACAACTGATATCTTCGTGCAAAGAAATTTGCTAAGTAATCTCGAACGTGTCTATTCACAGCCACACAGGCCAGGGGATGATACATGGGCGGTATGTCTGAAGACCATTACATTGCTTGTACTAGGCATGGAGATCTCAACACAAGCAAGTAATGGCCTCTTTGGTGACTTTGCCTGCTCAATGCTCCCTAGCCGTGCTGCACTAGTCAGCTCCTCCTTACTGAATACGCCGCGATTGATCAATGTGCAGACACTTATCCTCCTAGTAAGCTTAAATTTGTCTTTCTGAGTGTCAGTGCAAAGCTGACCTTGGTATTCTTAGAGCATTGCTGCACAACAATTCGATCCACCAGGCTGGTCAGAGCTCCTCTTTGTCCATGCTTGTATACTGGCTAGAACTATGGGGCTACACAAAGCTGAGCTTTTACCTTCCGATACAAGCGCAGATGATGTCGTCGAACGAGCCAAAGTCCTTCGCTCGTTATACGTTCGGGATAGAAGTCTGTGCATTACCCGGGGGTCTGTCTTGTGGTTGACCAGCTACGACTGCAATATTACCACTCAACTTAAAGTCGCTGTCGAGCAGCAGGTGCCTTATTCAAGCCATATCCAGCTCGCAATGATCCAAGATGAGCTTTACCACATGAGCAGCGTACCCTTAGAGTTTCGAAGAGCTTCAGGGTCAAAAGTTTTGCAAGCGAGACCAAAGTCTATTAAACACCAGCTAGATCAACTTGCTACCGACTATGCTCTACTCAGTGGTACCAGCGCACCTTTTTTACCCCATGATGTTCTCATTGGGATGGAATTTCTCAGCACACGCATTGTGGCGCTGAGTCTGGACTCGGATACGCGGCATACAGAGAGCCTCATGTTGAATGCCAGAGCCAGTTGCTTACTATTACTGATAGCGTATGGAGACCGAAGTCCTTCAGTGGTTGAAAGCTACCACTCTTTCATCAGTACAACTGTCTCGTCCACCAACAAACGTTCTTTGCCCACCAGTGAAACCAACAATAAAACTTTCACAACTTTACTTGATAGATTCTCGGTACCAGCATTTTTCATTCTCTTTGAAAGACTTGCTTTTCTTGAAATTGAGAGTGATATTGAGATGAAGTCAAATACCGACTGGGAGCTGCTATGCAAAGTCGCTTCGTGTTACACCAAAGGCACCTCGCAAATGCCACCCCAAAGTTACCATAGCAGGGTTGCTAGGATATTCAATCAACTAATCGAAAATTCCCTCCTCTTTAAACGATGTCAATCAAGTTCATATACGTCTACGTCCTCGCTGGCAGTGGCGGCTGAGTCGACGCAGTCAAACACATCTTCAGATCAACAACTAGCATCAGATCCGGAGACTGCCATGATTCCATCCGTACCTTCATCACTCTTGAATGGCCATATCCAAGACTTATCCCACCTGACTTCATCGAGTGGATCATTTTCATGGGAGAGCTTGCTATCTGTGCCGACTACTTTAGATCTGCCAATTTCCATGGATACACAGAACCTAATCCATCCGTCTGGAACAACTGATCTCCTGAATCAGTTAGTAGAGGTACCACAACATCATCCAAAGCCTGTATCAGAGTCCACGCGGTGGCATTCTATGCTCCCAGATCAGAACCGTGGAAAGAAACGTCCGAGGACGGTTGACGATTAGTTAGCAATTTCATAATTCATGGAAGTCGGGATTTATATGACAAAATGCTTCTAGTTATATGGGGATATGAAGTACTATTATCCACAACTTTTCTTTGAAGATGGTATGCCCGATTGATAAAGATGGCCCAACCCTACAATTCAGGGAACATTACATGGGTACATGGAGTTTCAGTTTCGATATGGTTTTAGGGTTTTTGACCGTTGATAACTTTCAAATATCATGGAACACTATATCTCGATCGTTAAGCCGGAGTGAACAAAATAGCAAGTGATATTCATGAGGTACAAAACAGGCAGTGCCCAGAAAGGAATTACAACAAAAATGAAATCGGGGTCGAGGCATTCCGCGAAGACGACTCGCTTCATATCCGTGTACAGTATCACGCACTTATGATTTGCCTAGGCTTCAATTCAACTAGCAAAGGCGGCTTATCCCAAAATCCCCAAAGTTTCTGTCGTTCCGTCCACCAATGGCCAACGCTCATGTCCAGCTTCATATCAAACAGATATATTAGGTTAGCTGTAATTAGGCGAACCTCAGCCCAAGCCAAGTTCTTGCCCAAACAATTCCGTGGCCCAACGGAGAATGGTTGCAGACAATTCCTGTGATCATGACTGAACGGGGACACATTTTCGGCACCAGGCATCCAGCGCTCAGGAAGAAAGTCATTAGGGCGATGGAAATTCCTCGGATCATGATAGCATGCGTAATGATTTACACCAACCGTAGTGCCGGCCGGAACATATGCACCATCTATTACCTCTCCACCATCGGGGACTACCCGTGGCAGAGTTACGGCAACGGGTGGATAGATCCGAAGACATTCCTGTAGAACCGTGTTTAAATATGTAAGATGATGGACATTGCTCATAACAATCTGGTCATCTGATTGAAACGCCCCCCTAATCTCCTTAACAAGCTTTTCGTGAACTTCCGGGTGCGTCAGAGTATAGAAGACAAACCCACACAGCAAGGTCGCCGAGGATTCTGATCCGGCAATACTCAGTGAGAAAGTATTGACGTTCATTTCTGCCCGAGACATGCCCTTCTCAGTCTCCATGGCTGCAAGAATGTAGTGCAAAAAATCTTTTCGATTGGTTTGGCTCTTGACTCTTCGGTCTACTGTTTCAATTACTCTTCGCATGTTCTGTGCTCGCGCCCCGGCAATGGCTTTGGGCATGAAGAAGCGCCTGAGACCGAGCAGGCCGTAGTATTTGAACATTTGTATCATGGTTAATTCTTTTGATATATCTTTTATAGACTGAACGAATGGGTCGTACTTTCCATTCTCTAAGCAACCGAATTGCTCGCCGAAGGAAAGATCTCGTATCAAGTCGTATGCTGTATAAAACCTTATTAGTTTCAATCATTTGATAAGTCTGCATGGGAGAATAACAA
Source organism: Talaromyces adpressus (assembly GCA_002775195.1). NCBI lineage: Eukaryota > Fungi > Ascomycota > Eurotiomycetes > Eurotiales > Trichocomaceae > Talaromyces > Talaromyces adpressus. The sequence continues at coordinate 145,383 of NHZS01000584.1, forward strand.
CATACTAGTGAAATTAAACCACTTAACCATATCTAGTGGTCCCACTTTTGATTGTAGGGAAAGTTGCTCCATTAACTTCTTGACATACTTTTGAATGATCCCTTCTTGTTCTCGTAAGGCTTTCTCTGAAAATGCATGGGAAAGTAATCGTCTTTGTCTGATATGTGTAGCTCGATCGGCAGTGAGGATATCTGTTACATATAAAAGTTAAGACTCAAACACTTCAATAATTTCTAAAAAGGAATAGAGTCTGGTTTACTTGGCACCCCCGTGGGTGTATGAAGCGAGAATACCGGATCCTTCATCATTTCGTTCGACCTTGACCCATATATTGTTTTCCATGCCTCCTCTGAGATGAACGATAATTCATTTGGCGCTACTCGTACCGTCTTACCGTATATCTGGTGTAGTTCCAGGAGTTTCCGACTCAGGCATCCGCGATATTGGTACCAGCACCAAGGTATTCGGGTCGCACGCCACGATACAGGCCCGGGATAATTTCGTAACGGGTGGAAACGTACATTGAAGAGCGCGTAGACTGAGGTCCAGATAGATAGCTACCCAGAGGAATCGATCAGTACAGTTCCAGATTTCTACCTTCAGAATGTGATTAAGGTACCGCTATGAAAGTGCCCGAGAGGATCGTAGATAGTATTTCTGTGGAGGGTTTGTCGTATGGAACTGATCCAGTGGTCGCCATCATGCTTCTGAGATAGGGTATTACATCATAAGTGTACACCAAAATTGGTCTTTGATTTAGCAAACATGATTCCAATATAGACTCGTTTATAACAGTTTGTGGCTCTAGCGTTCGTGTACGTGACACTTGAAAATGCCCGCACCGACAAACCCTAACTGGTAGCAAGGAACCCGAGCCCCGACGGCGTTCGGAGAAATCCCAGGGTATATGACTAGACGATGTTTTCGGTCAGTAAATAAGAAATGTAATTTCTGCATTTACCTATAGGTAATATCTTGGAAACCTAAGTTTTTATCCTGAGTTTTGGCACACTTGACAAAATAGTTACTCGATTCCTCACTTGTACACAATGGAATCCAAATCGCCTCAGGGGGACCTCCATGTCCTTATCATTGGTGCTGGAATAACAGGACTCATTCTGGCCCAGGCTTTGAAAAAGGTAAGAACATGTAGATGTTTGATATCATGATTTCTCACTAACAAGAGCATGAAAATTTAACAGGAAGGAATCCGATACTCGATCTTTGAAAGGGAGGTTGCACTCAACTATCGCAGCAATGAGTGGACCATGGCTATCCATTGGTCTCTAGATCGCCTTGAACGTCTGCTTCCGAAGGATCGTTTCGAGAACATGGCGCAGGTGTCTTGTAACCCTGCCATCCCAATCGATGCCGGCGGCAACTATCCAATTATCCATGGGGAATCAGGTAGCCTCCTGACGGGTGTGCCGTACACCAAAGGACTACGTGTTCCACGAAGCAAAATGCGAGCGCTCTGTGCTGTAGGTATCGACGTTCAATATGGGAAAAACTTGATAGATGTTGCCTTCAGCGAAGGCGGGAAGGGAGTGGTGGCATTCTTTGCGGATGGGAGTATTGTCTCCGGCTCTATTCTCGTCGGCACTGATGGACCTCGATCCAAGGTGCGAGAATTTGCAATGAGAAGCGCAGATAAAGCCACCGTCAGCCGATTTCCTATCTTTCACACGAATATGAGCGTCACATACAATGACGCTGCGAAGGCGCTGTATCTACGCCATAAATTTCCTACGAGCTACCTGGCGCTGAGTGACAAATCATTCCACGCTTTTCAGTCTAGTAAGTTAGTTATATCGGAGTATTACAGTAGCAGCATACTAAACACAGTGTCATCTCCAGTCTCCAGCATGCCGGACGGACCAGATCACCCTGAATCATGGATCTTTCACCTCGCAATGGCATGGTTCTCAGACGGCAACGATCCTGCTACTTACAAGGAAAGACTTGATTTGATTCGTACAAAAGCCGAGACATTAGGTGAACCCGCGCATTCAGCATTTACATGGATTCCAGACGATACCCAAATTCACAAGGCGGACATAAGCTACTGGGTTCCTGAGCCATGGGATAACCGACAGGGTAAAATCACTCTTGTTGGGGATGCAGCACACCCAATGCCTCCGTGTAAGCGCTATCTCCCCTCCTTTCAAAAGTATGTACTGAGTTCTAAACGTATCTGCAGACAGAGGTCAAGGATTGAATCATTGTATATGCGATGTCTCGAATCTGCTTGAGGGGTTGCGAGCAGTGGTAGCAGAACAATCCACCCTTTCTGAAGTAATAACGGCATACGAGAAGGAGATGATCCCGCGTGGTCAGGAGGAGGTGAAGTGTTCAATAGAAAATGGGTACATGCTACACGATTGGGAAAAGGTTCAGGAGAGTCCTGTCTTCCAGAATGGATTTAGACCGATGGAGGGGCATGATAAAGCCGAAGTCAAGCAAAGAAGCCTTCCGGTGGTTCAACAGCAGGCACAGGCTGTTTAGAACTCTTTTTAATCGTGGCAGATATTGAAGAGGAGGGGTTACATGTGTATGAAATTTAGAGGATCTATGACTCTTTTCTGTTTAGGTGTCTCTTGAAGTGGGATATCAGATGAATAGTTATGGTTATGACAAGCTGACAAATTTCCTGACGTGGTCGATTTCTCACCGTAAATAAAACGACTGAGTTATGGCGTATAGTTCAGAAGCGATTTCACAAATAGATTCGTTGGCTTTCGTCCCCCGGAACCCGAAGAAATTTGTCTGAGTTTTTACTTATGCAAAGAGACCTGCAAACTAAAATATCCCCTGGTCAATGAAATCTTTCTGAGACATATCAAGGGACTCATCCACTCGAAATCGACATAATTCATTGTACTCTTCACCTACAACTAGGTGATCAACCATGTCCAGCAAACGACTCTACGCATTGACCATTTGCGCCTGTCGTAAAGAAGGCATGGACGAAGACGAATATCATCAGTATCTCAGCGAGCATCATGCCAAAATCGTCGCAGCCCATTTGGCGTCCCACGGTATTATGAGTTATACCATGGTAATAATCGATGTGCTATACAGATTTAATAACATGACACAAGTCTTGACTAACCGAGTCAAATGAATCTAGACTCACAACACCACTGAAACGAGGACGATGATGAGCCAGATCTTTGGCCATTTTCCCGAAGGCCAAACCGCTGGATACGATTGTATTATTCAGATCGTTTTCAAAGACGTGCAAGACTATATTCGAGCCAAGGATGATCCATACTACAACGAGGTCATCTTACCAGATCATACCCGGTTCGCGAATCGTGAAAAGACTTTCTTTGTGACTGGATGGTTGGATACGCATGTTCTCAATGGACAGGTGCTTCCGGAGTAGAACAAAGACGGACCAGGAAAGATCTACCCGGCGGCCGAAGGATCATCCGCGATGCTGGGATTATTGTTTGGATGAGCCTGGAATGCCAGGATTTTATCCTTGATGAGGTGGTTTGTCCTACATAGATGTCATGTATATCCTCGAATCAATCCACTCTGGATATATTCTCCTTCCAATATTCATGAATCATGGTAGTCTCCAGCAGAGTGATGCATCGAATCAACCTAATGCTGACCATATGTTGCATAAATATACAATTGTACCACGTATTACGCAAAAGAGGCCCAGGTGCAGGGTTCCTGTCGCTTGTGATAATAATTGTGTTATCTCCGTAGGTAGTCGTCCGGTACCTCCGGGCTCTTCCGGCCACAGCGGGAAAATAAACCACGGCCCAAGAATTTCCCGAGATGGATAAATACAACAAAGCAGAGCATATGGAGCATGCTATATATCATCTCAGAACATTAGAAACGGATTCCGCTAGGCGCCTTCTTTCTTTGCTAGTCACGTGTGTGCAGGCAGCATAAAAAAGTGGCAGGCGTCATTGTCACACCTTCCTGTTTTCCCCTTGTTTACCCCTCAACCTCAACCCCAACATCGCACAATCTCATTCATATCGACTCTCATTGACAGAATGGCTTCAAGCAACCGCATCAAAAATGTTGCCATTGTGGGCGTATGTTGATAACATCCGCTAATCTATATTCATACGTTGTGAGCTGACAAGTTTTCGACTGAATATAGGCTGGAGGCAAAGTTGGCAGCTACATGACAGAAGCCCTCCTCAAGACAGGAAAACACACTGTTACGGCCATTACAAGACACGACAGCCAGAGCAATTTGCCGGAGGGCATTGTCCCAAAGCACGTCGACTACGAAAAGCCAGAGACTCTCGTTGAAGCACTACGTGGTCAGGATGCACTAGTCGTCACTCTCAGTGGGTATTCTCCCATTCAAGAGACAGAGGAGAAGCTTGTGAGGGCTGCTGCTGAGGCAGATGTGCCTTGGATGTAAGTTCCTTGAGATTCAAGGTTTTATGTCTTTTCTCTCCAGGTTATTGACTGACATCTGAAATAGTCTCCCCAACGAGTGGTCCCCAGATACAGGAAACGAGAGTATGGTGAACGATCTTTTTCTTTTCAAACCTAAAGGTGAGTGATATCCATAAAACAGATTATGTTTCTTTCTTCCTTTTCTTTTTTTTTTTNTTTGCTAACCTCTGCCTGCTTTGTGGATAGTTGCCACTCGCAAGCTAATTGAAGAGCTCGGAAAATCATCCTATATCGCCCTCTCGACCGGCTTTTGGTACGAGTACAGTCTCGGCATCGCAGCAAACTACGGTTTTGATTTCGCCAACCGCACTGTCAAATTCTACAATGATGGTGAAAATAGAATTTCAACCTCTACATGGCCTCAGATAGGACGAGCGGTCGCTGCTATTCTCAGTCTCCCTATCAAGCCTGAAGAGCCAAATCCAGATGCGTGTCTTGAAAAGCTGAAGAACAGAGTTGTGTACATCAACTCTTTTACTATTAGTCAAAAGGATATGTTTGAATCAGCCCTACGTGTCACGGGTACAAAGGCAGAAGACTGGACCATCACTAAGGAGCCCGCTCAGGAGGTGTATACCAATGGGCTCGAAGGGCTCAAGCAAGGAAAAAGAGAAGCTTTCTCCAATGTGCTTTATTCTCGGATATTCTTCCCAGATGGATCAGGCAACTTCGAGGACAGCAAGGGCACGCTGAACAGTATTCTTGATCTACCGAAGGAAGATCTTGATGAAGCAACCAAGGCTGCAATAGAGCGTCAAAAGGCCGCAGGTCCCGGAGGACATTAAATCTCTGTCAGTTGTCAGCACGTTGCTAGTCAGCCTAGTTAGTAAATGCCATTTCCATTCTCCTGGTATCGACGAGAAAAATGAAGAAGAAAACTGGTCAGTATATTTATATTACACAAGTACGACTTGGTCATTGAGTACAATGTAGGCAAAGTTTAGGTCAAATAGACAAGAAGTGCATACATTATCTTGGATTATTCTATAAGGTACAAAAAGCTACTTATTAGATAAGAGACTCAGCTTGCTTGCAACTATTCATCAATTCTTCTACTCGCTAGGTAAATGACCCTGCATTCATGATGAAGCAACTCAATTCCCAGTTAGATGTTGCTGGAAGAACTCAATGAGCTGGGTATATCTAAAATAGCAAGTCGCGTCAGCACAGAAAACTTTATCACAAACCAGACTTTCCTTACCCCTGCCTATATCCAGCATAAGTCTTTTCTTCAGTAAGATTGGCTTTTGATCCCATCCAGCCATGATGCATCGTTGTGTACGTCGTGAGAGACGATCCAGCGATGCCGTTCGATTCGATAATCTCCTTGAAACCTGCAACCTGTTCGCTTGGCTCGTCTTTGGATGCCATGACCAGATGTGGAATTGTAATTTTCTTTGCATCGGCTGGGTCTAGCATTCTGAATTCAGAAGGCCGTGATTAGATCGTTGACTGAAATAATGCTCGGGACTGAGTAAGGAATATCCTACCCAGGATGCGCCTGCACGGATGCGGCGAAGGGGGTTTCAGACATTGACGTTAACGCCACAATCTGCCCAAAGTCTGACTGTCAGTGAACTCAAAACGCGTTATATCTCTCTTGAAGAAGGCAGGGTAGTTTACCTTTGCACCCCAACATAGTCCGTACGAGCCCCATTTCTTAACTGAGGGAAACCGAGTCTGAATAAGTTTCATCAGCTCTAAAAAGCCCTCAATATACTTGTAAGGCGCCGCATATCCCCTCAAGAAACCAAAGAACAAATTCCGCTTCTCTTCAGAGTCCAGAGGAAGCCATTCATTCTGTGCGTATGTCCCTTTGAGCAAGTCTGGGACGACTATCACGGCGTCGAGGGCTTTGGCTACGAGATCTGCGCCTTGCTTGGTATGGTTCGAGGTACCAAAGACATCGTAGAGGTCAATGACGCCTATCGTCGAGTCTTCCCGACCGGTGATGTCTATGTATAACACTTAGAATGAAGAGTATATATCAAATGACATTGGGGGACTATCACATGTCTTCACATCACCAATAACCTCCTCGTAACCATATGGTTCGTAACCTTTTCTTACGACACTTAGGGACAAACTTTCTGGGGTCTCTGATGCCATTGTCATTCTCACTGTCGTTCGAGTCTTTCTTTGTGAGCTTAGCTGGGTGCAGTGTTTGGTGTTATTTAGGGTTATTAGGGTTATGATCGCGTTCTGCTCAAAATAGGGTGGCCTGCGATATCAAGTAGCATAGAAAATTTTCACCCTCAACTATCGTGTCAGTTTCTACATTCCGAAGTCCGATTTTCACGGAGAGGGAGACGCAAAGGACGAAAAGCAGGGTGAGCATTAGCGTCACGCAAGCCCTAGCGTCACGCAAAGCCCCGGCGTCTGGGATCCGACACTCCCGGATGTTGTACAACTGTACAATACCAAGTACCTATAGGAAGGAAGAAGGACTCCGAGAAAATAAAGCAGATTCAAGGAAGCCTTACATATGAAGATACCGGCTACCGGGTTCCGGGCTGCTTCATGCCGAATTGGCCGATTAACTATCGACCCCGAAAGAGTACGTGATCGGCGTCATTATTCATTACCTAGGCAAAACATCTGCCTTCATGATTTGTCACTAAATGTATTGAGAACACATCCTGAACAATTCGGACAGCTAGAGGTTTACTTACTCAGAGCGCTGCGTTGCTTTAGTCAACGCTCGCCAGGTCCGTTAGGGTTTTGTCTTCAGAAACCCTAAAAATCCGAAAACCTCACTGCTAGTTAGATCCGATAGCGTACTTCTCCAAAGTGAAGATATTGAAAACATCGATATTGACAAGCAACCTTGAAAGTAGACTTGGCTTTTTCAAAATGATAGAAATTCTCAGGCGTCATCAGAAGTGTAAGTGATGCCCATTAGAAAAAAAGTAGCTGTTAAATTTCAACGAGAGGTAAGACATTTCAAGGTAGTTGTCTTCAGTCTATACAGAGGGAACCTCTAAGAATGCGAGAACTAAGTAATTAAATTCATGTGTCCCGAAATTTTATATTATCAGAACGAGAATAAATAACATGAATAACAACCTGCCAAATTAACACTCTTCAACCACATGTATAGGTGAGAAAAAAAAAGGGGGGAAAGCAAAGCATCGTTAACAACTCGCGTTGCAGCTTATGCCATTGCCCTCTGAAGGAAAGTCGCAAATTGTTCCATGTGCGGTCCCTTATCCATCATTGAGAAATGATTGACTTTGTCCATGACGGTGATTTGCAAATTCTCTCTGCCTACCAATGACGCCCATCCATCACCACTGAAATCAGTCCGGTCATTGATCAACCATATCATTTCACGAGGATCGTCAGGTCGGATATCCGGTCTAGGTACTCTGGGATCACTGCATATGCCGTCTCGAGCGTACAGTATATAGGCTTTCATGCTCGTAGACAAATTGACGTAAGGCTTGATTTTGTAATCATCCAGTAAGCGAATGAATGCATCGAAATGCGGCCGAAGCCAGCTGGGTGGTGCGTTGTTGCCGCTGCTACCGAATATGCCAATACTCTCAAAGAAGTCATACATGCGTTGCGGCGGGTTCTCTAGACCGATGGGATTGGGTGAATCAATGAGTATCAGCTTTTCGGTTGTTGAGCCATCGCGAGCAAGTTGCTGTGCGGCTTCAAATGCACAAATACCACCTGCTGACCATCCACCAAGGAAATAAGGTCCCGTCGGTTGGCGTCGCCGAATCTCCACGAGATACTTTGAGGTCAATTCTCCTAATGTGCAGGTCATGTCATGAGGTGTCTTCATCCAGGGACAGTTAAGTCCGTATACAGCAATGTCAGAACCAAATTTTGGAAGAGAGGCGTATGATGTCGCTGATCCTGAGCCGTCGGGAAACAACCAAAGGGTTTTCTTTGCCATTTTAGGGCTTCCCGACAGAAGGATTGAAGTCGATTGAGGACCGGCGTGTGGATCAAAATTAGATGGAGTTTTCATTTCCGCGTCTGAAGCATGCTGTACTGGTTCTGCAAGACGAGGCAATGGTGGCGGATTTACTTGTAAACCCAGCTCCTTGCTGACTTCTTCCAAGTTCTCATTCTCCATGAGCAGACTGGAGGGAAGGTCCATGTTCAGAACCTCCGTTAATTTGCCCACAATAGTGAGTGCCAGTAACGAATCCACTCCGAGCTCTGCAAAACCAGTAGTATTTGACAGCTCGTTGATCGGGATATTTGTCTCCTGCGCAATTGTTTCACGAATGACTTCTAGTACCGAAGATTCCACCTCCCCATCCGTCAGAGAGCTTTCAGAATCTATCTCTCTGTTGTCAGGGGTGTTAATTCCATCGACATCAGTAGAAGACGAAGAGCTGTCGTTGCTACTGCCGAAGTATCGGCTAAGCTCCAACGGAGTGGGATAATCGGCAAACAGTGAAGATGGAATGTTGACACCGAGCTCCTCTTGTATTCGACCAACAATGGTAAGAGAGAGAAGGGAATCTATACCGTGGTTTTGAAATTCTTCGTTAGGCTGAAGGTCGGTCGGATTGACTCCAGCTTCTTCCCCTATGATAGCCAGTACACGAGATGCAATATCGTTTTGTCTGGGAACCGGCAGTGGAGCTGGGGGTGTCCTTGTTTCCACTTTCGTCTCTTTTGTCTCTTGCTTTAAGACTGCTTTCGTGGGTAATGCAATCGAACGCTTCGCCGCCCGGCTTGAAATATCAGCATGAGCCTGTTTGACGTCTGCGACTTGTTTCTGCCCCTTCGTCGATGGTAAGAGACGATCAAGGAGCTGTCGTGGAACACCTTGAAACTATCCAATAATTAGCCTATTCCTAATTTTGTAGACTTTTCTTCCTAATACTTACACGAATTCCTTCGTAAATAGCGACTAGAGTATTATTCTTGAAGATATATGTGTCACCCACGTATGTCGTACCGCTCTCCAGCTGCATTCTGTTGTATACCTGATATTGCACTCCCTTCTCAAATTTGATAGCGCAACGCATTCGGTCCCAACCGTGGTTTATAAAAACCTGAGCTTTTGTGGGTGTGGCATCGCTTGCATTCATAATAAAACCGGCGATGTGGCCGAGACTATCAACCCAGCATGGATTGAATTTGAATCCACCATCATCTACTTGGAACTCAACCCTGGCTGTCGCTTCATGCTCGTCACTGTCTAGTATCACTTCCTGCATTCCTTGATAGTCTTGATTATAGCGCACAAGTGTCGAAAATAGCTGGTATGCCAGTGGTCGCTTGAGCATATGAGCATTGCCCTCTTTGACATTGTTGCCAAGCGCAGATATCCTACTGCGGATTAGATAGGCTTGACGCTGCCATTCTGCAATCCAGTTTTGGTTCGGGGTAATCAAAACGGAAAAGGTTGCATGTTCCGCGGTCTTTCTTCCAGCATTATTGACACTGAAAAGCTGGAACGAAATAAGGTTGCGGTTCCATTCAGCTGAAGCGGTTACCCGAAAGAGCTGCGCATTGGAATCTGCTTTGAAGACCAAGGGATTCATTACCTTCATGTCGGCAACATCCAGTCCTGTTGTATCATTAGAAGTTCCGATTTGTCTCGCCATGTACTGTGCGATGGTGATAGCAATGTCTGCATAGAGAGACTAATTGTAGAGTTAGCAAACGCCGAGTTGACAAGATAGAATGACATACTGAAGGACAAAGAAGAGCGCCGTTGACGACATGGCCTTCTAGTATAGGAGCCAGCCGCCGGTCGTGGATATCAGACTCAGCGACCAAAGTAGATATGTCCGTCCCATTATCCTCTTCCAATATCCTCTGAACCGAAGGCGAGACATATACATATGAAGGTGCTGGTCTCTGCACGTGGTCTTTTGGTGAAGCCGGAAGTATCTGAGCTGTCAGAGGAACATCATCACCCTTGGTAAGGCAAAAATTGTTTCGATACATGATCCAATAATTCTTCAAATCCCAAGCGTATCTTGGCAAGTCGAGAACCCTCTGCTGATGCTCAAATCCCCTGTGGTATTCTGACCATTGAATTTCGACGCCATTCAAATAAAGTCCTTCCATGGCAGGCATCATTGCGGACCATGCATCGGTGTCTTTTCGGAGTGAGGCAAAGACGGAACATTGCTGGTTGAGAATATTCTTAATCATTCCACCGCAAGTCGGGTGGGAGCCAACTTCAAGCCATATAGTCTTTTCAGTCACCAGGTCATTGGCTTGCGCCGCCTCAATGGCACCTTGAAAATTAACGGCTTGTCGGCAGGCGTTCGTCAGATAGTTGCCATTCAATGTCTGTTCATCACCTGGAGGAATTACCTTTGACAACAAAGGAGATATATACGGGATCAGAGGCGCCTTGTAGTCAATAGCAGCAGCAGCTTTCTCAAACGGTGCCAAGATTGGTTCAACCTGCTTGGAATGAAATGCGAAGGGTATATCCAATAGCATGCAATCAATCCCGTTAGATTTGAACCGATCTTTCAGTAGACTCAGCTGCTCTAATGGGCCAGTGATCACGTTGTTTGAAGGCTGATTGAGACAAGCTATCTCACAATTAGTGCCTGCTAACTCTGGCTCAATGGCTGTGGTAGCTAATTTTACTGCCAGCATGGCATGAGTTCCAGCAGTTGCCTTTTCAGTAAGAAGTCGAGCTCGCATTCCGACTAGGTATATCACATTTGCTGCAGTCAAGACCCCTGCGGCATACAATGAGGGATACTCGCCGAGACTGTGGCCAATGGTAGCCGAAGGTGTTATACCTAAGGCCTTCCAGAGCTTATACAGCGCCATTTGAACACAAACAAGCCCCAACTGAGTGATAGTAGGTCCGTGGTCTTGTGTACCGGACGAACCACTGGTCACTAGAGGTAGAACACTCGAGAATCCTTGTTGCTGTGCAATGTTATCGAAACGTGTGATACTATCGCGGAAGATAGAATTGGTTTCATAGAGTTCCTTTCCAAGCTCCTCATAAAATGTGCCTTGTCCAGTGAAAACCATAATAATCTTGGGAAGCTTAGCTGCCGTTGCAGGTATTGGTTTCGTCTCTGAAATGGACTCCAAGGCCTTCTGTAAGCGCCCGTGGATAGATTCAATGTCAGGTCCCGAAACAACTATTCGATAATGATGGTGCATCCTCCTTGCCGTAGTCGTGTACGATAGTGAAGAAAGAGAAGTAACTGGGTGCTGGCCAAGATAGCCAATCAAATTTTCGACATTACCCTTCAGAGACTTGAGTGTCTTTCCGGTTACAGTAACTGGTTGTCTTGAACGTGGATCATTTTCACCATCTTTCGAGGATGCAAGTGGTGCGTCTTCCAATAGGACTGCTGTATTCCCGCCGGCTGCGCTGAAGTTATTCAGAAACACCATGCGTTTACCTATCGACATATCCTGGCGCCGCCAAGGTGTCAGCTGGAATGGAATATGAACATTGCGTTCTTTTAAATCCTTTGGATATCCCTGGTTTATTTTCGTTTTGATGCCACAATGAGGTGGAAGGGCATTGTGCTTCATCATCATTAACACTTTTATCAAAGATGCAACGCCCGATGCAGACTCGGCATGACCGATATTAGCCTTGACCGTCCCTAAGTGTAATGGGAATTTTCTGGTAGCAAAAGGCGCGAAAACAGACAAAACCGACTTCATTTCCGTCGCATCTCCTGCTTGGGTACCTGTTCCGTGCATTTCCACGTAGCCGACGTCTAAAGGATCCACGCCAGCGTATCGCATGATCCGGTTGAAGACAGCTGCCTGGTCTCCTTCAAATGGCCGGGTAATGGAATCTGTTCGACCACAATGGTTTGTGTAGGCTCCGCGAATAACTCCAAAGATTGGATCATTGTCTGCAATCGCGTCTTCCATCCTTTTGAGAATTACGGTTCCAACAGCATCAGAACGACAATATCCGTTTGCTGTGTCATCGAAGGAATTACAGTTTCCTGCCCGGAGGTGTCAGCTTAATACTACAACGTATACATCAGAGAAATAACCTACCGGTGGTAGACAAAAAGTGACCTCTGTCCAAGCCAGCAAAGTTATCAGGGTTGGTCAGAACATTAGCTCCACCTGCCAGGGCAGTGTCGCACTCGCCACGCCATAGATAGGCACAAGCTGTCTGAATAGCTGCGAAGCTGGATGAGCAAGCTGTGTCAAGGCTCAAGCTTGGACCGCAAAATCTGAAAAAATAGCTGTCTTACAATCAATATACATTTCCTACCGGAAATCAAGATACTTTACGTACCTTATCCGACCTGGAATGAAAGCGCGATTACCCCCTGGGATAAAGTACGTATCAACATCCTGTCCACTATTGACCTCACGCCAATCATCACTCGTCACTCCATAGAACACACCGATGCGGTCCTGCTGTGTCGATGGTGTTCTGTTAGGAACAAGTCCTGCCATTTCGATTGCTTCATAAGCAGAAGTGATTGCTAGTCGTTGTGCGGGATCGGTATTCTCGCATTCTCTAGGAGACATGTTGAAAAATCGTGCATCGAACTGCCCCGGTTCTTTCACAAAACAACCGTACTTCACCCGACTGGTATTCTTGGTCTTTCCGGTCGGATCGTAATGTGCTTTCCAGTCAAATCGATCTTCAGGAATAGTTCGATGGACATCTCTGCCGTCGGCCAATAGTTCCCAAAACTCTTCATTTGAGGCCGCCTCGGGGTATCTACCCGAATATCCAATCACGGCAATATTCGAATGAGAAAAATCACCGGTAGCAGAAGTCACCTCCGACTCATTGCCCACATCGAACGAGTTGATAATGTCGACTTTCAGCTTGGCATTTTGAGACAAAGCCGAGGAAAGAGACGGGCTGCTTTTGGAAGAAATCGGGTAGATACAACATGAAGTGAAGTGTTGTCGTAAAAGTTCCTCACTTAGGGTGGAGGTCATCATATCCATCCGCATGGGTTCAAGCAACGCCTCAGAAACTGCGTTCCGTAGCATTTCCTTGAAACTTAAAGAACGGATAACCTCTCCGGACGCGATCGATATACTCCTGAAGGATTGCCTGTAGTCTTCCAATGACCCATCGGAGAAGGGTCCAACCAGTTTGTCAATTGCTGAGGAGTCGAAAATATGAGGTGCATGGTACGGAGTCTCTATCGGTAATGACAAGTGTTTCAGAGTATTTGTTGACAGAAACTCAGCTAGGAGTTCTGGAGGCCCACATACAGACGTATTGACACGATTTATGCAGCTTATATAGAGCGCCGAGACAGGAGGGAGACGCTGAAATTTGCTCAGTTGTGTACAAAATAAAATAAACATCATGGGCCTTACCTTTGCAGTGTTGAAACTTCTCACAAACTGTGCTACTTCCGATTCTTGAACACCCACGACCACCGACCAGGATTTTGAACCTGTACAGGCACTGAGCCCCAGATCATTTCCTAGGTTTAGTGAGTAGTTGGCGGTCTTGAATGCCACAATCACAGCTTCGACTGCAGGCGCAAGAAGCTCCCCGATAGACTGAGAGGTACTAATTGCGGCAACGGCAAATGACCCTGCACATGCGCCAGTCAGATATGTGCTTGTCGAGGAAGGATAAGTCCTTCGCCCTTGGCCGTAGTACCTGCTCAAAGCATCAGTGGCCCATATAAAGATATAGAATATGCCTGCTTCACATTCTCTGCATCATTGCACTTACCTAATGAATTGGGCAATTTGAGTCACGCATAACAGAGTGAATTTCAAAGCTGGAGCCCCAGCGAATTGTTCATGCCGGGCGAACAGATCAACCAGAGTCGTAAATTGTGGAAAGTATTCTTGTTCATGCAGTGGAAGACTACTTATGTAACTTCGAAGCTGGAATCCGACTCTTCTGAAAAAGTCGGACAGGGCTGCATTGTCTTTGACGTTGAAGAGGCTCCTCAGAGTATCTTCAAAAGCAACAGTTTGGTCTCCGAACATGTATACCTCAGCCGATTTGTGTTTTTTACTGTCATTGTCGATGCCATTAACGATGTTCGCAGCGTCCGCTAACGCCGCAAATGTACCAGCCATGGTATATAACTATAGTGATGGATGTGTCAGATGAGCGGTTCATGCCATGGGGACCTTGAGCAAATTATCGACACTTGTCACTTATTACTGGTAATAAGGGAAGCCAGTAACCGTTCTAAACTTCTCAGTTACGAAAGATACACAGTTCTTCGGTGACCAGTATTGATATATACCTCGGTGTTCGGGTTCCAGGTTTACGCGAAAAGAGTGTCTGTCTGCCCTAATATTGATCCAAGGCGTCAATTCGGAGAATTAAATGAAATGATCGGTTGACGGGGGCTTTCGGTTGATTCCGTTCTGCATTCGTGTACTGCCAACTCCGGGAGCTGGAATATCCCGACATGAAAGGGTGTGGATTAAATCATAAAATTTCTGACATGAGATATGTACCAAGTCAGGGGCGCTCAATGGAAGCGTTCGAGGTTCATTTCACTACTGTTCGCTTTATCGAAGACTCGGTGACGTTATCAAATATGCGCATACGACGCTGCTGATTGTTCACTGAATGTCACTCGTAATTCTACAAAATATGAATGTGCCCTGACTGGTAGGTAAAAAGGGATGCCTTCATCTTAGTGTGTTCATGGTTGGAGTATGTGACAGCGACAGCGAGGTTCAACTCCTGACTCGCGGTCGGTATTCCGGATACCGACCTTGAAATCGAATTGGAAACAGAGCAAGAGGACAGAAAACATAAGCGTAGGATATCAAAACAAAATTACCCTGGAAATCACCGGCTTTGCACATGACTCTTTGCTGTTGCTGACTATGTCAACCTCTCCAACGAAACCGACAAATATGATTTCAGGTCATTGGAAACCAGGTTTAACAAATTTGAACCATGTGTACTATGGTCCTGGATGTGTCGAGAAGTATTTGCTTAGTACCTTGAGAAGCTCTTTATCTAAGGTATTCATCATCACTGGTACTTCCTTAGCGACGAAAACTCCTCTAGTGCGTCAACTCGAGTCACTCCTGGGAGGGCATCACGCCGGGACATTTTCTGAGATTCGGCAACATAGTCCCTTGGAAGATGTAGACCGGGCTGTGGCAGCCATTCTAAGCCACGAAGGTGTCGACACTATCTTATCTTTAGGTGGTGGTTCTCCAATCGATACGGCAAAGGTCATTTCTTTCCGTGTCAATGAAACGCGAGGAACGTTTCTTACGCATTTGACCGTGCCAACCACCCTCAGTGCCGCCGAATGCACTTCTGGAGGCGGCTATACTAAACCCGACGGAGTTAAATTCGGATTTCGCAAACCAGAGATGGGCGTTTCTGCCATTTTCTACGACTCGGACTTTGCGCGGCACACGCCCAAAGGGCTCTGGTTGAGCACCGGTATGCGTGCGATGGACCATGCTATCGAGTGTATGTATCATCCACACTCAACCGAGGTACCCTGGAAAGCCCTGTCTCAATGGGCTGTTAAGGAGCTGTTCGAATGTCTGCCGCTAGCCAGAGAGTCTCATCCTCAAGACGAGAATGTTACTATTCGTCTGATGCTTGCAGCTTATGCTAGCTCTGGATTGAAAGGTGAAAATCTCTCCGGCGGGATGGGTTTGTCACACAGTTTGGGCTATGCACTCGGAAGTCCTTACAACATCCCACATGGCCTCACTTCATGTATGACTTTGGGAAAGGTGGTAAAGTTGAAAGCACAGGAATCATCAGGAAATGCAAGCCAAATCGCCCGTCTCTTAGGGGCAACGGGAGGCAATCCTACCGGTGATGATCTCAAAGATGCTCTTGAAGTCGGTGATCGATTACTCACACTTGTGCAATCTTTGGAGCTTGATGTTGGCAACCTTTCTAGCCATGGGATTAGCATGGATGAAGTACCCATCATAGTGCAGAGAGCATTGGGTGGGATTACTGAAGGGCCCTTGTATGAACGGGTGGAAGAATTAGTACAGTCCTTATTCTAGCTATAAGACTATTCATCGCAAATATGTGAAAGTTTTCTTATAATTATTTGAAACCTTGAAAGTCCTACTAGATTGAGCAGAAATATAGCATCAATTCGCGTGACGCTGTGGTGAGCGAGGCCTTTTGCTGATTGATTTCACTGCCTTGCGAAAGATTGATATTCAATATTTCCATCCTTGTCAAATAAAGTCATCCATACACATTCTGAACATCTAGAAGAGAAGTCATAGTTCCATAAACTATTTCCTTCATCCATTTGCTTGTGATGACCGGTATATCGGACGCCGCCGCCCGGTTGCGATTCGCCCAAATAGATTTCTTTACGAACCGGACCCCCCATCTACCTTCCAGACTGAGAAAGTTGCTGTCGATATCAGAAATTATACTCTATTATTATTACTTTGTATGAAATATATTAAGAAGGGGAAAATATCAAGAGACATATGTGGAAATGGGACAGACGACTATCGACCAGCTAGCTGCTGAGATCTTAGCAGAATGTACGTCCATGCAGAAATACTGTTATGAAACCAGCGTCGCATCACCATGTCTAGTCCAAGGAAGTGACAATGAATTTTGGTCAACGGAATCCTTTCCAAAACTGAATGCATCACGAACAAAAACACTTGGCTTATTGGAGAGACTCACAACGCTTATACGGGGACCTCATGACTTTATTCATGAGTTTGTAGCGTCGAACTGGGACCAAGGAGCCCTATATGTTTTCCTACGCGCAAAGATATTGGAGCATATAGCTCAGCTTGGAGAGCGAGCTAGTGTAGGAAATCTTGCTGCAGCCTCAGGAATTCCCGAAGACAAACTATTTCGAATCCTCGGCCTACTTTGCTGCAAGGATATCATCCACGAGTCAGAAGATGGACGTTACGTTCTGACAGCTATCTCAGAGGATTTGCTCCGAGATTCGAACTTTCGTGCATGGGTCGAGTTTCAGTAAGACAGACTATCTTATTGTGCTAGATAAGTTTTGGGCATTAATTATGATCCTGCAGACTGTTCGAGACACGTATAGCTAGCGTTCATCTAGCGGACGCTCTTGGATCTAAGAATAATAGCTATACTGCTGGCAAGTCCGCGTTCAGGCAGGGGTAGGTCTTGTATAGCTGGCTTTAAGCATACTACTAATAATTGGCTCAGATTTGGCATGGAGATGTATGATTGGCATGCCGCGCGTCCTGAGGAAGGGGACCGATTTCGTCGAGCCATGAAAGGAGTATCTGATTGTAAGTTCTCCATCAAATCTAGTAGCTTGAGAGGTGCTAACGCCGGCTTGTAGCTCTAGATCCCGCTGATTCTCTGATTCGAACATGGATCCAAAACCATCCACCTTCTAACCTCAAAAAACTCGTCGAGATTGGTGGACGATACGGTTTCGCCTCAACAACCCTTGTACGCGAGCAACAAGAACTATCTTTTGAAGTCCGTTGTGACTCGAAGGAATTCATACGTCGTGGTGAGGCCTTAGTGGAATCTGACTCTATGAATCAGATCTGTTTTACATACGTTGACTCAATGTTTGACCCTCCACCATCGGATGACGCCAATCTCGTCTACGTATATGTGATTCGCAATCTTTTCTGGAATTGGACTGACAATGACGCCGTTAAACTTCTTCGACAACTGGTTCGAACATTGCTGGCTAGCCCTTTAACACGGATCCTTGTCACGGACGGGGTGTCGCCATTATCCGGCGAATTCTCGCCTCATGTTGAAATTGCATATCGCCGACGGGACATAACAACTATGACAATGCACAATGTGAAGCAGAGGAGCCAGGCCGAGTGGCTAGAATTGTTTTCAAAAGTCAATCTCGGCTTGAAGGTTGGTAATTCTCTCACGTCATTAAAGCAGACTTGGCTAATGTTAGTATAGATTACGACACGATTTGGAAGAAGTTCACATGTATGCAAGGGTCTTTGGGAGCTTCGCATCGATGAAGCCGGCGCGTGAATACATAATACGATCTAAGCAAATTTATGAACCGAGTCAGCAACCTCAAAATTGATTGATAGTAGCTATAATTATGGAATCATGAGCCAGGAAAATCGGCGGATACTTTCTGTCGCATATAGGGGCTATTCAAGTATAGCAAACTATCAAATCGGCTCTAATTGTGCTATAAACAATCATCAAACGCCCTTTTATTCTGAAAATCCTAACTAGAGGAATATAGAATTAAATAAAGATTCAGTATTGGATCCATGGAAATATAGAAAGTCGGCCTTGTTCTTGTCTGCCAATACCAGCATTAAACATTAAACAACATTGAAGGCCTTTCCAGCCAGTCCACTGAATACTCCCGGGGGCAAGATGAGGTCCTCATATATGTGAGGTCCGACCAAGGTATTTTGCATAAATAGCACCGATTGACATTTCAATGTTGGAGATTTATTCTGGCAACGATTATAAAAAATATATATATGCGTGTACTTCATTAATTGATGCCATTTGAAAGCTCAATTTAGCTTACTCGATAGACCGATCTGGCCCAATTTTGCTCTCCAAATTCTCTAGCAGAGGTCATGCTTCTAATCCTTTGGAATCTCAATCAAGCGTTCAATGTTTTGTTGTACTCTTCTTCATGTCACCTGGAAGTCCATGCCGTCGACGAGCCATCAATCCGATTTAGAGGAAGTGAAGGAAGGATCAATCATCAACCACTCGACACAGGCAAGCCACCTGACCAGACAGGACACGAGGTCCATACTCAAGATTCCGAAAACAGGTTTAACCAACAACAATCATCACAAAATTGTAGCTTGAACGTTTATGTAGAATGTAGAGGGCTTTGTGACCTGGAGAGTTTACCTAATATAGCAAATTAAAATCCGCCAATGATATATCCGATATGGTGTAACGGTAACATTGCCCTGTGAAATGTAGTTGGCGGTAATCTTCGATGCTTAGGGCCAGGAGGGATCTTATCGTCGGGTTTGACACAAATAACCATTGAACGTGGTGTATGGGTTGTATTCCTTTAATCGAAATCATGCTTTAGCATTATTGGGGTGTGTACATATACTTCCCCAGTATATACCTCTGTTTTACTAGCCATTATCCTTACCTCGTATTACTACGCTCTCGTAAACTCCTTTTACACCAAATCAGGCAACGTACTGCCCAATTATGCTATTTTCTATCGAGGCACTTTTACATTTCGGTACTTGCAATACTGTATTCTCTTCCAAAGCTACATTCTGTGCCTACTCATACAAATACAAATGGGCTACCGCACAAAACTAGGTATATTCTATTCCTAAGGAGTTCAGTTCTAAGCTGCGCAGTGCGGAAATAAGTTAGGGCTTGATCCGTCAGATGGTTCTCTGGATAATTTCGAAGTCGGATCGTCACATCCAAAATATATATCAGCGACAAAAATAACTTGCCAAAAGATAATCCTCTAGAGTTGGATATCAAAGTATTTCGGTAAAATGCATGCGATCGATCAATTACTGGTAGGCAGGAAGATCTCACAGCTATCGTACTTTGGAAACAAATTGAATCGATCGACCATCGCCATGCTTTCGTCGGTCACAGAGGGAGCCAATTTTGCTCCCGGGTAATTTTTGAAGAACAGAGTCGCCATTATGCGAATTTCCATCATGGCCAGATGGTATGCAGCGCACATTCGGCTGCCTGCGCTGAACGGTTGGAAGCGATCCGTTGAAAGTGAATGACTTTGAGAGAGGTCCAGCCATCTCTCATGGTCCCATCTATAATGATAATAGAATATTAGTTATCCATTTAGTCACTATATCCTGGTTCAGGAAGTCAGAACTCACGTAAGGGGATCTTTCCAATTGGCCGGGTTTCGATGCAAGGAATATGCCTGTGTAGACACCACCGTGCCCTTGGGGATACGGTACAATCCACCCAAGACTGTTCCACCTTCTGTAATATCCTCCCTCCTTCTCATTGCAGTCGCATTACCACCCCATAGCCGTAACGTCTCTAGAATAACGGCGGTAAGAATGGGTAGCTTTTCGATAGCCGCATCTGAGACTTCGACATCCGCCACTTCTGCTTCAACTTGCTTCTGCACATCCGGCCGCTGCAGGACGCACCAGATCAAATAAGTCAACGTGACGCCTACAGGTTCTGCACCGGCCAAACGGAATCCCAAAGCGTCCGCAGCAATCTCATCGTCGGTCAAACGTGTCTTGCCCTGACCTTTAAGCAATTCGTCTTCTTTGGCATCCTCAATGGCCCGGGCGAACACCGTACGTCCTTCTTCATCTGTCTTCTTCATTCTCAGCTGCGCGATGGCTTCATCCTCCGTTGGATTGAGGGCCACATCAGCACGAAAGACTGCATTCATTTTTTTCGAAAAGTGTGACAAGATAAAACGACCAAAGAGAAATATTGGGATGGAAACCTCCGTCCAGAAAATCATTTTGTGAAACTCTACCGGAGTCACAACACTGGCTTTCCTTTTGCCTTTTTCCATCAACCCAAAGCCTTCACCAAAAGTAAGTAGGTACATCATGTCGTTTCCAAAGAGCATAAACCACTCGTGTACATTGACAATCCTCTGTTCATTCCCTGCAGCATCGGCGTCCTGCTGCATTCCGCGAATCGCCATTTGCGCCGTCGACAAAACTGCTGGCTCCATAGTCTGTCTGAGAGTCAACTGGCTAAACGCCTTCTTGTAGAATCTTTGCCGAATAGCATGCTTCTTCGGATCTACTATGCTGAAGATGTTGGGAGTGACTCCATCTGGAATATGGCTCCATTTACGCCAATTGGTGCCCACGGCATGTATTTCTTTCCCAGCAGCGGAATCGCAAGTCACGACCTCTTTAGGGGCAACGCGGACATATGGACCGTACTTTTCGTGAAGTGATTGAACATAATTTACCCGATTTCCGTTGAGAATGTGAAGCTTGAGGACGAGGCCTGTCAGGTGGGCATGCCATGGTCCTGGTACACGGCGTAAGGGCGACAAATAGGCTATGCGAAGACGCTACTGTTTGTTTTAGCGGGGTTTATCGGTTCTTCAATGGCTCAAAGCTTACTTGTATGACCATGTAGCAGAGATATATGGCAAACAGAGATGCAGATGTTCTCAAAATCGAATTTGCTGTCCCATGCCTGATTGCTTCAACGGTAGAATGGCTGGCTTGAAGCAGGAAACCAAAGTTTTGTGTAGCCATTGTAAGATATACATCAAACTGAATCACTTTACCACTTGAAAGGCGGCTTCATAGGATGTGATGTATATACTTACAATGTATTCTTGGATCTGTCTAATCTTGGGGTCAATTGTGTAAAAATGGGGAAGTCTGAAGAAACAGCTATGAGAACAGCAGTACGGGACACGGAAACCGAGCACATCACTGTCTTATGACAACCCTGCTACTTGTATGATAATCGAAAAAGGTCCCACAGGTGTGTTGGCACAGACATAATTACGTTATACAAACGGAGTCCGATATATTTAAATTTAAATTCTGGCCGAAATGCGGTGCGATTTAACATTTGCCTCCTCTTAATCGAAGCTCACCAATTTTCAGTAAAAACAGCATAGACATTGAATAACTCTGTACCTTCTGACTCAATTTTTTCAACCTCGGTTCGTATTACCGCAAGTTTCGGTTTCCTCGCGACATGGACCAGAAGCACAAAGACTACATCAAAACCCTACATGTAGGCCATGTTCGACCGGAGGAGATTCCATGGCGCAGACTAGGACAATGTAAGTTCTTAAATGTCTTTGGACCTTTCATCACAAGACTCATCTTTCTTCTCTTAAAGACCTTTATCGTGTCCTCGAAGATGGCTCGCAGACGCAGATGCGTCTCTGTATGATTGAGAGTTTGATTCCACCTCACAGCGATGGGCCAGTCTTTCATTTCCATGAGATGCATGACGAAGGATTTATTATCACTGTACGTACACTATAGTACATGTTAGTTTCACCAGGCTGAATAACCCTCTATCCTCACTATACAGAAAGGCAAGATTCGCTTCCACACCCCCGGCGCTCCGCCTATTGATGCCAAAGCAGGCGACATCATCACTGTACGTGAGAAAATACACTGATTTGGCCATCATGCTCTGTACTAAAAACTAAACATTGTATCAACAGGTCCCAATTCGTCTCCCTCATAAATTCAGTAACCCCTTCGACGAAGAAGGCGTCTTCATCAACACTATCACTCCAGGCTTCTTTGTGCGGTACTTCGAGTATCTAGAACAACTTGTAGGGGAAGGCACAAAGCTTACACCCGAAGCAAACATAGCAGCTTTGAAGCGGTTCGCGACAGTTCCGCTGGATGAGGGAGCGATAATGAAGTTGATTGAGGAGAGTAAGGCCAATGGCGTTACCGATGTTGAGATCGATATCTAGGTTTGGGCTTTGGTTCGGGTTTGAAAGCATGTAATCTTTTTTAGACATCCTAGCTGGAGCCGCTTTGCAACAACATTAAACGATTGAGAGTGAACACGTCAATGAATAGGCACAACTATACATATTTCGAATTTAATTGGTAATTCACGTGAACAGTACCTGGAATGCTGATACAGTGTGATATAGATCATAGGTACTCATCTTTAAGTTGGAAATCTTCCGCCATAAATCACTCTATGCTTTGAAACAGGTTATTGGAATCGGTTCAAGATATCTGGCAGACAAACGAATCAATAGTATAGTTTAACTAGCCTTAAAATTGCAGCTCTAAATGTAGTTGACGTGTAACCGAAATTTGCTGTTCGTGCCTCTCTCGTCGTTACAAAAGTATTGAAGCTTTACAATGATTTCTCCTGTTTCCTCTTCAACCCACAGTACCAAAACAACGTCCCAATCGGCGGCAACACCAACTCTTCCCCATGACTAAACGTCCACTCTTTCAAATCCAAGTCACGTTGACGACGGATAAGATCAAAGGTCTCCTCGGGTGTTCGCCCTCTGATGCAAGAGACGACTCCATCAAAAATGTAATAGATCGGGAACAGAGGGATCACGTATGTGAATATCAAATGGAAGGGAGACCACCAGTATTCGATCCAGGTTGTACTCAATGCGCCAAAGAGCGACGCAGCCGCGGTGTATATGATTGATGGGAGTGTTCGGTGTGTTATTTCGAAGATACTGTATTCACGGTCAGTCCTTTTTCATCTGTTTGTGTCTTACGACGGGAATGGATGGAGGCTTACAAAAACGCATCTGCAGTCTCTACTGCGCTTCTGAGCACCTTCCCGGCTTCCGGATCATCGAAATGATGAAAACACAAATTAAAAATCCGACACTCTTTCTTTTCCGGCTCCGCGATTCTTACTGCCTTCGACGCATCAATTGGCTCGGGTACGTAGGAAATATTCGCACTCTGCGCCGAAAGCGCCTGCCACGCCTGCACATACGGCGCCCAGTCCGTCAGCATAAACAGCACAGGAGCATGGCCACATGCTTCTAACTGTTTGTTGATATATTTCTCAAAATAGGGTGTTGGGCCGCCGGCGCCGGCGCAGGAATCTACAAAAGTGTACTCGGCGGCAGAGCTGATGCCGCCTAGTCTTTCGAGGAGAATGTTGCAGGCTTGTGTGGCAAGGGAGTGTCCTCTTCTGGATTTAATTTGCCATAGGCGAGCGAGGGAGGCGTGTGCGTGGTCACGGAGCCATGATGGACACCAGTTTGTGTCTTCGATTTCGGTGAGATGGAAACGTGGGAAGAGTACCCGTGCCATTGTGAAATCAGATACGACAGTAAATTCTAGCAAATGTTTAGAAGTATTTTATGGGACAGAACGGCATATTCTCCTTCTTTATTATTGTATATGGCAAAGGTGATATTCGCTGCGATAATATGAGCTCCCAATCGGGAGATAATCCGGATGCCGAAGTACCAGATCTTTCCATGAGCCACAAGTGTGTATCTAGATACCATCAGCGAGACAATGTGCTCATGTCACTATTGCATTCTGGGAAACTGATCTACAAGTTCTCGGGAAAGGAGTAACCCCGAAATACGTAGTAAAATATGAAACCTTACGGTATACGGATACCGAGCTCCGGCCAGGAAGAACCTGAAAATAGTATCATATGCATTGTTCCCAGAGATTTATATCATGGCACTGGAGGAGGGTACATGTCACGAGAGAATGCCTAGGTGCCACAATGTCGATATACTCGCACAGCTTAGAGCTATCACCCCTAGACCTGATACCACCAAGATACTACACCCGTCTAGCTCTGTCCTTCCGTACAACCGCATCTGCGCAATCCGATATCCTGCAAAAACTTCAAACGAGTCTTGACGAAATATGCAAAACAAGCATACCATGGCTAGGAGGCAAAGTCCTCCCCTCCACAAAAGACGCAACACAAAAGGCAGGACTGCAGGTATGCTGGAACGAGAATGATTCGCCTTCTATCAAATACATGGATTCCTGGCCGGGATCATATAATGAGGCAGCGGCAGCTGGGATGCCATTGACCACTATCCCAGAAGACAGATGGCCAACACCGATATTCGTTGATGAAAAGCTTCATCAAGCCGGTGCCCCTGTGTTGGCTGTTGGACTTGTACCGTTTGGTGCTGGAGATGGTTTGATGTTGTGTGTCTGTTTCCATCATAATGTTGTTGATGCTGGAGGAATGGCGGAGGTGCTTCGGGTATGGGCTGGTGTGTTGTGTGGAGGGCCTGCCCCTATTCTTGTGGGCATAAGTGAGCGCGGGGATCGACTCTCGACAGCACTGGCTGCTGCCCGAACATCTGAATCAGATAAAAATTCATCTCTCGACAGCCTCCTTGCGATGCATCCGGAATACACAACAAGCCCTCTTCACTTCGACGCGAACCACTTCGCAGACTGTACCTCAACTGTCCTCACAGTTAGCATACCCAAAATTGAACGACTCAAGGCAAAGCTAGCAAAATACTCAAATTCTCCACCCACTGTCAACGCAGTTCTCTGCGCAATTCTCTGGTGCGCCGTCACGCGTATCCGACAACGACGAGACCCTACGCTCTTTGCGTCGGGCGAAAAGAGTCGACTTGGTACGTCGGTCAACGGCCGGATGCGCGTTCATCCGAACTTCGGACGTCCTGGGACGAAGGATTTCTATTTCGGGAATGTTTATCTCTATGCCCTGGCCGAACTGGACGCGCCGGATTCATCTTTCGCAGAGGATATTCCCGTGGACGAACGTATTCTTGCGCCGATATGCGACGCAATCGCCGCCTGCTACTCCCCCAACAAACTGGACGCCAACTACATCGCAGGCCTTTCCCATCTGGTCTCCAACCTCGATAAATCTCGTGCCCTCTTTCCTGCATGGTCCATTTCTAGCGGTCGCGATCTCGCAATCACAAGCTGGGCCAACCTTGGCTTCTACGAGATGAGGTTTGGAGACGCGCTGGGTTATCCGGAGTTTGTTCGGCTGCCGTATTCGAAACTTGATAGTGCTGCCATTATTTTGCCGAGAAGAAGAACGAAAATGGGTAGTGGCAGTATGGCGAAAACAGCATCTGAATCAATTGAAGTAATTGTCATGTTGCGGGAATGCGATCTTCAGGCGCTGCTGGAAGACAAACTGTGGGCAGAGATTGTGCTGACCGAGAAACCCAGAAATAATAGGTTGAGACATAATTTGCGTATCCTTAATACGGTATTGTCTGCGTCAACCCGCTTCCTGTCGAAGATATATTGATATCGATATATCCGGTTACCTAGGCAACAGATTTGTGCGCGCTTGGCGACGCCGCTTTACGCGCAGGGGTCGATCCCGGAGCAGCCCGGAGCGCTCCCTGAGCGATCACTGAACGCGGGCCTGCTCACGGAGTGCTCAGCGTGTTCCGGGGGACTAATCAGGGATCATCCAGAATGCCCAAATTTGCCCAAGATTCTACCAACCCACCTTAACCAAAATTTGCCAAATAGCCGAGAAAGTAACCAGATAATTTCATTAATTGATTTCGTCCCATTTGCGCATAGTATCAGAAGCCTCTACATTGTCGAACAATCACCATGTCAGTAGTTCAAATTTGTGAAAGGCAGCCTTGACCAATATGGGCCCTCTAATATTTACGGTCGGCCAGCGAGGGGGGTCAATAGTGTGGCCCTCACTAAATTTCAGCGTTGACCTGTCTTCTTGCTGGTTGTCATTTCTACCAGCCAACGGGTTGATTTTCCCCGGTCTGCTAGTAAGGAATTTTTGCCTAATTCTTCATCTAATGAATGATCGTAAATCCAGTCTATTTCTAGACTAGAAAAATGCGCTGTGAGAATTGCAGTATAAACTTAAAAATTAAAGCGACGTACAAGATCATAATCTTTCATACGGTATATGGCTCTCTCCAGCAATGAGAAACGAGCCGTAAGGCGCACCCAATGCCGAGAAGTGCTCTCAGATTATGTTTGTAAGTCACCTACTGCTCGCATTCTTCATAGGACTAATACACAAAGACCGCAAGCTGGGAATGCAAATCCCGCCGGACCAAATCCGATTGCGGTCGCGACCCTCAGACCCTTATGTTTGGTCATATCTTCCTTCAAAGGAGCATCTCTTTAGTGCGTCTCTAAGCCATGGAACCATAAGTGTCTACGATGAAATTTGCAATGGATTGGATCACTCTATTGAAGTTGTTCAGAGAGCTTCGCCAACCAAAAATCAACAAGAGGGTCATCCAACGCTCCAAAAGGCGGTACGTCGTTAGATGCGTCGGAAGCAGAAAATTTCTAATCCATTCATTCATGACAGGCGGATCTGACGTTGTCAGATGACAGTTCTGTGGCTCAGATACGTAGACTTGATGACGACAATCAGCAGTTGGGAGAAGGAATTACAAGACGCTCGCGACACTTTTGCGAGGAAATCAGAGAAGAAGAGAATCTTATGTCGCTACTCGACAAATCAACCCAGCAGGCTGTCCAATCGAAAGCCGATGCTGAGCATTATAGAGACTTTGCCCTGGCCATTGACAGGCTGCTAAAAAATCTCAACAATAACGTCTGCCGTTTCGATGACTCGCTATGCGCGGAAAAGTGGTGTGGACCCTCGAAGGAATGATCTAGGGGGACCCAAGATTGCTGGGAGGCCTTTGTGTAGGGAAAGGACAAGGGCTCGTCGACTGAACAAAATAGTGTTGGGTGGCGCTTTGCTACACTTGAGTCTAATGCTAGCGATATTGCGCACCTAATCGACCGCGAATCAAGGAAGGTAACAACGGTTACATTTAGTTAAAAACAGGCACTCTTTAGAGATTGAGCCCCCCAGGTCCGCTCCATCTAGGCTCCTCCAGCACGGCTTTAGACAAGTTTAGTGTCTTTAGGTTTCTTGGAATTTGATCAAGCCTGTCTTATAGCGCTCGCCAAGCAATGCTTTAGGCTTGGGATGCACTACGAAGCATGGAAAACTGCCGAGCGAACCCTGCTTAGAATACCGAATAAAAACGGGCTATCCCAAAAAAGGCAGCACACTGCCTGTAACCCCCATCCTGGCGACATGAAACGCCCTGTGTGATGAAACAAACTCTCAGATACCTACACTTCCTAGCGACCTGTTCACAGCTTCACCAAAGAGAAATCAATAACAGTGAGTCTAAATATTATCTATTCATTTTCTTCCTTGATTCTCTTATCTAAGCAAAAATTACATGGCAGTGGGGTTGTGAATTACAGCTTGACGCTGACCGTCAAAAAACCCCCTTAACACAATGGTGATGCCAAAATAGCCTCTATCAACATCTGAAATGCATGATCAGCAACATGTATTAATATCGCATCTGTTTGAATGTCTGGGATTCGTTTAATATCAGGCATACCATCTACGTAGTACAGTGGGGATGAGGCGGTCTAGCGGCCGCCCATGCCCCAGGGCGAGGTAGCGTCAATTACATATACATAGTAGATTCGCTGTGGGGATATTAATTAACGCTATTGTTGGTGCCATCTGTGTGTGACCTGTGATGTCATCAAGGTAGTGTTGGCGGACTCATACCGATCCCTGCTGTTGTTTTTATTGGTGGAATTGGCGCAATTGATCCCAAAACAGGCAAATGTACAATCATATATTATACTTTTACCTGGACAACACAATAACTACGCTCGTGTTTGGTTTCTTCTTGGCTTCTTCTCTCTACTACGTACTTCGCTAATTGTAACCGGACGAAATAATCTCTGCTCCGTAATCTAATAATATGGCCATGGTTGCTGGCTACCGTGTTTCTGAGTATAAATGGCCCGCTGAATCCAGCCTTGAGAGGGAGGAGTGAAGCAACAACAATCAAATAGAAGAATCCATTATACTCATCAAACTATCCCAACAACCGGAAACAACCAGCTATGTCTGCATCTACCTTTGACCGCAAGTTGGTGAGTCAATTGCTATATTCCCTTGCCTACTAGGCTGAACTTTGCTTCTAACTGATGCTGCAGAAATGGGACATTGTCTCTGAATTACCAAGTCTTCATGGCAAAGTGGCCATCGTGACTGGTGCAAAGTAATGCTGCACCGAATGCCTTTAAGATTGAACTAACTAATTGATTTCCAGCTCCCCAACTGGCATGGGGTATAATGTCGCTCAGCAACTCGCTCTGAAGGGAGCCAAGGTTTACGTGTCAGCAAGGTCATTGGAAAAAGCTGATAATGCAATCAAGCAAATGAAAGAGGATTATCCCTCGCTTGCGCGTGGTGATTTGCTCCGTCCTCTGGCCCTCGAACTTGGCGACCTTCAGAATATCAAATCTGTAGCAGAGAAGTTTGCTGCCGAGGAGAAGAGATTAGATATCTTAGTGAATAACGCGGCATTGCTAGCTAGACCTCTAGACCTGGATAAGAATGGGATATCCGTGTCATTTGCCACCAAGTGAGTATGTTAACAATCAGAATGACTCAGCCACATTGACATAATAAATAGTCACCTCGCCCCTTTTCGTTTTACAATCGCTCTTCTTCCACTCCTCAAGAGAACAGCAGCAGCTCACCCTGGAGTTCGCATTATAAATGTGGGCTCTGATGAGCATCTTAAGCTTCCACAGGGTATTCAGCTCAATAGTATTGCCGACTTTAACCAATCCTTTGGAAGCACTGATAGTCCCCAGAGCAACCTATCTCGCTATGGGCTATCTAAATTAGCAAACCATCTCTTTAGTGCCGAACTCCAGCGACGACTAGATGCAGAAAAAACCCCTATCGTCACCGTTGGTCTGCACCCTGGTTATGTTTTGACCGGTATGTAAAAAAATTACTCGTTTATTTCATATGAAGCGTTTCATGCAAAATATCTCTAACAGCGTTCTCAGACGGTGCGAGCAGACATATTGACAAATATCATGGGGATATCCGTGAGACTATTGCTGCAAGCTCACTTTCGCCACTTGATGGTGCGCTGACAGCCATATTTGCTGCAGCGCACCCAGAAGTGTGGGAGAAGAAGGATCTATATGGCGGTGCCTATGTTGAACCATACGGGCATATAGTGCAAGGAAGTGAAGACGCGAGAGATCCTGTTCTGGCAGCGAATTTGTGGAAGTCTAGTGAAGATGTTTTGCAGAGCATCGGTGCTTAAGAGCAAAGATCATGTTCTTATTGGGCCATGAACCCAAAGAGTAGATTTATCTTCCAGCATTTGAAATACAAGCAGATAATCCAATTTCGAATACGTCATATCCGATATTCATGGTTGAACAGCCAGACAATGTGGTCGGCTCCTATCAGAAACTCATCCACTTCTTGCGGCCTCAACACGGAGCAGAAAGGACACATGCGAGCAACAAACCAGCCTCGTTGCGACATTGAACTTGCAGCTGCGGCTCCAGTCATAAGGACCCATCGGAAAACCTCAGGGCCGCACCTAAACCAAATAGACTTGTCGCAAATTGTGATTTCGTTTTTCAAACTGAGAACATACTCTTATATTTCTGGGTCACTGTTCAAGTCCTTTATAGTCCCAACATTCAACAACGCTTTCGGATATATAATTCAGCTAAGAGACAGCATCTTTCAACCTGGCTTGTCTTGTCATCTCTTATCGTAGAATATTGCTGATAAGCTAGGTTAGCAACGAAGTCAGACCATAAAGAAGCTGAATCTGTCAAGTTCATTGTGGAGTATTTAGCAACTCTACGAATGAACTCTCAGTCTGATTCTGGAAGTCTAAGTTTGGGAGGTCTTTTCATTTGTCTGTCGACAGCGTTTGCGAGTAAAGAACTATAATTCCCAATGCGATGGCTGGAGCCAGCACGAGGGATGGAGAACACCGTGTTAAACTGAAAAATGAGAGCGTCCCATACTTGTTGTCTAGGCAAGTTTAGCCGGTTGCCCAAAAATGCATATTTTACAAAATCCTACTTATTAGGAACAGCGGAAAAGGACTCACATGATGAGAAAATATCCAATGAGAGTATCCGGTTGCGGTATTCCCATTCCTTTGTGTCGTAAAAGCGCCTCAATCCCAGACTCGTGGGACGTCCCTTCTTGGAATTCTCCGTTTAATTTCGATATTCATATTCTGTAAAGGCTGATCCCATCGCGAGATTGAGGAGACCAATCTGATTGATCGAAGGGTTGATGCCCGCGATCTAAGGCAGCAGCAGTGAAGCTGTATGTTGGGCGGAGGTCATATGATTCCGATAACCCTACTGCA
>NHZS01000584.1:176464-211640 GCA_002775195.1 Talaromyces adpressus
GGATCAAGCGATTATTCTCGTACAATCCAGACATCGTTACTTTGTCCTCTATATTCATAACGTACCGAGTCCTCATAGTAATCGGCTCAGCAAGTGTTCTGTAGCCCATACCCACAATCGAACTATCGTTCAACCCCCTATCGTTACATATTCTCAGGTGTTGATCACTATTATATTTTGCATTGATGCATTACTTACCGAAAAGTTTTTTATTAAATAGAAAGACTTTCTAATATAGAAAGGGGTCTAACTTTTTAAGCAATAAGATAGCTATATATGGCATATATAATATTAATTGTAGATTATAGAGTCCCTATTCGGTGGAGAAAATAGAAATTTAAAAAATTTCTCTCCAAGAATTTCAATTTGTACCCGGGGTGCGGAACTAAGCTCTATTAGGAGCGACATTCGGCTTTCTTCGTACATTATTTAAGGGTTAGGGTTAGTCTGTTATTACCACGCACCTTGCGTATTTCGGCTAGGTCCCACTGTATCCACATCAAGTGGTCTCAAGCCGCTGCAGTCTGATTTTTGTTCAGTTTCCCATCTCGTCGCAGTTTCACTTTGATGAGCACCACTTCGACTCGTAGCAGCACTACTAGGTTCATTCAGCGAAAGTAGCTACTAGATTAGCAGACATGGAGACTCACACTACTTTAGCCCATCGCTGGTCTTTTATCTCCTTTATAAGCCCGATGCTATTCCCATTCGTGAAATCATGAGTAATTTCATTTCTTTTATCTTTTTGGGTTGTTAGGCTTCATTACCTCCTTAAGCTTTCTCTATGAGTGTGACTGTCTTGCAAAACTTCCCTTAACCTCAGCAGACCATGGCTCGTCATTGGTATCACAATTCAGACAACTCGGACAAGGACAGAAGCTCTATGGAATCAGATTCCTCCGATACTGATCTGACTGAACCAGAAGATGAAATTGCTTCAGATATAGATCTGACAGAATCTGAGGTTAATACATCTAATGCTGATTTGTCTGAAACTGAAGATGAGATCGCTTCAGATACCGCTCTAATAAAACTCAAGGATGAAACATTTTCCAATGCTGAAGGGTCTGTGACTCCCTCTCACCGAATCAGCCTTGAGAAGGTCGCTATTTATAAGAGTCAGCGCTATGAAGACCCAAGCGATAATCCTACCTAAAACCTCTCTGATATTGATCCAGATTTCATCAAGTCTGACAACACAAAGAAATTACAATTACGAATAGTAGATCGTTGGCATCGGTTCGTACTGTGTCTGTTTCAGTATCCCTGTTCTGCAACTGATATCCTGACACTAAACAGATTCTGCAAAGTGAAAGTCAAAGAAAAGTGTCGTCGCTTGAACTAGAGCAAACCAGAGGCTGCTCTCCGAAGGGCATCTGCGGATTGGCTATATCGGTTCTTACACTGGTGCTGCAGACTGCAGTATGGAAAAGATAACCGAGTTTGTAAAGGCTATAGTAGTGCTGACTCTTTGAAGGCAGACTGGAAGTATTTGCAGGGGTACTATTAACAGGTAAAAAAGCAGCGGATGAAGAAGAGCATGGCAAAGCGCCTACGCACGGTATGCTGTATAGCTATTCTAGCTTGATGTTACTAGTGGCTAACGTAATATAGGGCATCGCGCAATTGATCGTCGAGTTCAACTTAAGGACACAGCCTCGTAAGAATGATCCAGTCTATATTGAGGACATAATTCCTTTCAATGAAACAATTCTCCAGACACGGGAGAAACAGTTCTATCTAGGCATCCAGCGGATCATGTTATGCTTAGCCTTGATGCTTGGGCTTTTCACTGCCAGTCGTAAAACTGCTATTCTTAAACTGCAGTACAAGCATCTTCATCTCAGCCTACAGCGTAACCCTCATGGAGGCCCACCTGTACTATCAATCAACATCAAGCTAGAGTATATTAAGCAGCTTCTTGGCACAAAAGCACTGTATGCTATACCTCAATCCTTATACATATCTTATTACCTAGTTTGTTCTAATATCAAGTGCAGAAATACCTTCTCTTTCCCGGAAATCATCTATGGTGTTTCGCTCGTCTTCAGTCCCCATGTCTTTATCATAGGACTGCTATCCCATGCCAACGCTTTCCAAACTAATATCAAATCGATGGATGATTTGCGTCGTCTCTTTGTTATGCGCGGCTGCCAGCAACTGGAGTTACCTCTGAAGAAAGAAATAGATGACTACTACTTATTTTGCAAAGTAGAAGAAATTGAAGGAGAGCCACGTATCATTTGCAAGGAACCCATGAGTGATGGTGCTTTTTATGTGGCCATCAAATCTATCTTATTCATCATGGGTCTTTTAAATGTCTTCTTCTTCCATCAATTCCGATATGGTACCGGAAAAATGCTGGACAAGACTGGTAAGACGTTCCTCTTCAGAATCTGAGCTATTGGGGCTTTCTGACATAGAGTTTTTAAGATGGGTCAGTGACTCTGAACGTAACCTGATCATGAACCACGCGGACACTTCTACCTTTCTCAAGCATTATCGCCTACGAAATCATACTTAAATGCAACAAGTGGTCTTTGGTCTAGACGCGGATCAGCCTTGGGATCAGGCTTTGAACAGCATGAACTGAAACAAAGATAAGCACTGCCCACGCTTTCTTGACAATATAGAAAAAGCTTTAGTAGAAAGTGATCTAGAGCTGCAAGCAGCTATTCGTGAGTTAGATTCCTTGCAGGATGACTATGAGCGGAATCTGATCCCTGAGCTTGCCTCAGAGCTTGCTCAGGCCCAGGGCTAGGTTCTAAATACTCGGCAGAGGCTCCGATACAAGCATTTAGCTCAGGTACAGCGCGACTTTGGGCTGAAACAAGCCATTATCGACGCTAATAGGCAGCTTGATGGTACAATCTTACCGGACAACAGTGCAGTTGAAGTCCTGCTGGAAGATAACATGCCTCTTCAGCAGGTCAAACTTGTAGAGGGCCTAACCACTGTGCCGACTGTATAGACTTTGGAAGGAGAATAGCAGCAGCATAATATAGGTGTAGAAGTCGTTACAATGTATTGTGATTTCCAGGAAGGCGGGCCCCTTCGAGGTCGACCGAAGTAAAAGCAGAATGTCAGTGATGACGACACGTCCAAAAAAGTAGCAAAAAGGCCTAATAATGTAGAGAATGACAAGTTGGCTATTGCGAAGAAAAAGCACGAGCAGGATCAGAAGCATGTCAAGACCGCTAGGAAACCCTTGATTTGCTTTCAATGTGGCAAGAAATTCTCTTAGCATTAGAGTCTTCTTAGACATTTTCGACCCAAGCATCTAAACGATCAAATGTGTAACTTCTGCGCCGAACAGATGCATTGGCAGAATCATGCTGCTGCAGTTAATTGTTTAAACACCTAACTAAAACATTCATAAAGCTTTGCATCAGGCGTAGGGAGTCCAGTGAGATCTTGATTATAGACCGACCTGTATATCAAATTTCTACGAGGCGCATTGTTAGGGTTTGCTCTCGCTCTAACCCTAACTCAGGTCTTATCGCTCTGGATAGCTTCTTACTGTTCTTTGTTGTCCTTTTTTGCTTGTTACATTTAGTACTTTGTTTCTATTGTTTCTTTCTTACATTGTATAAGTACAGCATCACTGTTCCTTGTTCAACAGTATCTGCTATGCTGATTTGGAAGCCCTACGCTGTGCTGGATGAAGCTTATAAGGAACTCATCCTAGCCATCCAGTTCTTCCTGGAGATTAGAGTCCTCTTGTTTCCTTGCTTGTTTTTCTTACGCTTTTATAGTTTCGAGATTTTGCAAATTAATCTACGTTTTAAAGCTAGATCATTAGATTCATTACACACATTAGTATTGAACATCTCCTAAGGGGAGAGGTCGGGGTTAATGAAATTATCCATCCATATATCCAACTGTAACCAATCTTCTTCAATTATGTTCTGCTACAGTTAATTGCAAAACCAGTGAGTGCATGCTTTCACTCTAATACTTTCTCAACCTTTGCAGCTAAGATAGGCTAAACTAAATTCATAGGTTATTCTGAACCCCCTGTCTTAGAGTTTGTAACTAGACGCGCGCTGCGCACGCGGTGTCCCTGCAACGAAAATGGAATAGAAAAGAGAATGAATTCATAGAGTCAGTTATATTGCGAAACGTACCTAGACAATAGCAATACTAGCACGGCATCTACAGCCTTAGCCCTATGCAGCCAAGAGCCTAGTAGAAGGAAATGAGGAGCAGAAGTGCGACAGAAGGCTTTTTTATAGTCGTACGACCTAGAATTTTGGCATCCTGGGATGCTGAAACCCCGATGTGTCTGTGGAGCTAGAACCAATCTAAGATGCAGCTGAAACGCAAGTTGAGACCGGTTGATAGAGAAGCACCCATAATAACTTACTATTAGCTATGCTGGTACGCTTCAGACATGGGCTCATGGTGATTTAAAGATTATACAGCCTAGTTAAGAAGAGATTCTGCTACATGGGGACATGGCGGATTGGATGTACGAAAGTAAACCCAATTATCAATGAAGGGCCCGGCTGCGCCCCTTTTTGCCCCCATCGTCCTTCTGTTTGATATGGCAGCGGTTTCCTTTTTCTATTAGCCTCAGTAGAGAGCGCATATATGTAGATACGTAATAGTTACCTATATACGAATGCGAATAGGATATGCACAACTTCCCATTGACCAAATAGTATCATTGTCTCGCATTTCAAGCATCTTATAGCATAGTAGCCATCATCCGTAGGCTCATGAATAATAAATAAGGGCAGGAAATCCTCTCCGGTACTTGCAATTGACGCCATAAGCAAAATCACTAACTTAATCACGAACCAGTTCTAGATACAAGTCATAGAATCTGCTCCTCTCGTTGAGTCTCTCCGTTTTGAATTCTACTGTATCTCCATATACAGAAACCAACGTCCAGTCATGTGAAAATGCACTCAGTAAAGTTCCAACCAGTAAACCTACTAGCCGTGGTCTAAACAGTGGTTTCGCCGGGCATTCAAATGGTTTAGAACCAAAAGGTAAAAATCCTTCTTCTTGCTCTCTCGTCACTTTTTCCCAGCGTGAAGGGTCAAATTGTCTAGCTGTTAGTCCCTAGATGCTCGTCGACAGATAGCTGGCTTCAATATCCCCAGCGACCTCCTTTGGTTCAGGGGAACTTGCTTCCCTCCAGGCTCTATGTATCCATTTCGTTAGTGGGTAAAGACGAAGTACTTCTTTGACCAGACTGTTTGCAGATACCCAGTCCGGTAAAAAGACTCGATTGAATTGCTCTGCCATAGGCTTTTCAGAGTAATTCACAAGCACTTCTTTCCAGTTGGAATGCGCTTTACCTGTTTTATACGCGACCTTAAGGAAGCATCGTAAGACGATTCGCTACATAGTTTCGAAACTAGGCAATATCAAGTTTAACGGGTTCTCGCGCGGATTCAAGATATTCTCATCTGGCAATACCTCAATGAGAGCTGTTCGTAATTGATCATTATATTCAAATGCTATAAGAGTGTCCTTTTGTTTTAACATAATCTATGAGTCATTAATAGCCTTAGCCAGCTTAGTAAGGGCTTTGAATAGGACATCCTTGGTAGCAGCTTCTTTCTTGAGGAAGAAAAGTGCCGTTAGAACAGCGTTCAATGTCAATGACTGCACTATAGGTACGAGTTTAACTTCACATCGAGATTCACAAGCACCTTGGACATCGCTTTTCCATCGCTCTACGGCGTCTTGAGTCGTTGAAGCAATGATATCCTAGCTGTCACTCGAGATGCTGACAAGACCCCTCGACATCTTAAGGAACTCCTTAACGTATCCTTCTTCTGCACTTGTAAAAGCATTTTAAATTCCAAATGTTCGCTTTAGTGATTCGTTTTGCGAGCTTCTGGATTTGAGTGGTGTAAGGTGATTTTCTCGACCGTGGATCTTTTTTGCCGCTATGACTGAACGTATATCACTCAGTGTGGAAAAACTTTCCTTTCGATTAAACGATTCTAGAGCGAGAACTCGGACATATCGACGTGCCGAGATGGTAGTAATGAAGATGAGTGTGACAAGCAAGACGAAACAGAGAATGATGTTGTCTTGATACATGATGTTATAATGGCGAACAACCTTGGAAAAAGTGCACTGGCGAAATTTTGAAGACTTCGTAGATGAGATTCGAGTCAAGCAAGGAAATGATGCTGGGGAGAAAAGGAAAAAGGAAGAAATCTTGCTTCAGCCATCTGCGAGGCCTTTTGTGTGAGGCACCTTTCCCTATCTGGCTTTGACATCTGATGTTGAGATGATTTCCTAATACGGCGCCAATAGGGCTACGGCTCGGTGCCTATCTACAAGCTAGGAACGGAAGGGAACTCGCGCTCAGCCGTTACATAGTATTTGTGTTGACCCAGGGGTTAGAATTCTACGGCAGGGATTACCGGATTGAGCTCCGCTTCGGTATCACCGGGGCGCCTGTCAACAAAGGATCTGGTTCGTATGGTATTGTAGGAGATTACCGTCAAATCCTATCTGGTCTTACGTGTGGAAGACTATAAATATATGAAAAGCTCGAGGCCCTTCTTAGATTCATTTCCTCACTAGTTATCTCGTGCAAGCTGCCTAATGGAATATTAGGGAGAAGGGAAAAAGAAGGCGAAACATGTCTGCGCTGTAGATAGGGATTCTTAGACGACTCTGTGGGAGCTTCCTTACCCACCGCCTGGGACTATTCCCCAATCTAGTACCGCCTAGGGCTTTGAGCCCTATCCTGAGTTATGACAGGAAAGACCGTCCTGGTGCCTGTCCGGGGATATCCCGTAGGTCCAACTATCACATTTAGCTGTATTGCTGTCAAAAAGCATGTTTGGAAATTTGACTTAAGGACGCATTTGCAATCCAATCGTCGTTCAGCACTAGAGACATTGCCGTCCTCTATCAACTCTGAAATGGTAAACATCGACACTCGCTTGATTGATTCTGACCCTACCACTTATACAAAGATTCCACATGGGCCCAATTGATCAAACGCATCGATCAAAAGCATCTATTTGTAACTTGAAAGCATTACACGATTTGATAACTAGACACAATAAAACTGGCTTATAAGAAAGCTCAGTCAAGTTTTTGTGGCTACAATGCAGTCTTTTGAGGGCGTTCGGTTGGACTGGAAAGAGACTCGAGGTTCTGGGCTCAAGATTTTGAAACCCTCTTCGGTTCGCAGAGCGTGCGGTTGCTTGGATACTGGAACTAAGAGCTGAATCACTTGGCCACACAGCCAATCCTTGATATAAAGGTTGCGAATCACTAAGGAAAGCCGGAAATATGGCCAGGATTGGATTGCCTTGTCTGTTTGAGTCACCCGCAGCTCTCCACTCGACTCCTGAAATCCTCACATCCATTGTCACTCTAATCCATACTACACACTTCTGACCTCCAGCCATAAGTCTGTTGCTTACATTCACTGGGACGGATCATGCTTGTATAGACACTGATAAATGTTCTTTCATATAGGATCTTCTTGGAGAGACCTAAGATTGTGTACTGACTCGTACCACCGTTTTCCTTCAAAAAGATAGGGATGTCGTTTGCGTTGCGCTTCCTCTTCTGCATAGTCAAGAGGCGTCTTGCCATCCAAGTCCTTCTCATGGAGTGAATTGAAAATGTTTGTCTCTTGCAGGAAGTCCGTCAAGTCTTTGTTGAAGGCACCGTGAATTGCTCCATGATGCAGTACATTGCGGCCCTTAGCATCTTTCACGCTTATATCAAAATATTGCAACAAATGCTTGAGAATAAGAAAGTTATCTCTATGAAACTGTTGCATCGCTAGGTGTATCAGACTCTCCTTCCCTTTGCCCGACCAGTTCATACTAGCCCCATTCCGAACTAAACAGTCGAAGACATCTACTTGAAGACGCAGGTGAAATAACCGTAGATATAGGCTAAGAACGGAGTCGCCGTTCTCATCCTGTTCATTAGGTCCAATTCCACACTCTAAAAGTAAGTTGATGATCTCAACAGAACAACAAAGTGATTTTACATGATGATGTAGAAGTTTCGCTTAGGACAAGCCACTCTGCTGACAGTTCCCAAGTAGCTGCTGAGGATGTTGTTCCAAAATCAATCGTACAACACAAGGGTGATTTTTCCTGATGGCACAATGAAGCGGAGTCGATCCATGTATATCTTGCGAGGTAGTGCTGCAACCCCGACTTATCAATATTCGAACGGCATCCAAGTTTCCCGCATCACATGCTAGATGAAGACATGTTTGACCTTTTTTGTTTGGTTTTGATGTATCGGCCCTTTTTTCGATCAGCTTTAGTAATAAGTCTGACGCATAACATTTATCGAATAGAACCACATGCAATGGACAATCCCCCTGCTCATTGGCAATATTGACATCAATTGAGACTGTACTCAGAAGCACGTCAACGATACGTACTCTAGCTGTATGAATTTCTTCATAGATCTCAGATGCTTCTTCACTTTCCCAGTCAGTGATGTAATTGCTTAATTCCTCAACGGAATATTCTCCAGTCGTCCAGTAATCCTCATATCCCAACCCCAGAGCCCTGCGTCGAATTGCCAAATGCAATGGTGTGTCGCCAGTCTCAGATACTGCATTAGGGTCGGCATGATGGCGACATAGAAACTCAGTCATTCCCACGCCTGCGTTCAATGCTGAAAAGTGAAGCGCGGTCATCCCTGGAGAAAAGGACTTATTTGATAGGTTTTCATGCTTCTCATCAAGCTTGTAAATAATGGACCGATCTTGAATCTGGCGAGTCCAAGACCGCCTTCGGATTGCAAGGTTCACATCATATCCATTTTAAAGAAGGAGAAGCGATAGATCCTGTCGCCCACATGCGATCGCGTACAGAAAAGGGGTCATATTCTGTACATCAGGTTCCTTGATAGAAACGCCCCTATCATGAAATATGCTAACAATGTGCAACTGTTACCAGACTTCTGAGCTTTGCAAATGTGATGTAAAGCATTCTAGTGCATGTTGTTGAAAGTGTGAATGTGAGCCCCAGCATCCACCAGACGATAAATGGTCGCAGCATGCATGTTTTCTACTACAATAAGCAGTGGAGATTGGCCATAAACATCTTTTGCCTCCAAGCTTTTCGGTGTACGAGCGAACAGCTGAACTAAGTTTTCATTGCCGACTTCTGCTGCAAAATGAAGGGCCAACCTGGACTTATTGTCTTGCACATCAGGATTCGCACCTTGTCGTAAAAGAAGATCTACAACTCCATTCTGGGATTCCATTATCGCCCAATGGAGTGGAGTTCTCCCACTGTCATCAATTGTATCTATACAAGGTTAGATCTTGTGCGGAATCCTCAGGGATCTTATATACTCTTTTATCAATCCATAGATGGTCGAGTCCGTGAATAACAGAGAAAAAAGAAGGTATTTGATGCCCCATGTTGCTGCGACATGTAAAATGGAAAATCGTTGGGGAACAGGACGGTGCCTGCGATACGAGTCCAACCACACCTCACGCTCGACTGAATCGAAATGGAAAAACCGCTGATATTCAGGCAGGATATTGAATTCCATGCCAGCAGATCCGGCGTGTTCGGGCCAGTAAAGAGTGGCATATTCAAGAAACGAATCACGCTTTTGATCCACTTGCTCGTCAAGGAGACCAATATTGTCCAAAATGTATTCAACACACCTATTTGCCAGGGATGCGTGGACTTGCAGCTCGTTGATAGAGAATGGGTGTGTCGAAATCAGAAGAAAATCTCTGACTGAGTTGTGCAAAAGGCGCACAACTCTACCTTGAATAACAACCATAAGACGGCACATATCGATATAATCCTCTGTATACTTCAGTCGATGTTCATTATCCTCTTCTTGGTAGAAT
Organism: Talaromyces adpressus; assembly: GCA_002775195.1. Taxonomy (NCBI): domain Eukaryota; kingdom Fungi; phylum Ascomycota; class Eurotiomycetes; order Eurotiales; family Trichocomaceae; genus Talaromyces; species Talaromyces adpressus. Next base: position 186,297 of record NHZS01000584.1, read on the forward strand.
TTGCAGGCGATAGATAGCTCTGGCACGCTAAGAGGACGTCTCGACGTTGCGACAACGGCAAGTATCCGTGAAAGAGCATCAAAGCTGTCTTCATCCACTTCTAGGGCCATTTCTAGCAATTTGGCATAGAGAGAATGCAATCCTTGTAGTAAGCTCTGTAGTTTCTTGATTGCATCTAGTGATCCACTACGTGCCAATTCCTCACACGCAATACCAACCCATAGAAAGGTTCCTTCTGCCTTTTCTTTAAGTATGCGTGATACATCTCGTTTTGTTCTCCCTGTATAGCATTTTCTCAATGCAAGCTCATTGACTTTCTGGTCAATAAATCCCTGAAGATCATCCTAGACTTCCTGATAACTGCACAAGTCTTTCGATCTATATGGATGGAGGTACTCCCGGATTTCAGGGAACGGTTGACTAATTATCAGAAAATCTATTCGACCGACTGTGGCATCATTCTGATTTCCACAACTTTGGGTAATTTGCGTCAACAGCATTCTCTGCGAACTTTGGTCGCATTCGTCCAAGGCATCAATGATACAGTAAAGTTGGTGATATGCATTATCATATCCTACTTCAATGAATATGGCCCACAATGCATCAAATGAATCGAACAGCTTTTCTCCACGCTCCTTAAACTTGGGGAGTAGGTGTTTCATTAAATGCGGGCGTTGCTTAACCAGCTGGGATAGAAGACCACGTAGTATGGCAGTTGCTGTACAATCTCCAACTATAACAACAACTTCTTCTTTTCGGTGACGGGACTGTCAACCCAGCGTGGCTAAATAAGGAGACCATTGATGGTCCTTACCCGGATCTCACCTCGACAAGCCAACACCAGCTTCATCAAACGAATGACGGAGAGCTACTCAATCAACATGGTAACTCGCATCGACTCGCAGAGCTTTCGAACCTCGGTTTCATTGAAGACGTCCCTTCTGATTTATCCAACACCGCCGACAACAGTAACTCTAATGCGACTACAAGCGTTCCCAAGCCTCACAACCAGAGCACACTGATAGATTGCAGCCACTGTGGACGAAAATTTTCCAAAGGTCACCACTGGAAGTATGTGTCTCGTCCAGGTCTCTCAGTATTTCATCTTCAAATGCGTCCTCTAACTTCATCTTTCAGTAAACATTGTAGAGCATACGTATGTTCTCAAACGACTTGCCAAAGATACATTCTGCCTGATCTGCCTTGTAGCCCTGAACAAGACGGCAAGGCATTTGGAGGTGCTGTTGACCTCCGTCGACACATGATCACGCATCAAGACATTGATGCAGTTGACAGGGAAATGGTCGCCTGTCAAATGGGAAAATGCGGGGGGAAGCTGATGAGAAAGGATAAGCTTCTACGCCATCAACAGCGAAAACATAGGCTAGAAATGTTGTTGTAATGAGTATGACATTGACTGAGTCACATTGTTGTAGGTATTCATTCGTTACTATCTGGAATAAATTGAAAGATATATTAATCGTCACCAGATCGCATTATATTAAGCTAGTTAAGAGTCAATCTGTCTGTATCCCCCAATAAAAGTCTTTGGTTTCTGTTCCCGTATGGCACGCAGTGGCAAATCGTCTCAAGACTTGGCGTGTCCTTTGACTGACTTAACATTTTACGCAAGAGGCTCATGGTCAGTTGAGGGGGGTGGTTCTCTGGTATCTCCGAAAGTTGTACGTTGTGGAAACCGATCGAACGGAGTGAACTCTTGTTTATTACTAGAATGTTCCTCAAAGTTTCATAGTTGACCAGTAACGAACATAAGTCAATTTGGCACACGTCCAATGCGCACTGAGAGAGCAAATCTAGGGCCGATTGGGACTGCGTCACTCGGAGTTTCCGCATACCGCTCAAAAGTTCCTGCAAAGCTCCAGACAGCGCCATGAGATCTGAAAGCTTTACCTGGTGCGGCTGGAGATATAGCCCCGATAGATGAACAGTGTCCACTAGACTACCCCGCAGACGAGTCAGAGCAAGAGCATTAGATATCACCTGCACGTGGTGCTCGTAAGATTTCTCCGTCATCGTCATGTCCGGCTTGATGTATGATTCCAGCCATTCATTAAATTCCAGTACCGTGCAGAAATGGAGGGTCAGCTCCCTCATTTGAGGAAATACTTGGAAGGCATGCGATAGCGCCGTCTGGTCCATGTTTCCCTCTATAAGGAAGTTCTGCTTCTTGCACAGCTTCTGTAACGAATGATATATCATCATGTACCGGGGACATTTGGTTGGGGGATACCCGAAGTCATACAATGATCGAGCCTCCTCAACGTAGTCTTCTGGGGTTAATGCCATTGACTTGAAGTAGTTAAAATTGACTACCTCTATTCCTTGTCAGCAAGCTGTCTCCAGGCATGTAAAAGCTCTCTTACCTGGTCTCAGCAATTGCGGCACTACATACGTAAATGAAACAACGTGATGACGGATCTCCGAGTGAGACAAGTTTCGGAGTTCTCGCAAACCACTTCTGGAGAACTCAAAACGGACAAATTGGAAGATTGACGGTATGCATATGGCCCTCATCCTCCTGTTTGTCCCAGACAGTTGTTTTCGCTCCCATGATGGAAGTAATCGAAGAATGAGGATGATGATTTCGACAGGTAGCCAGTCCAGGCTACGTAATGTTCCATTATATCGCATGATGATGTGGTTGTATAGCATCAGATAGTATAAGAAATTGGCAGCATGTAGGCAATATTTACGTCTACACGTCAGCCAAATAAGACTTGTCCTGCAAATTGCACAGGAACAAAGAGCAGAGCCTATATCGAAGTGCCGAATGCCAAATAAATTGTTTTCGATCGGTCGCCGGTCCGATTTAAGAAGTCCGCAGAGCTACTTCAGATGAAATAAAAAATTCTCGAATAGTGACAAGACCCACTATATGATCACTTTAAATAGAGATAGCTTCTTTTGTCTACAGAAGTACTTCCTATTAGAGTTTCTATAATATGTATACCACTATATTACCTCTTTCTTACCAATCCACAACGAGCCTGTCACGGATTGGATTCATTCATACGATTCAGTTCGCTCCTCTTACTAGCATTTCAACAATGGACCCACTACCTCTACTATGAGTAAGACCTAGATTAGGCATCGATTCAGACCATCTAGAATATGATTACCCATATTGGCAGGGCATCAATCCGCACGGTGATTGAAAAGGCGGCGCGTGCTACTACTCGCTTCAATTCATTTCCAATTCCATACTCGAGACTAAAGCTGGTATCACTTTTCAGTTCGATCAAATAGAATTAGGTTGCTGGTGGGGCTCTTTCCAAAGCTAGACCAAGCTTTGTGTTTCACGCTCCGTAGAATAGAAAGATGACGTTTCCAAACAGATTGGATGACTAACCGATCAAGTGACTGGCTACATTTCTCAACGCCCCTGGACACCTGGAACTGCAACATTCTTCCACTTTTCTGGTTAGCAATTTCAGATACTTCAGATGACGGCCACTAATAAGCAACGATATACCAAAGATGGTATCTCATCTCCCGAACTCAACAAACGAACTGAAATCAGTATCATCCACAGTGAGCGATCATCAAATTTTTCGCTCCAGAGGATATATGACACTGTAGTTGAGAGACAGAATATCGAGGAGAAACTGACATCTGGTACTTTCGTGATTGTGCTTCAAACTGTACCTAGTAGGAACAGTCACTGCCGAGCTTGGAACTGTTTACCAAGAGAATTGAGTGGAAGACCGAATATCTGTTCTGATTTTCGTTTCAATCTTAGAGATTTATCCGGTCGACGATATGGTAAGTTAGTCGTTGGCAGGGGTATTCGATCTACTACTAACAAAAAGAGAACAAGAATCCAATCATTATTATCACATTACCTGCATGGAGCAAATTTTCGACGACCTGGCTCCGTTGTTGTGTAAGAGCCAACTGAAAATGGAAGGGGGCATTACCCAGTTGAGCCACCTATGCTACGAGGAACAACGCTTTCACCAAGCGATTGAAGATTGGTTTCATTACGCAGGCCGCACATTTGATGTCCAATTTTACGAAAAGTACAACAAAGTACTTAAAGAATGGATTGAGACTTCTAGTGTCATTGAAATTGGCCACCAACTGAAAAACCACGTGGGTGATTCGAAGGATTGTGAGCAGTGCGAAAATATACCTGTTGAACCACGGAAAAACGAGTACTTCCCTGATGAGCCACGGGTCTGCTTACTGAGTGATGTCCTTGCATCAGTTGCCGGGGTAGTGCACGTTGATGGATTGATCACAAAAGACTAACGGTCACAAGAACGAGATAAGCGACCAAAGAATGAATCAAATCTTAAACTCCATATTGTCTATAAAGCTACTGTACACTCTAGTGAATATTATACTTCAGTCTTAACGAACCTGAGAGGATACACAGACGGCTATATGTTCAATTGTAACTGTACGTACGGAACATAATACAGAGTATATGAAACTAGTTAACGAGATAAGTAGTTATTTACATAGAAATTATATATATAAAAGAGACAGAAATCTTAGAAATAATCAAACACGACTAATGTGACACTGATTTTTCCCCATATCTTTGAGCTTTCCTTTCTTTGGTGCTAGTGGTAAAAAAGCTCCAATAGATCGCAGAGCCTCATACCTATATGACATTATCCTTCCTCAAGTTCCTTCGCTTTTTGCTTTCGGAACTGAGACAACGGAGTTCAACCAACTCACTGTGGGCCTATGGGCCGCGCTACTCGCGGCCATATGAGGTTCTCAACGAATCAGGTTTCGCGGGAGCCCCATCTTATACGTAGTAAATGGACGTTGATTTTTTGTTTCCAGCCCTGTTCCTGGTGCCCCGATGCATCTCAGGATGCCGGACTCAAATTCGATTGAGGCGAGGGCAATCATGCCATTCCACGAGCGGCTCGTGGCATGGAGTCACATCGACCACACAAAAGTTAGGACCAATCAACATCAGATACCTCAAAGAAAGCTTTTCGTTAAAAGGACGCTAGAAATGCCTCTAGTTGACTTTGAAAGCAATAGAATTTGCACTTGTAATGAAAGATTGGTACGTACTAGTATGGACATAAGTTACAGGAACTTGGGGATTTGAAATGAATATATGGGTCTCCGCATGGGACTAAGGAGTCTTTCCCAGCAAGTTTTGGTTTAATTGGTGCGTAGGGTTATTGGAATTTGGGGCACTAGGGCCTGGTCCAACGCGTTATAGTGCCCGTATGAGCTTCTCAACTGCTTTTGTTCGTCTTTATCAAAACTTTCACTCTTTTGTTGCTTTTGTTGCTTTTGTTGCTGAGCTAGCTATGAAGTTTAGTCTCAAAACTAAAAACTTAAATACTTCTGGTGGCATTACTATTTTAAATATCGATAATCTCTTAATCTGTGTCCTGAAGTACATCTTCTTGTTCTTAGCCGCTCTGCTTTGAAGGTTGGAAAATACACTGCTATATGACCATGTCATTCCCATACAACTTGAAATCTGAGGATTTTCGTCCTAAGACAAACCAGGTCTCAACTGCCTCGTCGATGAAGCCTAATATGATGTTCCAAGCAACGTCATCATCCCATTTCTACCCCGGTCTCGGTCACGCCTTACCTACCTTTACTGCTGCAGATTTTTTTACATCTCCAAATCAGTACTTTCTTCCTTCTCTATCTACAAACATTCAACATCAACACAGCACCACGGCTGGATGGATTGGAGACAATTCAACTCACGGCGCTCCAGTCAACGGGACTATGGCTGCCAGAACAGCATGGATGAACCATTGGGATTCCGCAATCAACTACCTAGCTGAGCCATCTCAGTTTCTGGAAGAACAGTCAACTGGAGAACAAAATGCCATCGTTGAAGCAAACGATGGTGATATCTTTTATGGCAGGAGCCTTATGCCTAGTACCGGGTTTGTTCATCTTAGAAATAAGCTACTTGTCTCTACTTCCGATCTTTGCTAACATAAGTACCATCATTACAGAATCCGCGAAGATGCCCCTATTACGTGCGAATGGAGAGGTTGCACATACTCTGGCACGTTCGGACGCCTCCAGGACTTGTGGCGACATATCACCTCCATTCACGTCCGTCCGAATGCATTCCCATGTCCTTTCTATGAATGTGCCAGATATTTTGGTCGCCCGGACAAGGCTAAGGAGCACTTGCGATCTCACTACAAAGTTCAGAAGCGTTATCGTTCAGGGTAATTCAAGGGCATGCACTATTTCGGGTTTCTTCGTTTCTCTTAACTTTTTCTGGCAACAGGCACATCTTGGGGAAGCGCATCTTGGACACCGGTTGTTCGCGACGTTAATGCCGGGTTGACCGCAACTACACTATGATTTCAATTCCGTTAGTTTAACACGATGACATCGTGAGAAAAGCGCCTTTCAATGTTGACATAGATGGAACTTTTGCTATTTTCCTTATCTCTTTATATATGCGTGTCCGTCCTTAACAATGTTTTTAGATAGATTGTATAACTTTATGTTTATCCATTGGTGTATCCACGCTATGCCTGTCGCTGCTAGAAATGAGATTCCGGAAGTCATCGTCATCATTTGCCTCGGGACTGCCCTAAGCCCTAGCCCTAAACCCTAAGCTCCCAGTCAACCCCATGCTTCGCATCAATACCAACACCAACCGTTTACAGTTACTGAGGATGGATCGTATGAACAAAGTGTCATTTTCTATAATTACGCATCCAGCTTCAATTAATCAAAAGCTGTCATTGTCTCGATACCGTAGGCACCATATTGGACTTTAGCGTCGCATAAAGGTAGATAAGTATTCGAACTTAGCGGCTTGAACAGTGCCTGCTGTTAAAGATCCATAAACATAGCAGTCAGACATCTGGGTTTATAAAGCAATAAGTAACATTTATGTCGTATGATATATACCGACAATCATGACTCAAGATCATTGTATCTGTATACCCGCCATCCCCTGAGCCGCCTTCTCCTTCCAATCCTCTCTCCACCGAGACAACGGCCGACGCCCATAAATAACATCTCCATAACCCCATGTAATTCTTTTCCTATCCAAATCTTCCGTCACATCATTATCAGGGCAGAGGATATAAACCTATCCAGCAGCCATTTTCGCACTTATAAAATCAACAACCTCCTCTGGCGCCCATGCACCGTCTGGCTTTGAGAAGAAATGCGCTTTCGTGAGACCTGTATATGTCCAGCCAGGGATTAAGAGATGAACATTGATATTTAGGTTGCTGGTGTGCAAGTCGAAAGACAAGTGTTCGGCAATAGTTTTAATGGCACTTTTCGACACGTTGTAGGCCAGGTTGCCAGGTGGATTTGTAATTACTTACTTAGAGCTGGTCAGGATTATAGCGCGTTTATCTGTTTTGTTCCCTGTGATGCTGTCAATAAACGTTGCAATTCCATTCGTGTATCCAAAGGTATTGATGGTGAATGTCTTTTGGAAGTATTCTAGATCTTACCAGCTAGTCTTCCTGGCGGCGGGTTTGAAGCTGTTCCCTATATTTAACATGAGTACATCAACACCACTGGGATGCAAGGTAAGAATGTCATGTTGTACTCTGTCCTAGTCCTAAGAGTTAGAGATGTCTATTTCAAAAATAGAGATAGTTATATTAGAGCCAGAAGGAAACTTGGTGGAGAGTTTGGAGAGATTTTCCTTATTGATGTCGAGGAGATTAAGGTTCATGCGCTGCGAATAGCAGAGTTTGGCGGTTGCTAGGTCGATTCCAGAGACGCCGCCTATTGTGACGGTCGAACATGCCTTGCTGTTCAGTCCTATATGGTGCCGCTCCGGATCTCGTGCCTGAGCCCTAAGCCCTAGCAACGGGATTTTCCTTTGTTCCTCGCTCCTTCCCAATTAGGCACCACCGCGGGGTCTGCGCACTATATGAAGCTGTAGCGAGCGCGTGGAGGCTGTCTTCTTCTTCTTCTTCTTCTTCTTCTCCTTTATGCTTAGTTTTTTCGAGATAGGCTATCCTAGTAGTAGGAATGAGCAACTGTGACAGTGGTCAGAACCTGATATTGAGGCTGTCTCGCTAACTAGGTGCACCGGGTCTACAAGCAATATCAAGCATGGAGAAGGAAAGAAGAAGAAGCCAAAATCCGCCCGCTGAGAGCTCCTTTATATGCTCTGTGTGCGAAGCCCCTTTCCCAATACAGTACCGCCAGGAAGGCAGTTCCCGATGTAGCGGTTGCTAGGGTTACAGCCCTATCTGGCTATAGCTTCATGACGGGAAGCTCCGTCATATGGCCAACCACGCTGTCAACCATGCCACCGTTTAGCCACGAGCCGAAAGGGCTGTCACACAACGTCACACTGAGGGTAAAGAAATATTTAAAGCCTTTTCTTACACAAAGAAAATTCTCGATATTTGTCGGATTGGTGGGTTTACTCCAGGCCAATCCTGAATGGTATCTTATACGGATGGGAAAGGAAGAAGTGACTAGCAAGATTGTATTGTCTTGAGTTCTCTCTCTGCGTCTATATGAGGTTCCAAAGCCGGGTTTATATAGACATATTGGAGGGGTAATCTGTGAGCTATGAGGGGTACGCATTGGGGGCTATATTAAGCCCTGATAAGAAGATGGCTTCTGATTGACTAGAATGTAGGTGGCCAAAAGCCCTGAGATAACTGGTTGATCTTCAAGATATCTGGATTATCTAACATACCCTCTCAGCTGCAGAAAGCTCTGCTTGCAAAGCTGGGAATAGCTTTATATATCATCAGGCATATCATTGAGAGAAAGCAATTCCTTGATGTCTAGGTTCTCTAAATCTTTTTGCTGGGGAGTGAGATAGCTGTTGATATTCTCTATTCTGATTTGTTTAAGAAACTTTTAGTGTTCCTGCTTGCTGAGTGCCTTGGTGAGGCTGTTAGTAATCATATCTTTTATGGGCATGTAGTGCACCTTAACATCTCCCTTCTACATCTCTTGTTGAACCTAGTGATTGTGAATATCAACATGTTGAAGCTTTGTACGCAATTATAGAGCATCTTTTTCTAGCAGTCCCAACGTCTGTTGATTATCACAGAAAACATGAAGAGTAGGTGTCTTGAACTTTATCTCTAGTTCAAGAAGCAATTAGAGCACGTATTTGCCTTTCTTCACCCCCTGAGCGAGAGCTAATAATTCAGCTTCAGTAGTTAATGTTGTTACTGTATCCTGCTTGTTGGCTTGCTATCCTATTATTCCTCTGAACAGTGTTATGATATATGCTTATAAGCTCTTGCAGTCAAGTGTATTATCTGCAAATAAGGCATCTATTGATACTGAAAAATCATTGCCTCCTCCAAGCCTCAAAGCGTATACACGATAACATTCGAGATAGCATAAAACTTTATTAGCAGCTTTATGGTGCTCTGGTTTTAGATTTAACAAGAACTGTGTAAGCTGTGAGATAGCAAAGGCTACGTTAGGTCAAGTGCTCACAGCTGCGTACATGATTGAGCTACCTTTGTATTGATATCGATGTTGACTCTTATAAGTGGCTGTTCCTTCATGTGGAAGCAGCTCTTCGCGAGACATTAGTGTATTATCAGTTTGTCGAGTGTCAGCTAACTTAGCAATTTTATCGATATAGGTGGCTTGACTGAGCTAGATCACTTTATTGCTTCGGTCTTGTATGATTCTTATACCTAGGAACCACTCCAGGTCTTCTCCTCTAGATATCTTGTATTTGGTACGAAGTTGTTTTAGAACTGAGTCAGCTTCTGATTGACGGCTTTTCTTGTACGCAATAACAATATTATCTATGTAAAAGAATAGTATGATCCCAGATTTCAACATGCAATACAGTTCGTGAGGCACGCTTTTAAAGCCCAACTCTGTAAGAGTGCTGGTGAAATCTTTTTGCTATAAAAGTGGTGATCTACACAGTCTATAGAGGGCCTTGTTCAGCTGATAAATCTTGCTAGGTTAACAATATCCAGGAGCTATTCTCATAAACATCTTTTTATCTAATTTAGCATTGACAAAGGCATTAACTGCATTATATTGCTTAAGTTCAAGATCAAAACGAGCAGTAATTGCTATAAATGTCCTAAAAGATCTCGTAGCAAGAGTAGTAGTATATGTATCTCTCATATCATCTCTTTTCTCTTGATCACCTCTTACTACAAGTTAAGCCTTGCACTTGACCAGGCAACCTTTCTTATCCTGCTTATAGACATATACCTATATACAATCGAGAATCTGCTTTCCTTTTGCCTTTCTAGTAAGCATTGTTATCTAAGAGCTAGATAGATCATAACTTTTGAGATGAGCTTTCTTAGCCTCTTTAAATAACTAATCTAGAGGATAAGATTCCACTTTATGATAACTTTTAGGAGCAGGTGGCAGGTCACGGACCAAGATTAACTAAAGTTGACATTCTAACCATAGTCGTCGTTAGAGACTTGCATGATCAAATTTGACTATGTTCACCTTATATTAACAATGTTAGGTGCCTGCTAGGAAAGCAAACCTCTAAGGATTAAGCTCTCCTCGTTGCGTAGTTAAAGCAGTAGTGACAGTTCTAATAGGAGCCTCTCTAAAGCCTTCCCTATTCTTCTTAAGCAACCCTCTAGGTCTGTCCTTAAGGATATACCTGCTATGAGCCTTTCTAAGACCTACTATAGAGTCACGCAGATTAGGCGACTCTCTAGGCCTGTCCCTAAACTCAGCACGTGATCCTCTAGACCTAGCCATGCCTACACTATCAAGAGCCCCTCTGGGACCTTCCTTAGCAGTTGCTTCCTGAACAAGCGACCCTCTGGGCCTGACCCTGTTAGTTAACATTCCAGCTGTGTACTCAGAGCTCTGACGAAGGTTCAGGTCATCTTCATAGACGATAGTTACGCTAGCCGCCAACAGTGCGCTCGGAGGCGTATCTAGAGGTGTAGGATAAGCATATTTAATTCCTTCTAACAACCCTTCTCCTGGCGCCAGAGATGGGCCGCTTGGATAATCCGAATCAAGCTGACTTGAATCTTCAAATCCAGAACCAGTCGCCGAGCCTGTTGTCGTTGTATGCTCATTATTGCGCCTATTTCCATCAAAAACCACGTCCTCCATCTCGTCCCAAAAGTTAGTATTGTCTTCGGCTTCACTTGGCTGTACACAGATATCTATCTTATTTAGCAACGTTGTCAGTTCATCAATAGACACGTGAAGGAGATCGTCCTTAATATCTTGAATATCTCCACTGAACACTTTGTCTTTATTAAAAAAATGTCTCTTGATCGCATGATTCTTCCTGTCAAAGGATTCTAAATCCTATAAACGTTCGTCGAGTCATATCCCACAAGGTAGCCTACCTATTGTGACGGTTACACGTGCTCGCTGCTTGGTGTCTTGTACGGTGCAGCCCAGTCTCGAGCAGAAGCCCTAAGCCCTAAGGACGGAGATTCCCTTCAACCTCATGGCTTCCCAATTAGGCACCGCCGCGGGACTCGCGCACCGTATAAAAGCTGTAGCGAGCGCGTACGAGCTTCCTTTCCTTTTTTTCTTCCTTCTGTATGTTCGATATTCCGTCGATTAGCTACTCCTAGATAGGGGAATTGAGCACTGTCACATTATATCGAACATCCCTTTTTCTTTTCTCATTTCATCTTTTTTATCTTTTTTACGACGAAGCCTGAAGTCCTACAGCCGTTGTGTGCAACGCGCGAGGTAAGGCCAGTCATCTTTCCTATCATTTTCATCATTTTTCTTTACCCCTTTATCAAGGCGACATCATGAGTGGTAGCAACATGGCTAGGTTGAACCCTCTTGGTGGTGCAAACCCAGGTGACGACCCTGTCACAGAGCCTGCGCAGGCTGATGAGGAGGTCATCACAGAAGGCCAAATCGTAGGAGATGGCCAAGAGGTAGGTGGACAGGAGCACTGAGCTCGACGCCTTACATTCGATCTGAACGACCTAGAAGGGTTGGAGGACGTTGATGCTGATGAGGACATTGGGGACGACCTGACCCTTGAGGAATTCATCAAGTACTCATGCAATGAGCCCCAGGCGCTTTATAAGGTTCTGAGCACCCGCTGGGCAGCTGAGAAAATAGAGTACGAGCGTTCTATCAGCAAGTTGAAGCGTTTGGCCGAACGGAAGCTGCGTACTAAGGACGAAGCGTTGGTTGCCCTTATTGACGAACGAGATGAGCTCCGACAAACCCTTGAGCGTTTGACGATTCGCTTTGTCAACTCCAATGACGCTGGAGTGGCGCCACCAGTTCAGAAAGGACCGAAGATCCCCGACACCAAGAGGCTTAAGGATGGCAAGAACCCCAACTACGAGTCTTGGAAGACCGACGTGCGTGGCAAGCTGCGTGCTATGAAGAGTCAGTACAACACCCCAGAGTCGCGAATTCTCTATGTCAAGTCTATGTGCGAAGGAGAAGCTTCAGATCACCTTATGGCACGCATGCGTGACGATGCCGTTGACCCTTTCCTTGATGACGACGACATGTTTGATCACCTAGACATGATTTACCTTGATGTGAACCGTGTAATTAACGCTAAGGCTGAGTTCCGTCAACTTATGCAGAAGATGACGCGCTTCCAAACCTTCCTTTCAAGGTTCAACTTGCTTGCTTTGGATGCCAAGAAGGCTCGATCAGAATGGAAGGAAGAACTCTATTATAAGCTCAATCCTGAAATGAAGCGTGCCATGATACGTGAAGCGAATGACCCTACCTGCGAATACAATGAGTTCGTTTGTGCCTGCAACCTTGTCGCCAACTGATTGGAGCAAATCACTAAGGAGGAGAAGAGCGCAGCTAAGGATAATAAGGGCGGTCAGGCTCCAAAGGACGATAAGGCTAACAAGCCACCAGGTGGACAAGGTGGCCGTGGAGGCCCTGCCCGAGCTCCTAGAGTTCCTCTTTCGCAGGAAGAGCTTGACAAGTTGAAGGAGGATCAGCTGTGCTTCAACTGCAAGCAGCCAGGCCACATCAATCGCAACTGCCCCTTGCGTAAGAAGCCTGCGGCAGATGTCAAGAATGTTGAAGGAGTGGAGGACGAGGCTGCGGAAGTTCCGGAAAACGACCAGGCCTAAGGAAAGACTCCACCTTAGGCCCGACTGGTGTTGATTGTTGGGCTTTAGATTTAACTAGATTGCTAGGCAATGACAAGGAAAGTTTTACTGTGCCAATTCGCTTAGCAAAGAATTCACTATCAATAGCATCTAAAGCACTAATCGACACCGGAGCAAATGGTTTAGCCTTTATCGACACACGCTTCGCTGAGCTATTGGCCAAGCATTTTCAGACAACAATGACCAACCTCGACGACCCTCTAAAGGTTAGGGGCTTCAATGGGAAAGAGGCGCCACCCATCCGACGCGTTCTCATTCTCCACCTCTTGGTGGACGGCAGGCAGAGGATGGATCTACCCTTCCTAGTCACTGACCTAGGCAAGCATGAGGTAATACTTGGGAAGAAATGGCTAGCGGAGAACCGAATCTTACCTGACTGTTATCGCCGACGGTTAATATGGCCAGAGGAGTGATTGTTAAAAGAAGAGTTAGTGGGCAAGCATTTCCTTAACTACCCACGGTCAATCCTAAAGAGGACAAAGCCAAATGCTATACACCAAGAGGATGCCAGTAGGAGGGATAGGTTAATGGAAGAGTCAGAGCATGCTGGTAGCCTGAATAGAGCTAATGTGCACCCTGCTTATATCCCACAAGTGACTCATAGCTGTTCATATGAGAGGAGCCATGGTGTCGCGTTGAATCGCATGAATCAAGAGTTGCGTAAGGTGCGCGATTACTACTCAGAACCCGAGCCAATAGAGGGACTGGTTTCGCTACCCAAGAGAGACTGGTGGAAGAATGCAAAGAAAGCTGCTGAGCTAGACATTGCTCTTATAAGTGCAGTAGGATTTGCTTGTCACGCCCAGCAGCGGAAGGTGGAGATTTGTATGACGAGTCTGCACGAGATTGACAAAAGATTGGAAGAGCTGAATGGGCCGCCTGAGATTGGTGATTTAGAGATAGAGGATATCAAGAGATAATTACCTGAGCGCTATTGGGACTACCTTGACGTCTTTCTGAAATCTAAGTCTGATGAGCTTCTATCTCACAAGCCTTATGACCATAGGATTGAGCTAGTGGGTGAGAAGGACTTGGGTTATAGCCTGATCTACCGCCTGGGTAAGGAGGAGCTAGAGGCTGTGAAGGAGTATATCATCGACAATTTGAACAAAGGCTTTATAGTGGCTAGCCAAGCTCCATTCGCGTCCCCAATCCTGATGGTCAAGAAGCCAGGAGGAGGACTTCGTTTCTGTGTGGACTACCGGAAGCTCAATTCTATTACCAAGAAGGACTGGTACCTACTCCTGTTGATTGATGAAGTGTTTGAGAGACTCAGCAAAGCGCGTATCTTCACAAAGCTGGACATCCGGCAGGGATTCCATTGAATACGCATGCATCAGGAATCAGAAGACCTTACAATGTTCCGGTGCCGGTACGGGACATTTAAGTACAAAGTTATGCCCTTCGGAGTTACTAATGGACTAGCGATCTTCCAACGGTTGATCAATGACATCTTTATGGACTGCCTTGACGACTTTCTGATCGCGTTCGTTGATGATTTGTTGATTTACAGCGATAATGAACTAGAGCACGAAGCTCATGTAAAGAAGGTCTTAGAGCGACTGCGTGAAGCTGGTCTCCAGGCTGCTATCCACAAGTGCGAATTCCATGTCACCACGACTAGGTACCTAGGATTCATCGTCACGCCAGATGGAATCAAGGTGGACCCTTCTAAGATCGAAGCAGTGGTTGCGTGGGCCGTTCCTACCACAGTCTAGGGAGTGCAATCGTTCCTCGGGTTTTGTAACTTCTATCGAAAGTTCATAGAAGCGTATAGTCGGGTAGCAGCGCCGTTATATCGACTCACACAGCTAGATGTGCCGTTCGTGTGGAGCTTGACCTGTCAAGAGGCTTTTGATCAGCTAAAGACAAAGCTTGTCAGTGCGCCTATTCTAGCTCACTACCAGCCAGAGCTCCCTACACGCGTTGAGATCGATGCCTCCGACGGTGTGGTTGCCGGAGTGTTATCCCAGTTGCAGAAGGATGGGGAATGGCATCCCGTGGCTTATTATTCACACTTGATGTCCTTGGCAGAGCAGAATTATGTCATTCATGACAAGGAAATGTTGGCAATCATCAGGGCACTGGAGGAATGGAGGCCGGAGTTAGTCGGGTTGCAACGTGAGGACCGATTTGAGATCCTATCCGACCATAGAGCTCTAGAGTATTTTATGACTACGAAGAAGCTCAATGCTCGTCAGGCTAGGTGGTGCGAGTTCTTGCATGATTACTACTTTATCCTTAAGTACCGCCCTGGGAAGGTGAATGTCCTGGCAGATACATTGACTCGCTGTGAGGGCGCTATTTTAGAGAGGAACTTGGACTACTGGTATCAAACACTCCTTATGCTGGACGTTCTAGATCCCCAGATTATTGAGGAGTTGAAGCAGGGGGAGATAGCTGTAATCTATGAATCCGTTAGTGTTATGGCAAGGTTGATGCGAGCAAATTAAGAAGCAGCTGGAACAGAGCACTACCGTAGTCAGCTGGAATCTGACTTGAAGTGGAATATATTCGAAGGCTAGCTCTTTTATGATGATCGACTGTACGTCCTAGCGGATGGCGACCTCCGAGCGAGACTGTTAGACGAGATTCACCACCAACCATCTATAGCTCACCTTGGAAAGACAAAGATGAGGAGGTTAGTCAAAGAACGTTTCTACTGGGAGACTTGGAGCAAGGACGTTGAGGACTACGTGGACCATTGTACGACTTGTAAAAGGACTAACACAAGGCGTGACCTGCCACCAGGCCTGTTACAACCCCTGCCAGTGCCATCACGTCCTTGGCAGCACATCTCTATGGACTTCATGTTGTATCCTCCCGACAGGACAGGTTACGATACTGTATTTGTGGTTGTGGACTGTTTTAGCAAGATCCCTGTTTCTATTCCATGCCACAAGTCTATCACGGCACGAGACTTGGCCGAGCTCTGGGTGAAGCACCTATATCGACGTACAGGGCCACCTAACACTATCGTATCTGATCGCGGCCCACAGTTCGTCTCTGAGTTTTGGAATGAGGTCTGTCGGATACTAGGAATCACAGTGGTCCTGTCGACGGCAGACCATGCGCAAACGGATGGACAGACAGAGATCGCAAATCAGTATCTGTCCCAGAGGTTGCGTCCCTATGTGAGTCATTTTCAAGACGATTGGTCCGACTGGTTGCCTATCATAGACTTTGCGGCGTCGGTTCTACCACAAGAAACCACCGGCATTTCTCCGTTCATGATTGAGAAGGGTTTTCAACCCTGAGTTAGCTTTGATTGGACGAAACCAGAACCGCCCCGGCGCCTCACCGTGAACGAACGAGAGGGACGTGCTTGGGTCGACCGTATGCATAAGATCTGGAGCTTCGCGAGGGATAATATCTTGGCTTCACAACGTCGGCAGAAAGCTCAGGCTGATAAGCACCGTCGGGAAGTGGATTTTGATGTTGGAGATGAGGTCTTTGTCACCATAAAGAATTGGAACACCGGTCGCCCTAGTCGGAAGCTGGATCACCAGGCCGCAGGTCCCTTCAAGATCATTGGGAAGGTGGGTCATTCTTTCAAGTTGGACTTGTCTCCAGGCATAAATGTGCATCCCGTCTTCTCGCCAGATAAGCTACGTCGTGCGTTCCACTCAGAGCCGCTCCCTGGACAGATCATCGATCCTTCGCCGCCGATTGTTGTGAATGGCGATCAGGAATGGGAGGTTGACAAGATTCTTGATTCTCGGCTCCTCCGAAAGAAGCTTCATTACCGAGTACAGTGGTTGGGCCATGACCCTGATCCCAAATGGTATCCTGCAGAGAATTTCCAGCACGCTCTAGAACGGCTGCAGGACTTCCATGACAAGTATCCGGAGAAGCCCGGGCCGCCAGCTTCGCTTCAGCATTGGCTTCATGAGGAGGAGGAGGCGACAGGCACTTGAGGGCAAGCGCCTAAGCGGAGGGGGGGGTGATGTGACGGTTACACGTGCTCGCTGCTTGGTGTCTTGTACGGTGCAGCCCAGTCTCGAGCAGAAGCCCTAAGCCCTAAGGACGGAGATTCCCTTCAACCTCATGGCTTCCCAATTAGGCACCGCCGCGGGACTCGCGCACCGTATAAAAGCTGTAGCGAGCGCGTACGAGCTTCCTTTCCTTTTTTTCTTCCTTCTGTATGTTCGATATTCCGTCGATTAGCTACTCCTAGATAGGGGAATTGAGCACTGTCACACCTATGCTCTCGGGTTGAAGCGTTGAAGTCGATTTTTCTTGAGTTGATACTCTGATGTGAGGGCATATGCTTTACAGCCATACACTTTTAGGTGAGCAAGCTGAGGTTTCTGATCTTGTATGCAGATTCCACTTTGTAAAGCCATGTGAGTATAGAATCTATCATACAGCGTCTTCCAGTTGTATATGAACTTTGGAGTGCAGTTGTAAAGATAGATTGCAGCTTGATATATTTCTAACTATAAATCTGCAGGCAGCTTTACGCTGTTTCTCATGGCTCTAGCCTTATCCTTAATAATACTCCCTAAGCGCTCAGCAGCACCATTTTGGCCTTAGTTATTTGCCGTTGAGGGCTCAATAGTAACGTGTTTGCTAATAAGCCACTCCTTTACCTCTAACCAGCGTGAGAATATCTTATTGTCTATCTCAATCTTGATCAGTCTAATGTTGTAGTGCTTCTCTAGATATTCGAAGAATCATTTCAACGTTTCTAAGATCTCAATGCTTGTATGAGACGCCATATAAAAATCCCAGATAAAACCACTAAACCGATCAGTTATAAGCATCAATGTTCTTTCTCTATTCATTGAGCTTTGCTGGAAGTCATGAAAATCAATAGCTAGATGCACGCTAGGTCGTTCTATAATACTCCTTTCTTCTCGTCGTATAATTTGTCTGGCTTTCACTCTTCCACACGCTTTACATTGCACAGTGGTAGGACCTTTAGATAGGCTAGTCATCCTTACACCTTTTATTGTTATAGCAAGGTGTTTAATAGCTTAGGGTCTAGGATGACCAGGGCAAGCGTGCCATCTCTTAGCATCAGCTTTTCGTTCTTTTCTAACTGTCTATGAATTGAAGTAGTGTCAGCATATTATAAAGGCAGTTTTTATAAGAGGATGGTCGTTGGCGATATGTTCAAGTATGAATTGACCTTCCTTTTCTTTTACATACACAAGGACTTGATTTTTCTTGTTCTAAAAGCAGTTAAAGCCTCTTCTAGTGTTCTACCAGATTCCTTGCTTTCTTAGCTGTTAGAAAGACATTAGGTTTGTTACAAAGTCCTTGCAATATGCTACATTATAAAGGTGCAGAATTTGAAGTCTTCTACCAAGGCTGTAGATTTTGATATCTACCTCTCTATATCCTAGGACAGGTACTTGGTGGCTGCCTGCCTATAGGAAATCTCCTGCTGTTGCTTTCTAGAAGTTCATAAACCTTTCTATCTCATTGAATATATGAATTGACGACCCTGAGTCTAATAAGGCTGAATGCTTTAAAGGATAGTCATTGATTAACAGTGCAGCTAAATCCTTTTCCACGCAAATATAGCAAGTCGATTTGCAGCTGCCTACTGCTGATTTAAAGAGTCAACTTGAACTTGCTGTCTCCCCTTGGAAAGTAGCCTTATTCTAAGTATTTTGAGCTGTTGATTCTTGTCGTTCTTAGGATTGACCTCTAGAGCGAGACTGTTCTCTTCCTTAAGAAGGAGTTCATCCCTATTCTTTGGTTAGTACACGCCTTACCTCTTTTGCTAATGATGTATTGCTGTTGAGCTATCTATCCACTCTTTGTTTAAGCCAAAGTCTCAGTTTAAATTCTTGAGGAGCCTTGTAATCAAAGATATAGAAGCAGAAGTCAATAAAATGCATGCCTCCGCATGCAGGGCAGGTCGGTTTAGGTCCACCCCATTGATCTGGAGCGAATCCACTGCGTCGTCCTCCTTCGAATGATTGTGATTGCGAATGTCGTCATCTACGCTCTACAAATCTCCCTCGCTGCAAACTATCTTCATTTTCTTCTTCTTCATTATCATTGCTCTTGCTTAGGTGAGCAGCAAAAGAGCCTCTTGTAATACGGGATTGTCGTTTTGTATGAAGTCGTGGGACAAGTCTCCGGAAGCCGTTAGACAGGTCTTTATAGGTAAGAGACCCATCATCAATCTTTAGATCGATTGAATGCTTAAAAGACGTTACCCACGCCTCGTCTAGTGGTCGAATAGCTTCAAGAAATCAAGATGCCTAATCCTCTGTATCCTAGGCAAAGGACATGGATTTCTTGCTTCCTTGAAGCATAATCTCTTCCTACTTGACTATCCAGGCCTCCAGATCTCACGGAGTGCCTCTGAAAGGTTTTATATACCAATTATAGTCGTCTTATATACGTCGCTGGATTTCTCGTGATCCTTGGCTAACTTGTGCCTTCAAGTTGTTATATGCTTCCTTCTAATTATGCGTCACATGCACACATGTCTTAAGATAGCTGTGGCACACAGTCCGCTTTATCCACTCGAAAATCTTGTCGATATCCCTATGCTGAACGTCTCGCGTTCCTTGGGCTGCACCTATTCAGGTTAAGGCAGGCTCCTGCGGTTTAAGCAGGTAGTCCTGTATCCTTAGTTGAACAGGTTTCTTGATTGGTCTCTCAGTTCCTTGGAGGATTGAGAGGAGATCGTTGGCTCTTGCCCAATTGAGAAGTTCATTTTCCCAATCATCCCAATCCTCCGGGGAATTGAGCTTATATTCAGTGGCAACATTGGACGATATGTTGATAAAAGGCCAGTAGGGGTAGTCAGACTCTTAATTGTCGGATTAGTGGGTTTACTCCAGGCCAATCCTGAATGGTATCTTATACGGATGGGAAAGGAAGAAGTGACTAGCAAGATTGTATTGTCTTGAGTTCTCTCTCTGCGTCTATATGAGGTTCCAAAGCCGGGTTTATATAGACATATTGGAGGGGTAATCTGTGAGCTATGAGGGGTACGCATTGGGGGCTATATTAAGCCCTGATAGGAAGATGGCTTCTGATTGACTGGAATGTAGGTGACCAAAAGCCCTGAGATAACTGGTTGACCTTCAAGATATCCGGATTATCTGACAACTTCTTCTACCAACTTAGAGCTTCTAAATGTCATTGGCTTTCGTACGCGGATTAGAATGTACTAGATTACGCACAGATTTTGACGTGGCCCCACTAACGGTGTTTACTACCCGCGGAAAGACAGCGTTAAAGAAAAAATGGCAAATTTTTAGATGTTGTGGATCGGATAGTTCAATTGTCACGACCTACTACGTAGATCCATAATGTGGGTATGAAATCTTCATTATACAGCAGTAAAGCATTGTGTGAAGGTCAGCCAGTGCCATGTAGTTGATCCGAGCTATAACCGAAGTGTCCGGGTTCTTCAAACCCCTGTGAGCATGCCGGCCGTGATAAAGATAATGCATGCGTTTAAATTTTCTGATCGTGTCTCAGAGCACATCCTATCACTGTGGCTAGCGAACAATGATTCGCTGTGGTAGGCTGCCACCACTGGTGGTCTATTTATTCACATTAAGTTGATCTCAAGAGACTGTAGCAATCCAGACGTACTGTAGATGATCTAACATAGCCATGTCACAACTGATACAAGTATTCCGCCGTGGGCCAATACTATTTGGTAAATTGCTCGCATTGTGATGTTGCTATTCATCTTAATTCCGTTATTGCAATGTCGTGTGACCGAAGAACCAGCGTTGACTTAAATAGAATCAATTCAGTGCAGAATTCAAAGGATGGTATCAAAATCAATAAATTCAATGATAGTGATCTGTCTGCGACCGAATGTATTCTCAATATATACGCTGGCGGGCTACAGCGAGTACCATTCGGTGCGAAGCAATTTAGTAAGTCCTACATGATCTATCTGATACTGATCTAACTCGTACCGATCCAACTGGCAACAGTCTGATTGCTGCCAATTCAACTTGAAATCGGTCCGACCTGTATAGTGTCATTGACTGACGTCGGGTTCCCTTCATAAATAGTAGATAATCAATTGGTTCCTTGATATATAAAGATTCAGTGCAAAGCCGATTGTATCTATAATCTTCCCAACTACTTGATCACGGTACCTAAAATCTCCAGCAATAACGTCGGTGACTGTCCGTGTGAAATCCTAACTGGGTCATTTCAAATGGATCTCAATACAACCGAAAACACGGTGGAGTTTGACCAGGTGAGGCCGTGCTGAATTCTATACGCGCTTCTTACTATACTGATATTTCACTCGCAGCTTGCTGTCCACTTGGCTGAGCATCTAAAGAGCCTGGTGCTGTTGGGTGCGGCAGAGTTTCGGAAGACAATAGCTCACATGCAACAAATCTTGCCATTCAACATTCGAGCCCACAAAACGGACCAGATTATACAAATCAATATTGAGGAGGTTACTCCAGTGAACAACCCGATGTCTCTGCCAAATCTAGTACATGGTCTGTGAAGACCAATTTACCTTTGAGCATAGCTAATTCAAGGATAAGATTAAATGATAGCTCTGATGGCCCGCTTCCGAAGAATGTCCCTGAAGCATACGAAAGAATACTCGATCGAGTTCCTTCCGACGAACAAGGGAACGTAAAGATCATTCTGCGAATTATTGTTGGCGCGCGGCGTCCACTAACTGTTCAGGAGATGGCGATGGCTTTGGGGGTGGCGACGACTCCATGTGCAGAAACAGCAATGGAGGCCGGACTGAGCCCTAACGGACTAGACAAAAAGATACGACAACTCTGTGGGCTATTTGTTTTTATCAAGGAATCCAAAATCTATCTCATTCATCAGACTGCAAGAGAGTTCCTTATTAGTGAACAACATAGATCTGCTATTACCCATTGGTATCTTGAGCAGCGCGAAACAGAGATACAAATGACTGAAATATGTGTCAAATATCTTCTTATGAATGATCTGGTCAGTAACGATGACGAGTCTGTACGGAGCTTACTAGATTATTCCGCAGAAAACTGGGCCGATCATTTTCGAGACGTATTATGCCCGGAAGCAGAGTTAGTGGACTGGGTCTGGAAGCTGTATGATGTCAGGACGAAGCGATTTCGCTTGTGGTTTCCTAAATTCTGGACTGTAGCAATGCCATATCGTCGAGATCCCAAAATGAAGGCACTACATTTGGCTGCCTTCAATGGCCATCTGGAAATACTCTGTCGGGTTTATGTCAATAGGACAGATGCAATCAATTTGGTCGACGAGTTAGGAATGACAGCATTACAATGGGCTTGTGAGCGGGGGCATCTTGAGATTTCTCAGGTACTACTTGAAAAGAGAGCGCATGTCAATGGTCAGGGAGGATACTATAGCAATGCTCTCCAGGCTGCTAGTCATGAAGGACATTTGGAAATTGTTCATCGTCTACTCGACAAAGGAGCGGATGTCAATGCTCAGGGAGGAGAGTATGTCAATGCTCAGGGAGGAGAGTATGGCAATGCTCTCCAGGCTGCTGCAGCAGGAGGATATTTGGAGGTTGTTCTGCTACTTCTTGAAAAAGGAGCAGATGTCCATGCTCAGGGATCCTATGGCAATGCTCTCCAGGCTGCTAGTCATGAAGGACATTTGGAAATTGTTCATCGACTACTCGACAAAGGAGCAGATGTCCATGCTCAGGGATCCTATGGCAATGCTCTCCAGGCTGCTGCTGAAGGAGGATATTTGGAGGTTGTTCTGCTACTTCTTGAAAAAGGAGCAGGTGTCAATGCTCAGGGAGGACACCATGGCAATGCTCTCCAGGCTGCTGCTTATAAAGGACTTTTGAAGATTTTTCAGCTACTACTTGAAAAAGGAGCAGATGTTCATGCCCAGGGAGGATTATATGACAATGCTCTCCAGGCTGCTACTAGAAGAAGACATCTCAAGGTTGTTCATCGACTACTCGGAAATGGAGGGGATGTCAGTGCTCTCTAGGCCACCGCTGGAGGAGGACAACGTGGTATTATGGATATATTGTAGAATTTCAACTAGCCGATCTCTGGGCACCGTACATTACTCATGACGACATTCCTCCATCTGCCTACACATGTCTGCTATTGATGAGGTGGAATATATGGATTATTTACAGGTGGAAATTCATGGTAATGGGGGTGTCGCTTCGACCATTTCGGTCCAATTTACGATCCCATACCCAGATCAGGACGGAACAGTGGTCATACACGACTCTTGACCCGTCTCTTTCTACTACTTTTCAACGACGGCTGCAATTTACAATAGCGCGCCGCCAGACACGACTTTCTCCGAAATGGGAATCGTTGTGCAAACAAACCCTCGATCTTGGCCCACCCGAGCTCTTGAGCCTTGAGCTTGATGATATATACATCCTCCCCGGGCAAATATGGAGACCTTATCGCAGGATGGGCTCTCCATATATGTATCTGAGGAGATTCTATCTGTCTGCCTGCCAATGGTGACAAAAGATGCGTCTGTGAAAACTCTACGGAATATATGACACCATAATGAACATCCACATTAGACATAGACACAACGCAAACCCATGAGGATTTTAAAAATTGGTTGGTGATAGTATTACCATTTCTAAAGATACTTATAAAATTTTTAATTCTTTTCCGGTATGTAATACAATTTAAAGTAATTATACCAATCAACTTGTAAGACTAGCTTCCCTAGGGTCTGTCATCAAATCTGCACGGACAGACTGGGTAATTCCTTGAATAGGAAGGAGACCGATCTGGATTATTCCATATAAATATATCGCGCAGTTCAGCCCAATCCGGATGTTCTGTTGACCACCCTGTTGTGCCCTAGCAGCGATGGAAGCAATTTTGGCCAGCAGTCATCAGCGATGTAGTTCTGATTGCGGGATTTTTCTTATTGGTAGAGAGATCCAACTGGGACTGCACAAAGATCGAGAATGAGGTTCCATAGTCCTAGCAGAGCCCCAAACACTGAACCTTCTCATTGTAGCTGAAGGGGATGGTGATGGATCTGGGATCAGTGGATCTATGAGCATGCTGAATGCAACTGTGGCGCAGTGTAGAAGGCCCTTGACCCAACAAGTTCGTCTTCCGCTTCGTAATTTTCCGCCAAGATGACGAGGCAGAGCGCTAGCAAGGTGACTTGGGTGGGACTTCAAATCGACCTTCCTTGAATTATGGTTGGTAATACAGCCGGTCTGAGCCCCTCGAAATGGCTTTAGATAGACAGAAAGAGGCAATACTCGACCTAACTCATATGATCCTTGCACCGCTGAAATCGTCATGTAACCAGTTCAATCCTCATTAAGCCACATATGACGAAGCCTGGTGCATACACTGGCATAGGACGTCGCTTCCATCCAATCAGCTGGAAACTCGCACTGCTGGGAAAGTGGAATGCACTCGAGAGGAATCAGAATTCCATCTGCGCCGTGGCCTGCTGGACGTTGTGGCTCATCGTATCCTATATTATGCCCGATGAGGAGAAGATACGCAATCTGTGACGGCATCTTTCCCCACTGCAATACACGCAAGTTCATAGGAACTACCCAGGACCCAGTATTTAGCTGAAAGGCAGACACTCAGGATGCGGTGAGATGGATGCGGAGCTTAACACAAGAAGAAACACATCCTCCAACCATTACCACAGATAGAAATTGTAATGTAGGCTCACTCGAATTTTGAGACTGTCTATCTTGTGGGTGTACTCTCTGAAGCGTCAATCAAGAGGGAATGGAGAGAAAAGAATCATTAAATGTAACAATTGCGCGGTCCACCAGCGCAGCTAAGGACTAATTTTTCAGCTGTGAAACGGCTCACGGGCCGCTAGTGAGGCCCAAGGCTGTGCAAATTATTGAGGTAGAGAAAAATAGGGATGCACACGAGCGGTGGTCGTTGAGCGACGCACTCGAGGTTTATATAGTCGTCGAGACGAGCGTCACACGCGCTATCGTCCATCAGGACGGGCACGATGAGTCTAAACCTAAATTGGATCCGCTAAACCTAAAATTGAAGCACACTAGTCCCAAGGTGGCGATCCCGAAGAACTAGCCGATTTTGGATGCGCCGGTACAAATTGAAATTGTAAGGCCGTGAGGCACCAACCACTGCACCAAAAAGCATACAAGAGTAATTGCGCTAGCAATTACGGTGGTTGCACGGTATATAAGCTTGCAAACAGCTGCTGCCTCAGGCATCAACTCTGGTAAGGGTTTTTCCCTTACAGAAATTCTACTTATATAAATATTAAATTTTATAGAATTTATGTAACGATAGGGGGTTGAACGATAGTTCGATTGTGGGTATGGGCTACAGAACACTTGCTG
>NHZS01000584.1:212308-253919 GCA_002775195.1 Talaromyces adpressus
TGTACGCGCACTTCTTGTACGTAGCCTGGATAGGTGAATGCAATGAACTTGGCCCTCTCACAGCTACTGCAGATGCTGTATATTAAATACTATATGGTGATATGCTCCTAAAGTCAATTTTCTATAGTCTGTGATATATGTAGCAGGTAAGTTGTAGAGGTAATTATGAGTATAATTGTAATAGATGCAAATAATAGTAATAAATAATAATCTAGAAAATTGGAAGATAGTTGGATATGATGAGCATATTTATCCAAGCTTTTTGTTCAACTTCTTGTATATAGTAGGTTGGTTATCTAAGGAGGGAAAAGAAATATTGTAATCATGAACCAACGGTAGTAGAGAAGATTAAAAAGGTTAATAAGCATGCCGTTCTTGAAACAAGGGATAATCTGGTGAAAATTGGAATAGAATTGGAAATGATGCTAGGTTTGTTCTATGAATATATATTGAAATTGTTGAACTTGTGTCTTAATACTAAGGAATTTCAGTGCTTGGAAGAGGTTGGCGTAGTATCTCCCTGAAAAGGTATGCATGGGAATATCCACTATGGAGTCATTTTCGACCTGGAATGAGTGGCCATCTAGGGTAAGGCATTTGTTCTGTTACTGTCCTTTAGAAGAGTTCAACAATTGGAGGGCAGTTACAGTTAACACCTGCTTTTTCAAATATTGTCACAGCATATCCATCATTCCGGAGAGCCCATGCAGCGAATAACCCTGCAGGACCACTACCTATGATTGCAACATGGCCTTTCTGGGCACTTGTCGACTCGGTCATCGTTCGATAGGATTCATGAGATCCTCAAGATACAAGTACTAGCATATATATGGACATTATTATTTATAATCCAGAGAGCGCTTGATTCGGACTATTCATTTACGTCGTAGACGATGGTAGACTACTAACCTAGCTATACAGTCTATAAAAGTAAGAACAGGTCTGTGCCTCTATGTTCTCTTCCAAAATTACTTAGCGTCAATATATGATCCTGTTCCGTGTCACAATTCCCTTTAGTGTCAGTGACGTTTCCGTTTGGTGTCGCTAACGTTCCTGTTGGTGTCGTTAATGTTCTCGTTTGGCTCAAGCGTTCCCGTTTGGCGTTTGGTCCTTTTTCAGATAACTGAGTGTTCCTGTTCGTGGTCAAGCATTGATCGGAATTATGCAGCATGACAAATGCCATGAGTACATAATTTTTAAAAGCCCAGTCAGCCACCCTACATGAGTTACATTTTTGTGTTAGCATCAAATACCAGTGATGAAATACGCGCCGTCTCCGGTGGAAGCGATATCGGTTCTATGGCCACGACTACAATCGAATCATGTAAGTTATAACTGTTGAATTGAGTCTAGAACTATGTTAACAGTGTACTCTAAACTTAGCGCCTGTAACCACTCAAATCCTGAAGGAGGAGGCTGATTCTGGAGATACGATGAAAATGTCTCTTCTAAGCGGATATAAGCTAGTTTTCATAACAAATGACAAGGGGTGGGCACTCAAAGCGGAAATGATCATTCACCAACGTCTATGTTATCATGATGGGAAGGTACATGGAGGGATAATATCATTCCTCCTTGACCATAAGTTTGCGGACTGCTGTGCCTTGATGGACAGAAGTCTCCGCGCCGTTACCGCAGATCTAAAATTATCGTTTGTCCGGCCTGTCTCACCTAACCTGCTGACGTCCTTCCATGTATGGGTAGTTAAGGTAAAAGGCAGGAAAGTTTGAATTTGCCGTTCAACAGCCTAGATTAGTAGCCTTTATGCGGACATGAATATGAAATCGAAAACTAGACCGCCATCGAAAATAATGGCATAGTAAGTCCACACCGTAGCGTCTGGAAACATAACCTTGATAAAAACTACACTTTAGCCCAGGGGAACATCCAGAGGAAGTCCGAGCCAAATGCCTTGTACAAATACCAACATAGGGGTCTATAGTCTGATAGGGAACAGTTACTGGATTTCGTAGTATGACGGTACCAAAGTGGCGACTAGTTAACTAAGTAAGCTTCACATCATTTAATTATAAGTTTGTTTCACAGTATTGGTTACACATTTCAGAAACGGACAGTAAACAGGATCCTTAGTAGCATCGAATATCAGTACTCATGATACTGACTGTGAACAATACAGTGGGGGGTTTAATTACAATTTAGGGTTATGTCTGTCCAGTTTCAATTCACCGTTTCCCATTCAAATCTCATCTTGGATAGGTGATATTTTGCGCGTCCCACAGCTATAATATAAGTCCTGGTAATGTCATTTAATTTCAGCTGTGTCATAAATTGTCTCCTTCATTTGAAAATGAAAATGATCAACTCTTCCCCTGCAAATTACCTTCAGGAGCCTCCAATCTACGCGAGACATGGTTTGTAAGCCTCCTATTACCTAGGACCTTCTTCTAATGGGGCATAAGATTGGAAACAGATTAGAGATTTCTATGAGTGGCTACTGTTGGAAAAGCTGGCGGAAAGAGGACGCATAAACTAAGCAGCTTTAAAGTCCCTCTGCTGCTCCCTATCTTCGAAGCCCTGGATAAGTCATACAAAGCTTTAAAAGGCTTATATTCAGATTCTACGACTCCACAATCAAATGCTCGGTTACGGGCGTTACGCTGAAGCTTTAAGTAGACTGGAAGACTTAACAGATAGATATTCCCAAGCTTCTTAGGTACACAACTAACCTGGGTTTACTCAGGTTATCGATTTCCGCCCGGCATGACGCTCAAAGCTAGATACCAGAACAGTGTCTCTTGCAGCCTACCTTTTTAAAGGACATTCTATTGCCAGAAAATAAAGCAAGATTAAGAACTTCTGTAGTTAATTTAGTGTGCGACTCTTTGACTGCATGTGCCAAATGAGTTAGTGCCAGCACAGATCAGTGTCGCGTGTTAACACTGGTAAGACCTTACTCAATCCAAAAGCTGTGGTGATTATAATGGTATAGATCCAGATCTCGCTTGAGCCTGATTGGTTAATGATATTCTGATGAAGCAGTGTAAAGTTGCATCAGAGCAGCAATCCTGAATAGGATAACGATAGAAGCAAATCAGAATAGGTGTAGGTGCAGTGGGTATGGCTGTTGCGAGACAATGCCCGTCAATCAATAAGTCCCTTGTAGTAGGTTGCAATAAACCTCATAGTCGGGTGTATAGCTGACCATAGTATTATGGGATGGCATAGAACCCATTAATCTAGGAATATAATCGGAAAATGATTTTATCCTTCCGCATGGAGCCTCTGAGTCTGGATTATGAGTTACTAATCTGTACCATTCAAGTGCCTATTGGCTGATGCCTCTATTATAAGCTGGACCATAATGGTATCTAATCTACATCATCTGACGTGAAATGATATGTCAGGCTTCTTCGGCGGTTTAGCCCATGAAAGATCGAAGATAGACTTAGGCGCTGGCGAAGGCGGCTTGTTGGCTTTTTCCTCCTCCCTTTTCAACTTGTCCGCAATCATCCAGTCATCTTCTTTTTCCATAACTAGGTAATGTGAAGTTATGCGAGTGCACACAGTCTGTATACAATCCACAATATGACCTAAGAGTTCATATTCGGTCTGGGCTCGTTGAGCAAAGTCGCCGTACCACTCTTTTCGAGCACCTTCTTCCTTCTCGCAGTTGAAATAGGACATAAATTGTCGCACTGTCTCGGGTTCGTGGGTGTCAAATGAAGAATCTTGATGGCGAATGACCCATCCTTGACCTCTCGGCATGAAAGCGTTATAAGGTCCATAAGGCTGTCGTTGAATTTGATGTTGAGCCGTGGTTCTGCGCAATTGAATATCAGCCTGTGAGTCTCTAACCTTTCCGTCTGCAATGAGAAGTTGTCAACATACTCCCGGAAATTAGAAAAAGCAATTTCAAATGATCGCTGGTCCCACTCATTTTTTGAGACATCAAAAATGGTAACGTCCATATTCTGATGAACACCCCATCGAATTGGACTAACGATACTTCTGTAAGATATGTCCTGTAAAGCCTTACCACACCTATCTGCGAAGCTTTGAAAGGACTTTTGGACTCGTGCTTGAAATTCTGGCCTTGGATATTTTGATTCTTCGATCTCTGCAAAAGTGGCAATGTTATTATATCAATATGTCAGCACCAAGGATGGTGTAACGTACGTATAAACAGTAGGTTTGTATTGCTCTGTCCATCTTCCATTTCTTTGTCTCTACCCCAGAATAGATCAGGACAGTTTCCCAAGCCCCAGAGTTCCTTTCGAAGATACTCAAATGAACTTTCGACCTGTGGATCCCCGATTGGGGCGCGAAAAGATATCATTTCCATATTAGGGCTCGCATTATACTCTAGCCTTTGCGGTAAATGATGCTGAGAAAGCAATCCCATCTCAAGCCACGTACCAGCGGGTCCACCGGCAATACGCTCCCCTCGTCTCGCTTCTATCATAGATTCCACATGAAGCCGGTCCTGACCACTTGATAACACAAATTCATCCAGATTGTACTCAGGCTCTGTAGGCGTTTGAAAAACCGGATGCTCTATTTCTGGCACAGATAGTGCTTGACGACCTAATGATTGAAGAGTAGAGATTTTGAAAGGTATATGATTCAGTGGAGTGGTAGAAGCTGATACCATGTTTGTTGCATCTTTTCGAATCTCCTCGATATTCTTTTTGAGATTCTGAGGATCACTTGGCTGAATTCGATCCTGGTTGTTATTTGCCTGACAATGTTTCCAGAAGAGCAAACCAACAAAAAACCGATCTTCGGAATCTTTGTCCACTTCAAGCCACTCTCCACAAAAATGAATCAGCCTGGACTCGACTAAAGCATTGCTGAGATATGAGGAGCATATATTGTTCCATTTGGACCTCAACCCAGCAATCTGATCCGTAGACGGCGCCTCGGAGAACTGAAAGGATACAAGCTCAAGACAACTCTGAGATGTGAATAAGCTGTCGACAGGAAGAGCAAGCTGAATGCATCGATTAGAAATGTTTGCAATGTAACCAAGCATCATACTGAAGCCTAAAGAGCGTTGAAAGCATCTCCAGCCACGACCACTATCCCACTGGATCAAAACGATTATTTGCTGGCATGACGAAGGCTGATCCACTGGAGCCCAATACAGCCCTTGGAATCCTGGAATTGTTGAGACGTACTTCAACGACTTTCTCCAGGGAATAGATGCTAGATGCGATTGATCTGCGATGTCGACTCCGGACTGGAAAGTGAAATGCATAATACTAAGGACGGGGTTCGCCGGCAGCTGGTCCACATCTCTCGTGAAAAACGAGATCCTATTTAGATGGGGTGTGCCATCCACACGTCCGATGATCATGTCGATATTCAAGATGTTGTAAATATCCGATGGTTGAATAGATCCTCGTTAAGCTATAATTTTGGTGACCTGGCGCTCTGAAGAGTATGCAGACCTCGGAAGTTTACCAATGCGTTGGGGAAATGAAGCGTAAAAAAACCAGACGCCCCGCGCGACATCACGTGCAACCACCATGACCCGCTACGTTTGCAGAGCCCGTATAATTTCAAGTTTTGATGTTTGTTTATTTCCTATCAGACTTTGGCACATACTGGCAATGCTCTTAAAAGCTCGTTGGAACTCTACTGTCCTTCAAGTGTCATTTGAATGGGTTTGTCTGACGTCCCGGAAGTTAATACATCAAATGATGGCTGTACCCCAACCTCCAATAACCACGTCTATTACATGTTATCCCAGATTTAACCAATAACAGCCAGCAAGCAACTAATGAGATTGTATTTAACTTGATACAAGTTACTTGGTAAACAAGAAAACAGGCTTATGGAGCTTATATCTGCTTCTTTCTAAGTGACCTTTATTGACTAGAAGAACATTGAATTCAACGACTGGGCCGATGATGTTACTTCCCGACTTCTTATCTATTTCTCACTAGAAATATCTGGAC
Source organism: Talaromyces adpressus (assembly GCA_002775195.1). Taxonomy (NCBI): domain Eukaryota; kingdom Fungi; phylum Ascomycota; class Eurotiomycetes; order Eurotiales; family Trichocomaceae; genus Talaromyces; species Talaromyces adpressus. The sequence continues at coordinate 218,230 of NHZS01000584.1, forward strand.
GAACGTGTCTTATGGCAAGCGAGCGTCGTCAGTCAAGTGTGAGTTTCGACATCATGCTCGCCAGGCCATCCTCATCGGCAGGGGTGGTATCAGGTGGTATTGTGACAGAAGAACCAGTGGACCAATCGCTCAATGACAAATACATGGCTATTCTTGAATGTCAGTGTACCCAGACCGAGCGAAATCAAAACAGGGTGAGCTTCTTACCAGTAATGTAGAAAGAAAACGAATCTAAGGGGGAAAAATTTAGCACAAACCCTTCAAGGCATTAGGGAAGAATAGACTCAGGTTCTTGGTCATATCATACCTGCATTGTTTAGGGCTTTGCTGGGTGTTGCCGCGAGTTGTGCTACGCAGAACCAACCGTACGCCGATTTTTCTTGTCCATTATTGTCACATGACTCATCAACTGTTATTTTCATCTACAATAAGCAAATATCTCAAGGTGGAATCCTAAAGAAGGATGGAGGAAGATATACTTAGATAGTTTGGGCCCACTATGGCTGGGGCATGAGTGAATTCGTGCAAAAGAGCCGTGGTCAAAGTCAGACCCTGAAAGATTTCCAAGGGAACTTTATCTGTATACGTTTGTTGAGCAGCGACTTTCATGGTATTTTGAGCTTGGTATTTTGATACCCAGCCTGAAAGTGCGTTTTGGCACAGAGTCATCACACTCGTTTGTCCTCCTGGAGCCTGGCTTGAAGACATGGCAGGGTTCACCCACGCATAGAAAGTTGCATCGTCTCTACAGATTCCTTGTGACGTCGAAAAATCAATACCAAGAGACGTTGTCCGGGTCACTCGATTATCCCAATAAAGATAGGGATTGATTACTAGAAAGTCATGATTGATCAGTAGACTAGTTTCGATAAAGATAGAATGTTTTGGCGCATAGGGTATTCTTACAGCTTATGTCACCATCCCTATCCTCACTGATAAGCCAGGCATCACTACAATAGATCTCGAAATACTGGTTTGAAAGTATGCCCTGCACCGAGCTCCGCATAGTCTCAGCAAGAGCTAAGAATGCTTAGTTAGAAACCATAGTTTGCAGTGGTTCGGCTGGGGACCAGACTTATAAGGGTTTGTACTCTGCTAATCGCGTCGGAGTTTTCGCTACTTCCTGCACCGTATTCCAGTTTTCCAAATATCGACTCGAAAGTATTGAACGTGGACTGTAGCAATTGTCCCTGTTGATTGATATGAATCGGTGGATCGGCGAGGAACGCCATCAGGTTTAATGTGCGATCAATGGCAGTTGTCAACTAGTCGAATGATGTTCGTTAGTAGATGCCATCGCAAGAATAATCACGAGTTATTCAGAGGATAAAACATATACCATCTCTATCATTTCGCCCAGTGAGTATGTTATGACTTCTTCTGCAGTACTATCACAGAAGTATGTTGTTGTTCTTTTGCTGAGACCATTGTGCAATGGGCCTCTGGGAGCAGCAATCACCAACCCAAAGTTGATGGTTGCTGCAGCCCAAAATAGTTGAAAGAGAGCAGCGACTTTCATTTCCTATAGCTATAGGCAAATACGTGGTGGTGCTGTTATCCAGGACTGGCGAAGTAGAAAGCTCCTTCTTCTATATCAACACCATTGAATCTGCATTTATGATCGTGTATTTTAGACGATCAGGACGACACAATCGTTGCATACCACTAAGACCTAAATTTTTGTGGATGATATCTAAATAGTGCTACCTCCGGAGATATAGTCTGAATTGATCTAGTTGGCTCCATTATTGGGTACTAGAGCATGGAGTAGCAACGCCATGGCTTCCATGAAATGAGGTCTACCGCAACTTGCGAAATTGCATTGTATAGTGTCTACTGACTCTACTCGTCGAGCAAACTGCCCCGAGTGGAGTCTGTACCACTACTACGGTATACCCTGATGCACGTGCCGTGCATCATGTTAAGACGTTAGTGAACTCACTCAATAAGATTGCACTTGGTTCCCGACTCCCGAACCTTGCCTTTGCTGGAACGCGTTCCTGATCGTGTTCCTTTTCTTCCTTAGCAACAATCGGGGATCATTGTAACCAGTAGTGCTGGTGTAATTACGTAAATTAGACCACTTTACATGAAATTCTAATTACAAGCGATTTTTGACTTTACAAATTACATGTAAATTCTTTTAGCGTATATTAGTCAGCTTTAGACGGTAAGCATATGTGACTAATCAGAGTACACGCTTAAACTTTTATGCCTAAATTTTTCCGGCCCCCTATATATAGAAATTTGAAATTTCAATCGCAAATTTACTTTACAACAAGAGGCCTGAAATTACATGAAATTACACTTTTTATAATTTCAAAGCCCCAGCACTAGTACCCTGCCTAAATCAGTTAGACCTGAACTATGCCCGTGCTCCGGGCGGCCCGCTGGCGGGACTTGCCGGACTTTCATCGCCAAGCCCATTCAAGATTCGACATCTCTTACAGTCAATCAGTACGAATGACCGCATCGATTGATTGAAAAAGCAAAGCGATATGATACACCAGAAGAGTAAGTATCCGGATGTTTCTGGAATCATATTTGTCCAGCCGAATGCTGGAACCGATACTTCACCGGGGATCAATTTACCCGCTGCGCCGCATGCCATTTAGTGGCACTGGCCTTAAATGATCTTTCCGAGTGACTGTTTTGCGAAAACTGCATTCACCGAAATTAGTACGGAGTGTTAAATATACGCTAGGATAAAGTCAATCATATTAGTCTATTTTATTACTTGATACTACTTTGCAGTACCCACTGCTTACTACTAGAATCTCAAATTCTCAATCGCTTAACTAGCAGTCTTAACAGCCTCCGGACTAGCCCCTGCACTAGCTTGAAGACTTAGTCCTAAAAGACCATTCTGCTGTCAAGGATTTCGCAATTAGAGTATATAGATTACTAACAGGCTGGATAGTATTGGACCGTTCAACCATTTCTGGATACACCTAGGTTGTTGTGTGGACATAGGTCAATCAAAAAAAAATAGGTGTGTGAGAATTTTCCGGCTGTCCTGCAGAATATCTCCACAACAAATCTCTTCGCGTAATGCTTCAACGGAGATTAATTTTCATCCTCTCAAACTTGAGAAAAGCCCTAGCGCACAACATCACCCAATCGAACATGGTACTACGCCCTCCGGCGACACAAATACGACTATATGGTGACTACTTTTCTGATTTGTCTACCTTGCTCTCCAATTGGCTTGTCAAGATGGGTACGAAAAGCCTCAATACCATTCTGTAGAGGTTTTGCAAACCACTTGCACAGAAAAAGTGAAAGCTCCGATGAGAATGCAACCTCCACGAGGGAAAATTTCTCAATGTTTGATCACCTTCCTGTGTGGTATCACTGGTATGCTTGTTATACAATATATGAGGTGAGACCCACAAGAGTGAAGTTTGTAGTGTTGAGCTTTACTTAAGCATTGGAGTTGATAGTATGTTTACGGACTACGACCTCTATCAATACGTACAGATACGTGTAGGAAAGAAAGAGCCTGTATCGTGAATTATGAATGTTATTAAAAGGGGAAAACCTTTCCAGATATTTTAGCATCCTTGCAGAGCCTTTTCTATTTAATATACATACCTTCATTTACTTATCTTCTATTTTCCTGCTTTTCTCTCTGTAGTGAGATTTTTCCAATGAAGCCTCTTCGGATGCTGGCAACAGTTTTTCAGCTAGTACTGCTGCTTGCAAGAGTCCAAGCACAAGATGGGATCTGCTCAGAGGATAATCCATGCACTGAAGGTTGCTGCTCAAGTGTATCCCAGGTTTGTGGATATGGCCCAGACTACTGTGGCAGCACTTGTATTGCAGCCGCCAGCACAAATGGCACATGTGCACAGTTGGCTGAATGTAATCCTGGTGTATATCCCGGCTGGGGTGAGACTTGGGGTATGAATTGTCTTCTACTACGAATATATAGCTATTAATTTTCTAATTGATGTTGCTTGCTGACTTCCTTTTGAAAGCGTCCAACTACTCGTCTGCACAATCTTGCCCACTGAACGTTTGCTGCAGCCAATATGGATATTGTAAGTACCTAATCATTGTTTTGTTCTGAACGAGACAGCAAGGTTCATTTCATCGAATAGGTGGGACGACGTCTGATTTCTGCGGAAGTACAACTTGGCCCTCTCCTTCTTGCCCTGGTAACTCGTCTGTCACACGGCGAATCGGCTACTACGAAGGCTTCAATCTGGATAATCCTTGCAATAGTAAGCTTGTCTCCAGTACCTTGAATTCTTCTGTGCTAATGATTTCTGCACAGCGATGACCCCAGAAGAAGTAAACTGAACCCATATCACACAGACATAATCATTGCTAATGAATATTCTAGATCCCTGTTGGAGGATACACACACTTGATCTTTTCCTTCCTATACATTGACCCAGATACCTATGAGTTGACACCAATGGAATTCAACCAAACGGATCTCTACGCTCGCTTCACTGCTCTCAAGCAGTATGGTGTCGAAACGTGGATCACTATTGGTGGATGGGCAATGAACGACCCAGGAGAATATTCCAATGTCTTTTCTGATCTTGCCGCATCTTCTACTGCTCAAAAAGCTTTCCTCGACTCTCTTGTTTCGTTTCTAGGAACGTATGGATTTGACGGCGTCGACTTTGATTGGTATTTTTCCAATCCTAAAACTGAAGGGTTTTATTCTACTGCTTTACTGACTTGTCTTTAGGGAATATCCAGGTGCACCAGAGCGGTTTGGAACTGATGCCGACTATGCCAATTTTGTTTCGTTTCTACAGAATGTGCGCTCCACTCTTGGGGACTATTACGCGTTGTCAATCACCCTACCGAGCTCGTACTGGTATCTTCAGTACTTCGATATCGTCAATATTGCCAAAACGATTGATTGGGTGAGTGTGAATTTTTCAATCAATGAAACGGTTCATTCTAATCGGATCTAGTTTAATTTCATGTCCTATGATATATATGGCACTTGGGACGCTACAATTTCCTCGATCGGGAGCTATGTCTATGCCAGTACCAATCTTACTATGATTGAATCAGGGTTACAGTTGTTGTGGCATAATAACATCCCGCCCAGCCAAGTGAACCTTGGTCTTGGTTATTACGGGCGTAGTATGTATTCCATTCTACAATTTCATCTTTTGAAGACTTTCTTATGTCATTAGGTTACACACTGGAAGATCCTTCGTGTACGGCGCCTGGATGCCCATTTATATCCGGAGGTATGTTCAACTCATCTAGGGACTGTTCAAACCAACATCTATTCTTGCTTGTAGAGATGGAGAACTGACAATGCATTAGCGAATGTGGGTCCATGTTCTCGCACAGAGGGAATGCTTTCTTATGATGAGATCATGGACATCATTGATGATCCGTCAAGAAACCCGACGGTGTGGCTTGATTCTGCTGCAGCTGTTAAAATCGCTGTCTATGATGAGGATCAATGGGTCGCTTATGATGACGCTGAAACTCTTCAAATGAAGTTAGATTTTGCCAATTCAGTGTGCATAGGAGGGTAAGCTATTGTACAGAACAAAGACCTCCCGAAAGCCACCTGCTAATACTCCAATTTTTTGATCGTAGTGTTTTCGCATGGGCTATTGACGAGGATCACACTGGGGATCTTTCCGGTATGATAATTTTTTGGCCCTTCCCTGACCTTCGCTTCAATGGCTGACTCTCTCGAAGACGCTATTTCCAATTCTACTGATCTCTTCCCGGCTGGAGGAAGTGGAAAGGTATATGTTTTACCTGAAATTTGGGACAGTGGTTCTCCCGAAGTTTCCTGCCAGGCACCATGTACACTCATCTTGCCGCCTTTCCCACTGACAACCACCACGACTGTCAACTGGCCACCAATCACCACTACGTTACTCGTCAGTGCCAATGGAGGCGTGACTACAACGACCACTACGATACCGGTTGCTGCATTCCCATTGTCTGCCGTTCCGTTCTGGCCGGTGACCATTGCCAATAATCAAACATCTGGTGTCCTGAGCCCGGTACCAAGCATTACACCGCCATCCATTGTGTGGAATCTGCCGGGAACGATCACTCCATTTCCCCAAATCACAGTCAATTATACTGTGGTTGCAGAGAATCAAGTGACAGGGACAACCGCAGCTACGGGTACTATTACCTCTCCCCCCTCTACAACTACCAGCTCGACTTCGACTGTGTCCGCTGTCGTGACCCCATCGCCTATTGCGGCAGACATGACAGCTGGTTGTACTCAGTTCTACCTAGTTCAGAGCGGAGACTCATGCTGGAGTATTGAAACTGCCTACAACATTGCTGCTTCGGACTTTGAAGCTTGGAATCCTGACGTCGGCACGGGTTGTTCCAGCGGCGTCTGGTTTAATTATTACTATTGTATCGGCCACGGAAGCCTTACGTCGACTTCGTCAGGGTCCGGGGGCCAGCAGTCCTCAACAGGAACCACTATTGTTCCCATATTTCCTAACACATCACACCCTATCACCATCCAGCCGCAGCCTACTGTTGCGGATGCAGAACCCTCGATTACCATTCCTCCCATCAATGTTGTCATCGCACCGCTGACGGACTCTTCCTCAAGTGACGGTGACTGTCAAGGTTGCGGCAATCTGAATTGCGAGCTGTTCGGTTGTGATGGGAGGTGTGGGTTTTTCGGTTGTGATGGGGGCTGCGGTCTTTGGTGGTGTGGCGGAGGTTGTGGTTTGGAATATTGCGGTCCCGGTTGTAGTGATGGTAAGTAATCGACGATATACTGGTCTGAGTTGGTACTGACGCGAGCTCAACAAGGTCCCTGCATCGTTGAGGGTGGCGGCGGCGGTGGTGGAAGTACTGGCACCATTGGCACTGATAATACGAATGATGATTGCAGCTCGATGGAGACGGCCGATATCTGCACTGTGTTTATAAAAAGCTTTTCAACATCCGGAATGACATCAACGTCTACCACTACTACGGTAAGTTGAGGCCCTGTTCCGGATCTCCTAAAATACTCACGCTACTAGACGGAATGCTACACCACTGAAGGATGCTCAGTGGCTCCGTCGACGACGACAACGACCATCAGTACAACTGGAACGTATTCCACTATCACTAATAGCTTCATGTTTGTGTCGCAGCCAACAGAGGCAGCATCTGTCATGGATTCTATTTCTGCTAGCATTGTTAGCCAGCGAAGTGTCTGGGACGCCACACGCTGGGCTGGTTATACGATTACAGTCACCCCTACATCGACAACAACTAGCTCTCAAGCCGCCAAGACTGGATTTGAAATCATACAACTCGCTATTGACTACAGCGATTATGACTACTCATTTCTGGCTATCAATTACGATGGACTGTCTAATCCTGTCGTAATCAATGATACACATCCATTTGGTGAGGATCTAAAGAGTACGAACAGCCAGACTACCTTCTGTGATCAGACCTCCACGTTCGTTCAGGAGGACTCGGGCGATGTCCTGGGTAGCAGTAACAACGGCAATGAGTATGACTGCACAACTGTTGTGAAACCAGTCACAACCACCACCTCTGTCACCATCTCCCCAACCAGCACAAACAGAGCCTACTTTATCCCCATGTGGCAATGCTTAACCAATATTTGTGATTGAAGATCACATTCGCAGGAAAGTCATAGTGTCGGAATATCAATCTCATCATTTGGTGCAAAGCACCAATCCGACGCGCACGTACGGAATGGGGATACTATTCCCCTAGCGTGTACGTGGCAACCCCCTATATAGCTAGCTAGATACCCCCGATCCCCCTGTTTCTGAGGGATCAGTCGTCAATATTAGGAATTCATACCGTATTGATCAGGCTCACCAAATAGGGCAGTCGGATCGCCCTTCTCCCAATCCTATGCTTCGTGATACGGGACCGGAGTAAACCGACACATAGTGTTATGAAAGCGCCCAGTGGCTTGGGCAGTGGATTTGTATTAGCAGGTCCCATTAAATAAAGGGAACTACTTATTATTATACGTACAGATGTATGTTGTATAATTTATAAATTGTAGTAATATGCTGGATTGTATATACAGGTGTATGTTCTCTGACCATACAATCGGTATTCACACAGTATCTTATTCCACGTTGTCTTTGACATCCTCAGGAACCATGGCACTATGAGACCAGATGGCTTGTCCCCTTCGAACTCAGACTTCTATACCCATCTTTGACCATACTTTCAAGATTCTAGAAGAATTCTGCATGTCACTAACAGCGCCAAAGAGCAACATGCCAGACCTTTGTTGAGTGGGAGATGACTTCTTTATGTCTTGAAGCTTTTTACATCGTCAAAGGAGAGGTACCGGGCGCTAGTCTCAAGTAGGTAAAGCGCGACAAGCTTACCTCCCAAAAAGAATATATAGATAACTTTGCGCAGTCTTTTTCCGTTTAGATGCGAGGATTAGTCGAACGAGAAATCATGTGAAAAATCGAGTTCGTGTCTGTCACCAAAACGAGACAGAACGAATTGTTGTCAAAGACAACTAGTGTCGATCCGAGTTGGTGTCAGTCCGAGTTGGTATCGGTTCGATTTGGTGTCATAATGAATCTGTTAAGTAGCATTGTTGAAAGGTTGTTTTTTCTTCTCTAATCTTGAGGGGCTGATGGACTGGTTATATACAGCATGTATGCACAGACCCACTTCCTTATCGGAACAACACATCCACCGAGATATCTATATTCAACAGAATCGGTGTTGAAAACGAGTTGATGTCGGTACGAACTGGTGTCCGTTGTCGTCATTCTCGATGCATTCCGCAGGGGACTTCGCTCACGTGCCAGGCACCAGACATGCCCCTCAGTCCATGAGTGGAGTATCAAACCGCGTCGAATTTCGACGAACCTCTTCCCATTCTGAAACAAAGAGATCAGCAGTCGATCAGGGTTCTGGTACTAATCCTTATTGGCAGGCACAAAGCAAGTCATTCATAAGCGTCAAAACTACTATATACATAGTATAAGACAGGATTATTACCAATACTATATAGGGGTAAGATAGTACATTATTCCTAGTAAGTATTTTCCTAATGTGGTTAATAGACCGACACTAATGTCATACCTCATTATTTTAGAAGAGTGTGACAGTGCTCAATTCCTCTATCTAGGAGTAGCTAATCGACGGAATTTCGAACATACAGAAGGAAGAAAAAAGGAAGGAAGCTTGTACACGCTCGCTATAGTTCTTATATGATGCGCGAGCCCCGCGGCGGTGCCTAATTAGGAAGCCATGAGGTTGAAGGGAATCTCCGTCCTTAGGGCTTAGGGCTTCCACACGAGACTGGGCTGCACCATACAAGACGCTGAGCTGCGAGCGTGTACAGCCGTCACAGTGGATGTTTTTGATAAAGAGACAAAATCTCAAGCAAGCCGGGGATGGCGCCTTCTTATCCTTGATGGGCGTGGATCCCACGTTACAATGAAGTTTATTGAATACTGCGACTTGAATCGAATTCTATTAGCAATCTTTCTGGCTTATGCAACACATACTTTACAGCCTCTTAACGTCGCTCTTTTCTCGCCTTTTTCTAACGCTTATACGAAGCAATTGGATGGTTTTATAAGGGATAGCCAAGGCTTCACCCGGCTCACTAAACGTGACTTTTTCGCCTTTTTTGGGCTAGCTGGAATGAGGTTTTTATAAGTAAAAATATCAATTCAGCATTCAGAACGACTGGTCTATATTCCTTTGATCTAGAGATTGTTATTAATAAATTCAATAAGAAAATCACCAGCCAGTCATCCTTAAGCGCATCCGGAGCTTCAATTATTCCTTTAGAAGATTCGAGACGGCTTGAGAAGCTTGTTAAAACTGTTGTTAACAATATTTATTGAAAAGGCTGTACAGCTTTAAGAAATGGTGTTACATCTTTCTACTCAGCTTATCTTGCTTCAAAATGAGAATCAAGGCCTGAAAAGAGCTCTCATAAATGCAAAGAAGCCTAAAAACAAAAAAACAGCCTTTATTACTAGGTTTACCATTAGAACAAGATGGTGGAGCGCTTTTTATAAGCCCTACTAAGGTTCAGCAAGCTCGTGATATTATTTAAAAAAATGATGAAGCTGCGCAGAAGCAGGCTTATAAAGATAATAAAAAGCTTCAATAACAGCTTAAAAAGCAAGCTAAAGAGGCTGAAAAGGTTAAAAGAGCTTAAATCTGATAAGAAAAACGTGAGCAGCGTGAGCAAGAGGCTGCAGAAAAGCAACAGCTTAAGGACGAGCAAGAATTGGTTAAGCTAGCTGATTTATAGCTTCAAAATGATTGTGACACTTGCTCATTCCAAATCTAGGGTAGCTCTATCGACGTAAAACTAAGCATACAAGAAGGAAGACTCTGAGCAGCGCTCGCTACAGCTCCCTTTATACCCCGCAGGCTCAATGGCGGTGCCTAATCGGGAAGGCACGACAACAAAGGGATATCCCGTCGTGAACGGTAGTTAGGGTTAGGGTCCGTAGTCTGCGTGACGGTGCCGGAATGAGGCAGGCTCAACTCGCAAGGCCTACGACCGTCACATAAACAATATATGGCTAATAAGATAGAATACAGATAGATAGTAAATAGTTTATCCTTTTATTAGAGATCATATGAAGAATATAGGGCTGACTTATAGTAGTAAGCTTTCTTGGTACAAGCACTAATGGAGGCTGGGGGGAAAATTCAGGAATGTAAGAGCAGATGATCTTGCTACTGTAGCCATGACTCATATCTTTTCTTGCTAGCAAGGCCTGACAACACATCCTACATATCAGAAATTCTGTGGATTGTTGTGAGACATTGGGGGGGTTGTCCGGCTTTTTTTCTTGCCTTGGTATAGGTTTTCCTATTAGGTTAGGTTTCCCTGTACTGTTATGTGAATACAATGTGACAGGGCTGAGCGCGCGACTCCGTCCGAGAGCCGCAGCACGTGGCAGATGAAGCTATTCCCGCATAGGGCTGAAGCCCTACGGCGGTACTGAATCAGGACAGTCAACAAAGCGGTACTCGATTCGGCGAAGCGCCGCGCACAAAGGAGCATATAATCTCTGTAGCAAGGTGGAAGGCTCTTCTCTTCTTCCTTTCCCCTCTCATACTGAATATTCTCGTATACGCGCACCTCCATGTACGTAGCCTAGATAGGTGAATACAGCGAGCTTGGCCACTCTCACATACAAAGGCGCAGTCTGCCACCCTTGTGCTTGGGTAGTATGTTTCTCAAGGCAGCAGAGATCAATTTCTAGCTCCATTTACTTAAATATTACTGCTTACATGCTATGAGCTGACCTGATACTATAGATTCGGGCAATGCCCTCATGAAATCTCCGTCGTCGCATATGAAGCTATTCCCACCCCTTTCGCCTGAAGCCAGATACAGCACCGGAAGGCCCCTATCCGGCACCGGAAACCTTTGATCCGAATCGTACGACGCCAGGCCAAATGGCGGACCGAGCGTCAGGCCAAATGCCAGTGAAATCTCTGTTTCCCCTTTTCTATATAAACTTCTATGTACGCGAGAACTCGTTGTTTCCTTCTCTTTTCTTTTCTTTCTCATGTTACGTTTTATATTCATATATGCCCTTACAGCGAGCATTAGGAAGCAAACCCGAAAGATCGGAAACACAACGGTATTTCAGTCAGATGACAAGTATCAGTTTTGGAAGACCTTTCAAACTTCAGCCACTCATGTATACGGGAAAATCTGGTCTAATGGCGAATATTGTTGATGATCTGAACATGAACTTGCAGTACAACACCATGGTGACATATTTCTTTTGCCGACATGATGAAGCAGAAAGTTTGAAAGCCAAAACAATCATCGGCCCTTTGGCCTCACAACTTCTAGTCGCCGGAAGACCCCCACTCCCCCCACTCTTGATTTCAAAAACTTCGATGAGAACGAATTGAAAGACGTGGAAGGTCTAATGAGAATGCAAGTTTTAGGTTTATCGATCAAACACAGAGCATTCTTTGTGTTGGATGGTCTTAATTATTGTGGCCATTCGGTGATTCGATATCTTCAAATAGTTAATACAAGAAAGTCAATCTACATCTATGTGTTTCGCTGAGGTTGGACCCGAATAAACTACTGCGGTACTCCCATCCCGGAACTATTTGTCCAATGTACGTGACTTCGGTCCCAGTCGAAAATCCACGCATTGAAGTGTTTATCGAACGCGAATTGGAGAATCGTATTCGATCAAATGAAATGATAATAGGCTAATTCTGGATATCCGGATAGCCTCAATGCAGGATCACAGGGGATCTTCCTCTGGGTGGGCCTCCAGATCGATGTTCCGTGCACCATGAAGACAGATGATGCTATTTTCCAGGCGCTAGCTGATCTCCCCAAAGATTTATCATTTCACGGGTAAATGGCCGTTTTTTGCTTGGTATTTTAGATAGTTACTTGAATAGACTAGTGTTTAGATATAGTTTATATATTTTGTTGAGATACAAGATATCCGTGCCGCCAAGCCCGCGACCTCAGCTCGACGGAGCCAGATCATTCCACCTTGTTAGCTCACGCACCGGAAATGCAATTAATGTAGTCTTTCTCCACCACGGCAGAATGCCATTCACATGTAGTAAAGCGTCCAGTAACGGTTGGCCAGTGCAGGATCCTGATTCAGGCTCGTTTCCATACCCAGTAACGTATTTCACAGGTAGACGGGCCACCCCCAATTTTGTAGTTATTAAAGCTGAATCACGATCTGATAGCCGAGATACCGCTGACGTCATTTAATATACACGATGCTAATTGCCTAAAGCGTACATTTCTTCAGCTGTTACTATGGTTGATCATTTTTCTCTCCTATTCTCCGCACAGACCAGAAATATGCATATCTTGTGTCACTATGTATGCGGCCAGAGGGTCAGAGTTGCCTATGCCCTCATCAAAGTGCCTGTGCTGCTGCTTGAGTGAACCGAGCGTCGAACTGTTGGCTCTTGGCTCAATATATTTAGGTATCATGAAGGTGGTGAATGCGGCGTTGGTTTCGTCTAAGTTCCATCTCTGATTAAAGTTAGAGAGGCGGTTTTGCACATGCTGCAGCCCGCACCTTCCTCCTTTCGGAAGCTGCAGTAATTAATTTAACTATGGTCGCTCCAAACTGAGACTTCTGTCTTTCTCTGGTACTCCTGCCCTTTCATTCTCGGTTACTTCAACAAGGATAACGTTATCCGCCAAGTTTGCCAAGCCGCATTCATAATCACTGTTAGTCACTTTACTACCGTAAGGATAACGTTATCCTCCAAGTTATACCAAGCCATATTATGATCACCACATCAGGTTGCGCGCTTGGCAGCACGGGTATTAAGATTTATATAGAAAACTATAGATTTAAAAGTATCTGGTCATCCAAGGTGCATATTCAAAAGGCCAGGGTTTCGGCATCAGTCCACACGTAGACATGGAACTGAGCTTGATCATTGAGTGCAAAATTCGGTAGTCCCTTGCTCAAGTTCATAACTTGCTTCCACTACAGTAACACAATAACACAACGTTCATGGGGAAAATGGCTGGATCATCGATTCAGGCTTGCCAGCCCTGCAATCAGCGGAAAAAACGCTGTGATCGGGCGCTACCGACATGCAGCTCGTGTGTAAAGTAAGTCGGACTTGTCTACTGCCATCCCTACCTCGTTTTTAAGACACTAAAGATAGTCCACCCATTGGCTCAGTCAACGCCAATTAAATGAAACGAGTAGCTGATTGGAACTGTACTTTCCAGGAAAGCACGGAGATGCTGCTATCCAGTCGCTGGTTCGAATATTGACGGCATCTTGGTCAAATCCCTCTATAACCGGATCGAGCAACTAGAATTGGAGCTTGTCCGAAAGCCTGCTCCTGCGAGTATACCAGCTACTCTTAACGACGGCATGAACTATCCCATCCCGAAAAGGTGGTATTTCCCCAGTCTGCTGTCTTACAGTTAGTGCACAACGTCCCCATAAGAATCTAAGAGAATGATAAACAAAGGTTTTTCGCATAGGAAATTTTGCACTAATCCCTATAATCCAATTCTATCCCCGCTCGATTGTCTACTTGTTGCAGACGGCATGGATGCAAGTGGCGTTTTCCGACGCCTGCTTGTTCCACGCAACTCTTTATTCGACCTCGGCTCATATAGATATTGTGCATGGCACAGTAGACAATCCCGTGACCATATATCATAAGATTGAGAGTCTCCGACTGATTCGAGAGGCCATCTCGAGTAGTGACACTCAAAGTATACCCGAAAATGTGATTGCAGCGACACTGCACTTGATGTACTTTGCGGTATGAGAAACAGCGCCCTCCCTTTTTTACGCCGTATGTTTTGTACGGTGTAATCGAGCCCATTATATTGACGCATACGTGTGTGACGCAGAAATTGAATGGAGAGTTTTACGAAGGGATTTCGCACGAAAGTGGGATTGAAGCTCTCCTCCGACACAAGGGTATGGGGACTCCAGGGCCAGATACGATCATTGGTTATTTTCTCATCATGTAAGTGATATACCCCAGTGACATATAGCGGATACTCGGAAGCTATGTCGTATTAATTATGAGTCAGACAACAAGTCTGGAATGCTGTGGTTCTCCAATACGATACGGTATACTCACTGTGCCCTCGAGCCGGTCCCAAGGCTACAATTGGAAATCCTTCCTCTTTACTGTCGACTGCGGTTCGAGAACAGATAGCGCGGCCTGCAAATGCTAGATTGCCTCCGTCTTCTCTAGAGCTGCTCTGTGGCCTTGAGAACTATTCCACGTTAAATATGGTAGACCCGTCTACTTCTAAATCTTGTTCCTATGTTCGTCAAGATCTCACTTCTACAACAAGCGGTCGCCGGTACAACACTATCGAGAAGACGTGTTTCTTGGCTGTAGCCATATATTCAAAGGCCCTCTTACGCATAGGACAACCTAAAGTATGGATCGAGGATCACGAGACACAGAAAGATATCGCTCGACTAAAAGATGCAATCATACGTTCCGATGACTTCTTTTGGGTTCAGTGTGCCCCTGAAGTCTTTCGATGGGTTGCCATGATCGGTGCCGCAGCAGCAGGCACTCTATCACAGCGGGCCTGGTTTGTTGCACGTATGTGTCGTTTCTGTACTTTGCTGGAACCACACGCCATAGACGTTTTTGTTGGAGAGGCTGATCATCTGGTCTGGCTGTTCCATCACAGCGAATAAGGAAAGTGCAGATATGGTATGTAAATTTCTCCATTTTCCTTGTTTTCCTTCTTACTAAATAACAGATCTAACAGAACGAGGACACAGTGCATGTTCCATCTCTCAGGCACCGATAGACTGCAGAATCTCATCACTTGAATTCCTAAGCTTCGCCACCAATACAGGATCTCTGGCGCTGGCGTCCGCGCTTGCTTCCACCGTACAGTTAAAGAGTTCAACATGTGGACACCATGCAAGCGTCGCTGTTCCCATGCTTCCAGATGGGCCGCGGCAAAGATAATTGTCAGCGCGCCCTCCTGTGGTGAGAGTGATCTCTACTCGACGGTTTCGCGATCACTCGCACGATAGCTGTCGATATACTTATTTGTGCCATGTGCATTTCACGTCAAAGAGGAGCTACACGGTATACCTCAGGAATGTAGTTCAGGGTGAAGAGAAAAAGAGGAGGGGGGCCTGTCCACGTACCGGTCGACACATAACCAGGGTGCAGACAAAAAGCAAACAATAGGGATATTCTCTGCGTCAAGGAGTCACTGGAGTTCGGCGTTGAAGAGGTGGTTCCCAAGTTTAGAAAGCGCATGGCGGAGCACATTACGCTGAGTAACGCCGGTGCCGCCCAATGTCTGGTTGAAGTCTTTTGGAGAATAAGACGACCAAATAGCGTTGACTAAGTACAAGAGTGTCTGTAATATTCCAATTCAGGAGAGTACAGACAATACGGGTTGAGATTCCATCTCGCATGCACCTTCATTGACAAGGACCATGCATATGACTTGGCCGAGGTGTGGGCAGCTGCGAGGTGGATGATCTGATGTTTGCAAGAAATACCTACATACATTTGCTGCTTCAGTCTGCTTACAACCGCAGAAATATTCGGCCACTGGGTCCATCAGCTACTGAAGCCATCTTTACTACTGAATCACTACTGAAGACCGGTGCAGGACATACTACATAGAATCCCAGGAAGACAAGTGACAACTCCGGGACGATATCTACCGAAGTAGTGGCTCTCAGAACTCGTATATTATATCAGATCTCATTTTTTGTGAAGTTAGAACCTGAATATGATGTCAAGGTCACATACAATTGCACGTATTAAGACCTAAAGGCTTATAGAAGAATATAACCAAGTTCCTACCTGAATATCGTCTATTTCCATCAAACATGAGTTACCCATTTACCAAAACGCCTATCACTCGATTGGTGAGGTGACGAAGTGTTGTATATAGCCTGAATGGAATGGTAGCATGCTCTGAGCCGCTTTCTGCAACCATAGGGCAGTCTATCTTACCGACAGGGGGAAACGTAACAATGTATTCATGCGTTCCGAAGCTTACATCAAATTCATAATGATTTATTTCTGCTCGTCGTATCTTCTAGAACGCTGCTGCAGCTGTCAGTATGAGTTTAATCGTCACACTCTGCTATTTCTCTACTCTTAGTGACAGCCTGCTATAATTTACTCGTTGCGGCGCTGAACGTCACTGCGCCGGATCAATGGGCATCTGTGGGGATATGTTCTGTCTATTCTACAAAAGCAGTCACAAAAGAGTCTATATGCAGAATGGCTCCGGCCGATCTCCTGGAAATCGCGAGAGACGCTCTGAAGCTACCGGCAGAGAAGTTGGCAGCATCTCTCTGAATAGTGCCATCCCTTAATCATACTAGGTGCAGCAGCTGGATGGGTGCATAGCATTGAATGTTCTTGAAGTGGCAATCTCATGATAAAGCAGATTTTTGAGCCTGCGATCAGACCTTGTGAAGAAGGGTTTCCAGTCAGTGAGGTGTCTGCGCTTGGTAGGTACGAAGGCTGGCACTGAAATACAAGTGAAGAGGAAATATGACTTGACTTACTGAAATTGAACGCAGTAGTAGAAATATGAGTTTTCAATGCGTGAAAAATCACCAGGAAACTATCACGAATTACTCCTCCCGGATGCGACTGCTGATGGTAGCTGTCGGCGAAGTCATGACGAATCATAGACTGGTAGTGGCGTTCACGCCTCTTACGGTAGATGGGAAAGATGGATTCTATGGAGGCAGGATTGCGCTGGCTATTTACCATAAGTGATTCTTTGCGGCAAGAATAATAAGTGGAGGAATCACTTTTCTAGCAGCGCTTACACACTCAATAAGTGTAAGAGATTCTCGTAGAGAAGCACTTGTAATTCTTGTAGCTAGTCAGTTAATATGAAAAATTGGCAGTTCGACCGTGATCAACGACATGGCCTTGGCTGGTTACATTTCTGGTTCTAGTGCCACTAGCGCTTCAAGTGCAAGATATATGTTACGATGCAATTATTCCAAAGGGAAACAGCCATGATTTGAAGAGATTGTTCTGGGAAGATTTGTTTAAGTATGTTGGTATCTTTCGTAAACCCTTGCTGTTAGTTAATACTATTTATCGATTACATTAGGTAGAGCAACATGAAAATCAAGAACCAATGAAACTGAACTATTTTTTACATGGGATTCGCCAGGCGGGAACGATATTTTATGCAATAACTTGCAAGTATCATGCTGCTTTCTCCGTTTTCTTTTCGGGAGTGCACCCAGAGAAATCACTTGGTGTTTTGCGTTCTGGTATCGGACAGTAAGAGTCATATCTTGATCAGCTCTGCAAACTTATAGAGAAAATGTGAGGAAGCTTACCAAATGCAATGAATGTGATCACCAAATCCTAGTGTATCTGTATAAAATATCTTGATGCAACCAGTATCATAAAATCTAATCCTAAGGAAAACCTTAGTATCGGCCATAATGCTGAATTCGTAGGCCTTTTTCAGAAGTGTACTCCCGCGTCGGTATCGCTATTATCTTTTATCTTTTATGCTTGTTTTACAACATCATCATAAAATAAGTCCGAATTTTTTGGCTAGTCATTTACTTACGAGAAAAAAATGATCGGCTAGAGCACAGTCCATGATCAAACACAGTCTTTTATATTGGTGATTCCGTGCGGTGGAGTCTACACGCTTCTCAAATGGCACCTTTTCGATTTTTACTTAAATTGACATTCAAAAAGGAGTTTTACAGCCGCCTGTGAAATAAACATCACAGGGAAGTAGCCAATTGGTGGCTGCACCCAAGGCTACTTTGAGCTAGAAGAAGTCCAAAACTGGGCATGCTAGATCCATTGTGTGGTCAAACCCGACGCCAGAAGTGGCCCACGCTAAACCTACTCCGTCGAAACCTGATCCCTGTCAAACGTCCTTCATGCCAAAATATGCTTCAAGCCAAACACGCTCCAAGCCAATATCAAACTCATAAGCTGTTTCTGGCTTTGCCAACATGCTCCAAGCCAAACTCATAAGCTGTTTCGCCTTGCCAACCCTCGTGCAAGACCCTCAACTGCAGCACCGTAACCGGCTATAACCGCCCAACCAGGAGCTGGTTTGTGCGCATTAGATCCTCCAGTGAGTGTAAACGAGTTTTCAGGAATTCGGTCCATATACTTCGGCAGAAGCTCAGCCATGATTGATGGCGCAACAAAACGGACCAGGCCGGCGTGCTGAACTGCGTGGACATTGAGCTCTTCCAAGAATGGGAGTTGGAGCGCATGCTGCGCTCATGATGGAACAGGGTCTTTTGGAGGAGTCTAAGGGCGTTGAGAGATTCCTAGAGACTCCTCCGAGATCAACGTATTGACAATTGGGAAACCGTGGGGTAACAGCACTGCGACAGGCCATTGAACCAGGATATTTCTGGGTAACTAAAGGTTAAAACCTTATCTTATCAGCAACTACAGCCATTCATCCAAACTGCGCGAGCCTTCAAAAACGATATCATCTGCAAGTTTAGATTAGCGTCAAGCAAAGACTGGCGATCAGGGACAGGCTTGGCGAACTACTGCATAGAAAAATATGCATAAACAAGCCACCAGTTGTCAAATCTAGCCAACAAGAGCACTAGTCCTAGAATAGATTAGTCAGGGAGCGTTCTAGAACTATTCACGAGAATATAAGACATGTTGTCCACACGATACCACAACTCCCCTTCACAGGTATCAAGTGCAGCACGATGGAAGTGGTTAAAAGTCTAGTAACACAAAAGATCCGAGAGCTTCTAGCGCTCTGTGGAATCAGTCATTGCAGTACCGTAATGACCAATTACTGTATTACAGGAACACATCAATCATATCGCGAATTATAGTGAGCCTTCCGAGTAATGTGTGTCCTATACTAAAAGTATCCAAATGCATATAGTGTTAAGGAATTGAAGGGTTTATAGAGCCTATTCTACCAGTCAACGCCCTGTTCTACCAAATGTCTCCTGGTTCGCCGGGAGAATTACTGGTATCCTACTGGCTATTATCGCGCGGTATGAAATGGGGCCCAGACGATTTTCAAGAGTTTACCAGTCCATCAAAAGAGAAGAAAAGGGCAAACAAGGAATTTGACTCATTAGAATCTAGTAAGTTAGATCCAAATTGTAGCAATGTAGCGACTATAGCAAAAATTAATCGCCAACTAGACTCTATTAATCAACATCTGACAGCAGATATAGTGACAACTGTGAGAGGGTTAATCTTACTGCATTGCTAAGCTGAGCTACGTACAATAAGGCACGCGTACATGAGAATATTTGACATGGAGAGAAAAAGAGAAGAAGGAAACAAGCTCTCGAGCCAGCTACAGAGATCTATATAATCTCTGTGCGTGGCACCTTGCTCAATACAGTACCGCTCTGTCGGTTCCCTATTCGGCAATCCATAGGGCTGCAGTCCTACGACGAGAATAGCTTCACCTTTGACCTGGTACGGCGCCGTGACGGAGGCGGCTCTGTCACAATATTTTATTTGCTAGAAAACCCTGATATTTATGCCAAGGTTAAACGTGGAATAGATGAGGCAACCCCTGAAGGCGAACGGATACCCTCATACCAGACATTAAGGGGTGTGCCATGGCTGGTAAACTCCTTTGACCTTTAAATTGCATGAGCCCTTCCATCTGGTTTGTTCTGGTTTGAACGGAATTTTCAGGCTGCTTCGATACGAGAAAGTCTTCGACTTAGCGCTGTCATTTCTTCAAGGTTGCCTCAGATTCCACGGCCGACGTTGAGGTATAACGAATGGGTCATACCGGCCAGTCTGCGTTGTATTCATACATGGATTGATGTCCTATAAAGTTGTTGTCACTGACTATTTGTAGACGCCAGTCAGTCTGCATCCATCAAGGGTCCTTCATGACCCTTCAATCTATCCTGAGCCCTTCAAATATGATTCCAGTCGTTGGTTTGAAGCGTCAAATCGTGTCAACCAATGTCTCATGCCCTTTGGCAAGGGGTCGCGTATGTGCTTGGAGTAAAAGTAAGTACATCACAGTCCGCTGCCTATTTATTCTTGCTGGTTTAATTTAATTATGTTTTACAAACATGTGTTGGATTACAGAAAAGACAAGGGGGAAAACCAGAGAAATGAATTGAGCTAATACAACCCATGCATTACCTAGGCTTGCGTACACCGAACTGTTTTTAGTCATTTCGACTCTTGTCCGAACTTTCAGACTCGAGTTGTACGACACTGACCGCGAGCGAGACATTGATCTTTTGTTGGAATGCCGGCGACGAACAGCCCAGGCGTCAGGGTGAAGGTGAAAGTGTTGGATCAAATACTGACCTTCCATGGTATGTAAGTTTGTTATCTTTGACCAGGGACATGCAGGCCGCGATAATTGAAATAATCATCAGATATTGTTTGCTAAACCAGAGGGTTCGGCGACTATGTGTACCTGCTACCCCTGTTGTCCACGTCACCCTGAGGTAGAAGAGAACGCAGACAGCCATTTCCGCCACAGTTTAGTCTTGTTAGGACCAGGTTCCATTAAAAGCTATCTTGGTAGTCAGTTATTGAATAATTACAAGTTTATGCATGTTTCATCTTCCTTGAAAATATCACAGTGTTATTTAAAAATTTAAAATAACCCTAATCCCTGCTAAGGCCGGTCCTGATATAACTGCGTAAACGGATATTATATTGCATGTACTATACCACTATCTAAAGAGGGATACCTTCATGGGCTTCTTGGAATTTGGAAAGAGTGCCCATTTTAGGTGTCGTTCATCTGCCAACAAATTGTTTGTATATTATGATTTCACCTGCATGTGATGCTGTCACTATTGTATTGTGGCCTGATGCATTTCTTTGTTTCCAGCACCAATCACAAATGGCGCTCGTTGAGTATTCAATTCTATTCAGGCACAAGATGGGAAACCTAGCTCGACTTTGTCACTCAAGCAGCCGCCGCGTTCTTCATCCGAACCATCTGTGCTCCCCTTCTTCTTACCCCTCCTCGGAACAAAACCAAAATAAGATAAAAATCTAACAAAAACACAATAAAAGAAAGGGAAACCAAATACCACACTTTAAGCAAACCAGTAACAACGGACAAACAACATGGCCACAGACAGCTATGATTACATCATCATTGGCGGTGGCACTGCTGGCTCGGTCATTGCTTCGCGGCTCAAAGAATACACCCCATCCCTCGATAGTTTGATTATTGAGGCTGGCCTCGACGTCAGCGGTCGTGCTGACGTGCTAGACGGCACACAGTGGGCTACTCTATTGCGGGGTGAACTTGACTGGGGCGATCTGACAGTGCCACAATCCCATGTGGATGGTCGTGTCCTTCCAAACTTTTCTGGGAAGGCTCTCGGTGGGAGCTCAGCAACCAATGCAGGTAGGCAAGCATCTGTGTTCTTTTGTACTTAAAATCTACAGCTGCTTTGGACAAAAGTCTGCATAGACGGATGAATATGAGCTGATTGCAAGCCAATAGGTGGCTGGACGCGCGGAGAAAAAGAAAACTACGATCTATGGGCACAGCTAGTCAATGATCCAAGATGGAGCTACAACGGCTTATTGCCTTATTTCCGAAAATGTGAGACATATTGGGACCCTAAAGGGGATCCTGCAGTTCATGGATTTGATGGACCCATTAAGATGGAGCCGGCTGCTGATCGGCAGTATCCATTACGTGAGAAGGTCAAGGACGCCTGGGCCGAAGTAGGGGTGCCATACAAGCGAGATATGGACGATGGCAATCCCATAGGACTGGGCGAATTGATCGAGAACCGGGTAAATGGCGTGCGCCACATTGCATCTTCAGCTTATGGACTGAATGATCTTGAGGTTTTGACAGAGACCTTGGTAAAAAGGGTGATTGTTACAAAAAAAGATTTTCTCAAGGTGGCCACTGCTGTAGAGCTCGCAGGCAATCAAGGCGATGGCAGTCATAGAATCATCACGGCGCGTCGAGAAATTATTGTATCAGCTGGAGCCTATCGTTCCCCTCAAATCCTGATGCTTTCTGGTCTATGCCCTCAGAAGGATTTGCAAGAACATGGAATCGAAACTGTACTTGATTTACCTGATGTTGGACACCATTTCCAGGACCATTACTGTGTCAATCAATGGTGGAAGATCAGAGAGCCTGAGAAAGGGCTTTATGTTGGATCCCCTGCTTTCAATAACCCAATTTACTTCAAGGGACTCCCTTTGGA
This sequence comes from Talaromyces adpressus, assembly GCA_002775195.1. Lineage (NCBI taxonomy): Eukaryota > Fungi > Ascomycota > Eurotiomycetes > Eurotiales > Trichocomaceae > Talaromyces > Talaromyces adpressus. The sequence goes on from NHZS01000584.1 coordinate 240,891, forward strand.
CTTTATAGCCACTCAATCGGCACAGAGGAGGGCCTTTTGAAAGCATTATCTGCCGACAACAATACTACCCCAGAACTTCATGCAGTAGCATCACAGCACGGTCATATTGAGATCTACGTCATATATTTAACATTCAATGAGGGAGAGCCATTGCTTATTCCAGATGGCACTCATATTACAACATCCACTATGTGTATGCTACCTACCTCTAGAGGGTCTATTCGATTGAAAGACGCAAATCCAGAGAGTCTACCCTTAATAAACCCCAACTACTTGGTGATAGAAATAGATCAGTATATGCTCCAAGAGGGTCTTCAGAAGATCTATCAAGTCCTTTATAAGACAGAGGTTGGTTAAGGGCTTATTGTCTCTGAAGCGGTTGAGGAGGGTGGCCGACAGGTCTCTTCTGACTCCACTGATGAAGAGCTCAATGAATTAATCCGTGGACGTTTAGGGTAAGTTTCCTGTTTGAATACAGATGGATGCTTCAGAGACTAAGATTTCTTGGTAGAACGATGTACCATCCAGCAGGCAGTGTATCCATGGGCAAAGTCGTGGATAGTGAGCTGCGCGTCAAAGGCGTAGATAGACTTCGCGTCGTTGATGCCAGTGTTATACCAGTACCTATCGCCGGCCACATTCAAAACTGCGTATATGCACTAGCAGAACAGGCCGCAGATATGATTCTAGCGTCTTCAGGGGCCTAATTTCTCTCCCAATACGTCTAGGTTTTCACCAAAATCGATGTGGCTATATAGGGACGTGTTAAAGATTGCTAAGCTATCAATAAGAAAGATGAAAATAGCCTAAAGTTTATAGCTATATTGTATTGCTCATTTTCTCATATTATATCTTCTTGTTACTTTAAAAGATTATAGTTCAAAAAAGTCTGGTAAAAGTTGTCTCGATAATTGTTTGGTGGAGTAATTGAAATGGCAGATATGAATTCCTGATAAATATAATGCACAAGCCCACTCTCCATTGCCTTTTCTCCGTTTGTAATCAGAGTATGAGACATTGCTAGAATATGAACAAGGATGGATGTCATCTATACAGGGATATATGATTTGTTCAGAACTGCGCATCAATCAAGTGGCGTTGTAGTGCATTTATTGTTTGTGGAGCTTTCGGTCAGATTCCTAATAGTAGTAAACTCGGAAATTACTATCTTTATGCATTCATGGACGAGCTGCTTACGTAGTAGAATTCGAATATGCGACTATTGGCAGGCAATGTATAACCTCTCAATCATAAGGTAGTTCATATTCCTTGACAATTCTCACGCAGTTCCATAGATACTCTATTTTATTTGTGAAACATTCCACAATTGTCAATGCTCCTTAACCTATTTCCAATAGTTATGGAAGCTTTCAAACTCAGACTCTTCTCCTGGTTGTTCGCCACTGCAATTGACGCAGCACCGTTAACATACCAAGAGTCTATCACGGGACTCAATTCAATAGGATCTCACTTTTGTACTCCTACAATCAATACTTCATTTGATTACGTTGTCGTCGACGGCGGTACTGCCGGTTTGACCATTGCGACCCGCCTTGCCCAGGCAGGGAAGTACAGTGTTGCTATCATCGAGGCTGGCACATTTCCTGAACTGGTTGATAGTAAGTACAGTTCATTTCCTGCCGATGCTGCTTATTGTCTGGGTGCGAATCCGGAAACAAACAATCTCATGCTTGATTGGGGCATGCATACGCAGGCGACATCTCCGCAGGACGTGGGCTCAGTTTGATGAGCCGACGGTCAATATGAAATTGTTGCAGGAAACAAAGTACGTATAATCAATCGCTAAGATAGTCAACAGAGGGGATGAGAGTATATATACGTTCAGCAGATGCCAGCTGACTGTGAGACAGGCGGATCTGGGGCAGTGGAGATAGGGCGCGTGACTGCGTTATCGGAGAATTCGTGGGCAGTATATAGAGTAAGGAAAGGGTATATAGAAGGAGAAAAGAATGTGATGTGAGAAGAGAAGAGAAGAAGGAATGGAGTGACCAATAAGCAAAGTGAGGCGATGTGTTGTATTGCCCCAATTAGGCAGGAGGGTTTTCCCCAGCCGCGATGTGCGATAAGATCCCATCCTGGGCATGGTTGAGAACGAAGCCGACGATTATCGACCATGAACTCTCTTGGCCCTGGCTCAAAACAAGTTCATTCACCCTAAAACCACCTAACAAAAGAATGTCGTTTTTGTGAACGCTGTTTAATTGCTGTGCTATATATTAAAAATGAACACCTTGTTAAAACTAGGGTTCAACACTTTTCCATGCTCCGACTAAGGGTTGTTTCTGGTGACGCACAATCGCAATCGCGGTGCAGACCACATTGTTCTTGGTGTGCCGTTATTGCTCAATGCCCGTGGCTTCTCCCTCGACTCTCATCATCGTCAGTGGATAAGAGAGACGACCCATCAGTTCTATGAAGACGTTACTGTCATGCCTGGCAGACTGAATTGACACCCAATGAGTTTATAATGTATCAAAGTTGAGATTGAAGCGTTTAGTGTCCGCATGGTTTTTGTGATGGCTGTACGTGCTCGCTGCTCAGTGTCTTGTATGGTGCAGCCCAGTCTCGAGCAGAAGCCCTAAGCCCTAAGGACGGAGATTCCCTTCAACCTCATGGCTTCCCGATTAGGCACCGCCGCGGGGCTCGCGCACCATATAAGAGCTGTAGCGAGCGCGTACGAGCTTCCTTCCTTTTTTCTTCTTTCTGTATGTTCGATATTTCGTCAATTAGCTACTCCTAAGTAGAGGAATTGAACACTGTCACATTATATCGAACATCCCTCTTTCTTTTCTCATTTCATCTTCTTTATCTCTTTAACAACGAAGCCTGAAGTCCTACAGCTGCTACGTGCAACGCGCGAGGTAAGGCCAGTCGTCTTTTCCATCATTTTTCTTTACCCCTTTATCAAGGCGTCATCATGAGCGGTAGCAATATGGCTAGGTTGAACCCTCTTGGTGGTGCGAACCCAGCCGATGACCCTGTCACTGAGCCTGCACAGGCTGACAAGGAGGTCATCAAAGAAGGCCAGATCGTAGGAGATGGCCAAGAGACAGACGGACAGGAGCACCGAGCTCAACGCCTTACATTTGATCTGAACGACCTAGAAGGGCTGGAAGACATCAATGCTGATGAGGACATTAGGGACGACCTCACCCTTGGGGAATTCATCAAGTACTCGCGCAATGAGCCTCAGGCGCTTTACAAAGTTTTGAGCACTCACTGGGCAGCTGAGAAGATAGAATATAAGCATTCTATCAACAAGTTGAAGCGTTCAGCTGAGCAGAAGCTGCGTACAAAGGATAAAGCGTTAGTTGCTCTGATCGACGAATGTGACGAGCTTCGACAAACCCTTGAGCATTTGACGATCCGTTTTATCAACTCCAACAATACTGGAGCGGCGCCGCCAGTTCAGAAAGAACCAAAGATCCCCAACACCAAGAAGCTTAAGGATGGCAAGAACCCCAGCTACGAGTCCTAGAAGACTGACGTACGTGGCAAGCTGCGCGCTATGAAGAACCAGTACAACACCCCAGAGTCGCGAATTCTCTATGTTAAGTCCATGTGCGAAGGAGAAGCTTCAGACCACCTTATGGCACACATGTGAGACGATGCCGTCAACCCTTTCCTCAATGCTGACGACATGTTCGAACACCTAGATATGGTTTACCTTGACGCGAACCGCATAATCAACACTAAGGGTGAGTTCCGTCAACTTATATAGAAGATAACATGCTTCCAAACCTTCCTTTTAAAGTTTAACTTGCTTGCTTTGGATGCTAAGAAGGCTTGTTCAGAATGAAAGGAGGAACTCTATTATAAGCTCAATCCTGAAATGAAACGTGCCATGATACGCAAAGCGAACAACCCTGCCTGCAAATACAATGAGTTCGTTTGTGCCTGTAACCTTGTCGCTAATTAATTAGAGCAAATCACTAAGGAAGAGAAGAGTGCAGCTAAGGATAATAAGGGTGGTCAGGCTCTAAAGAAAGACAAGGATAACAAGCCACCAGGTAGACAGAGTGGCTGTGGAGGCGCTACTTGAGCTCCTAGAGTCCCCCTTTCGCAGGAAGAGCTTGACAAGTTGAAGGAGGATCAGCTGTACTTCAACTGCAAGCAGCCAGGCCATATCAACCGTAACTGCCCCTTGCGCAAGAAGCCTGCTACCAACATTAAAGCTATTAAGGAAGTGGGAACATCTACTGATCAGGAAAACGACGAGGCCTAGGGGAAGTCTCCTTCTTAGGCCAGGATGGTGTCAACTGCTGGACTTTAGATTTAACTAGATTGTTAGGGAATGACAAGGAGAGTTTTACTATATCAATCTGATTAGCTAAGAACTCACTATCAATCGCATCTAGAGCACTAGTTGACACTAGAGCAAATGGGCTAGCTTTTATCAATGCCCACCTAGCAAGATTATTATCAGGGCATTTCCAGACCTCACTTATTACACTAGATGACCCGCTAAAGGTTAGAGGCTTCAACAGCGCTGAAGCGCAACCAATTAGGCAAGCCCTCATCCTTCACCTTTTGGTAGATGGACGTCAGTAGATAGATATACCCTTCCTAGTCACTGACCTTGGAAAGCATGAAGTGATACTAGGGAAGAAGTGGTTAGCAGAGAATAGGATCCTTCCCAATTGTTATTATTGACATCTCATCTGGCCAGAGGAACAGACACTAAAGGAGGAACTTGTGAGCAAGCACTTCATGGGAGTGCCTCGGTCGATTCTAAAGAAGCCCACTTTAAGTAAGACTCATCAAGAGGACGTTACAAAGAGAGACCAACTCTGGGCAGGAACGGAGCTGGTGCGAGGCTGCTCTTGCACACCGTGCGCAGAAGCGCCTACACCACCTATCATACATGGGCGCAGCTACCAGAAGAGTCATGAAGCCTCATTAATTCATATGGATCAAGAACTGCGTAAAGCTCGTGTCTGATTCTTTGAATCAGAGCAAGAGAAGGGACCAGTCTCTTTATCACCTAAGAGGGACTGGCGGGAGAATGCAAAGAAGGCTGCCGAGCTAGACATTGCTCTTATAGGCGCAGTAGGATTTGCTCGTCATACCCAGCAGCGGAATGTGGAAATTTGTATGACGAGTCTGCATGAGATTGACAAAAGATTGGAAGAGCTGAACGGACCGCCTGAGACCAGTGATTCAGAGATAGAGGATATCAAGAGACAATTACCTGAGCGTTATTGGGACTACCTTGATGTCTTTCAGAAATCTAAGTCCAATAAGCTTCCACCTCACAAGCCTTACAACCACAAGATCGAGCTAGTGGGTGAGAAGGACTTGGGCTATAGCCCAATCTATCGCCTGGGTAAGGAGGAGCTAGAGGCCGCGAAGGAGTATATCATCAATAATTTAAACAAAGGTTTTATAGTGGCTAGTCAAGCTCCATTTGCGTCCCCAATCCTGATGGCTAAGAAGCCAGGAGGAGGACTTCGTTTCTGTGTCGACTACCAGAAACTCAATTCTATCACCAAGAAGGACCGATACCCGCTTCCATTAATTGATGAGATATTCAAGAGACTCAGCAAGGCGCGCATCTTCACAAAGCTGGACATCCGGCAGGGATTCCATCGAATACGCATGCATCAGGAATCAGAAGACCTTACAACATTCCAGTGCCGGTACGGGACATTCAAGTACAAAGTTATGCCCTTTGGAGTCACCAATAGACCAGCGACCTTCCAACGGTTGATTAATGACATCTTTATGGACTGCCTCGACGACTTTCTGATCGCGTTCGTCGATGACTTATTGATTTACAGTGATAATGAACTGGAGCACGAAGCTCATGTAAAGAAGGTCTTAGAACGACTGCGTGAAGCTGGTCTCCAGACGGCTATCCACAAGTGCAAATTCCACGTCACCACGACTAGGTATCTAGGATTCATCGTCACACCAAATGGAATCAAGGTGGACCCTTCTAAGATCGAGGCGGTGGTCACGTGGGCCGTTCCTACCACAGTCCAGGGAGTGCAATCGTTCCTCGGGTTCTGTAACTTCTATCGAAAGTTCATAGAAGCGTATAGTCGGGTAGCAGCGCCGTTATATCGACTCACACGACTAGACGTGCCATTTGTGTGGAGCTCAACCTGTCAAAAGGCTTTCAATCAACTGAAGACAAAGCTTGTTAGTGCGCCTGTCCTAGCTCACTACCAGCCAGAGCTCCCTACACGCATTAAGACTGATGCCTCTGACGGGGTGGTTGCTGGAGTGTTATCCCAGTTGCAGAAGGATGGGGAATGGCATCCCGTGGCCTATTATTCACACTCAATGTCCTCGCCAGAGCAGAATTATGTCATTCACAACAAGGAAATGTTGGCAATCATCAGGGCACTGGAGGAATGGAGGCCAGAGCTAGTCGGGTTGCAACATGAGGACCGATTTAAGATCCTATCTGACCATAGAGCTCTAGAGTATTTTATGACTACGAAGAAGCTCAATACTCGTCAGGCTAGATGGTGTGAGTTCTTGCATGACTACTACTTTATCCTTAAGTACTGCCCTGGGAAAGTGAATGTCCTGGCAGATACATTGACTCACCGTGAGGACGCTATTTTGGAAAGGAACTTGGACCACCAGTATCAAACACTCCTTGCACCAGACGTCCTAGATCCCCAGATTATCAAGGAGTTAAAGCAGGGGGAGGTAGCTACAATCCATAAATCCATTAGCGTTATAGCGAGGTTGATACGAGCAAATCAAGAAACAGCCAGAACAGAGCACTACCATAGTCAACTGGAATCTGACTCAAAGTGGAGCATATTAGAAGGCCAGCTCTTTTATAATGATCAACTGTATGTCCCAGCCAATAGTGACCTCCAAGCAAGACTACTAGATGAGATTCACCGCCAACCGTCTACAGCTCACCCTGGCAAGACGAAGATGAGGAGATTAATCAAAGAACGTTTCTACTGGGAGACTTGGAGCAGGGACATCGAGGACTATGTGGACCATTGTATGACTTGTAAAAGGACTAACACAAGGCGCGACCTGCCACCAGGCCTGTTACAACCCCTACCAGTACCATCACGTCCTTAGTAGCACATCTCCATGGACTTCATGTCATATCCTCCCAACAGGACAGGTTACGATACTGTATTTATGGTTGTGGACCATTTTAGCAAGATCCCCGTTTCTATTCCATGCCATAAGTCTATCACAGCGCGAGACTTGGCCGAGCTCTAGGTAAAGCACCTATATCGACGAACAGGGCCACCTGATACTATTATATCTGATTGCGGCCCACAGTTCGTCTCCGAGTTTTGGAATAAGGTCTGTCGGATACTAGGAATCACAGTGGTCCTATCGACAGCGGGCCATGCGCAAACCGACGGGCAGACGGAGATCACAAATCAGTATCTGTCCCAGAGGTTGCGTCCCTATGTAAGCCATTTCCAAGACGATTGGTCCAACTGGTTGCCTATTATAGACTTCGCGGCGTCTGTTCTACCACAAGAGACCACCGGCATTTCTCCGTTCATGATTGAGAAGGGTTTTCAACCTCGGGTTAGCTTTGATTGGACGAAACCAGAACCGCCACGGCGCCTCACCGTGAATGAACAAGAAGGACGTGCTTGGGTCGACCATATGCATAAGATCTGGAGCTTCACAAGGGACAACATCTTGTCTTCACAACGTCGACAGAAGGCTCAGGCCGATAAGCACCATCGGGAAGTGGATTTTAACATTGGAGACGAGGTCTTTGTTACTACGAGGAATTGGAACACCGGTCGCCCTAGTCAGAAGCTGGATCACCAGGCCGCAGGTCCCTTCAAGATCATTAAGAAGGTGGGGCATTCTTTCAAGTTAGATTTGCCTCCGGGTATAAATGTGCATCCTGTCTTCTCGCCAGATAAGCTACGTCGCGCGTTCCACTCAGAGCCGCTCCCTGGACAGATCATCAATCCTTCACCGCCGATTGTTGTGGATAGCGATCAGGAATGGGAGGTTGACAAGATTCTTGATTCCCAGCTCCTCCGAAAGAAGCTTCATTACCGAGTACAGTGGTTGGGCCATGACCCTGACCCCAAATAGTATCCTGCGGAGAATTTCCAGCACGCTCCGGAACGGCTGCAGGACTTCCATGACAAGTATCCAGAGAAGCCTGGGCCACCAGCTTCGCTTCAGCATTGGCTTCGTGAGGAGGAGGCGGCAGGCACTTGAGGGCAAGCGCCTAAGCGGAGGGAGGGTGATGTGACGGCTGTACGTGCTCGCTGCTCAGTGTCTTGTACGGTGCAGCCTGGTCTCGAGCAGAAGCCCTAAGCCCTAAGGACGGAGATTCCCTTCAACCTCATGGCTTCCCGATTAGGCACCGCCGCGGGGCTCGCGCACCATATAAGAGCTGTAGCGAGCGCGTACGAGCTTCCTTCCTTTTTTCTTCTTTCTGTATGTTCGATATTTCGTCGATTAGCTACTCCTAAGTAGAGGAATTGAGCATTGTCACAGCTGGCCATATTAGAGCTTGATAACTTAATCTCTTTAAGGTATAGTATAGCGAGAAATATTGTGCTGAGGTACGGAGAGTTTAATTATATATTAAATCCTAGTTGAAATACTTTAAGATTACCTAGAGAAGAGATTTAATCTAACAATAATAATCTTAGTATCACTTTTTATTAGCTTATTAAACCAGTGCACTATCATAACATCTAAAAAGACTATCTTGTATAAATATGATTGCGCCTGATCTTCAGATAATCAGGTCAACAATATTAGTGGCTTTGAATTAAAGATTTCAAGCTCTTTTATATAACTAATTGCTAAAGGACTTGTTCCAACAGTGAGAAACAGCTGTATAATAACTGTATTGCAAATCCTGTGCATCTTTGGGATGTAGAGAGATGTGAATCTTGTGGTATATGTGCAGCTGAGCAAATTGATGCAGAAGGTAGCATGTATACACCAATTTTTGCTGGCAAGAGGAGCTTGTATACTGCAGGATCAAGTCGAGTAACTCCCTGGGTAGTTTGTCTAGAGCAGCCATGGTTTATTGCTCCTTGATCGACAGAGAATCGATATGAGATCCCAGGAAATAACATAGACTGATCAAATGCTTGCCTAGCCTGCCTCTGAGCAACATTTTGGTTGTCTGAGAGGTACAAACTAGGTACCTAAATCACCTGGCCAAGGTGGGATAAGATTTGTTGTCGTTGTCAAGGCGGGGCTCGCTAGTTTCCCTGGCGATACGGTAGTAGTAAATCGGACATGGCACTGTAATATCCGAATGATTCAACGGTCAATTTTTCATCGAAGTACTTGCTCAGTTAGTACCTATAATTGAAAGATGTTGGTCATACACCCAGCCAAGAATGCCTTTTGTTCAGTAGAGGAATGTACAGGTCGTTTTTCTGTTTCAACCGCTCAACTGAGATGGAAACAGATAGGACGATCTGGATGGCATTCGAGGCAAATTTCCCGTTTCTTTTTTTTTCATCCAAACTTTTTTTTGGGAGACATTTCAAGTATGGGTATAAACCGATTAGAGAGATCGACTCATCTGGTCCATATGAATCCCGTCCAATACAAACATTCAAGAATGAAACTGGGAGAGCGATTGAGTACCCACGCCATTATCTGTTTCACCGCTTCGATCTATGCTCGAAGCGTTCGAAATGCAAGATAGAAATCTTGATGTCGCCAAAACTGAATAATTCCCTAGAACAATACCTTTTAGAATTAAGCCAAGTTTTTTTCATGTATATTTTATATCAGCTTCTACAGCCTAGTCGGCGAGCTTATATTTGAGAGTAAAGTAAATAATAGCTAAGCAACGTCCTCCATCAACCATCTCAACAACTTAGCCAGCTCCCTGATCCCAGCTCCCTCTTCGCTCCACACCTCTAACCTCTCAATAACCCTTCTCACACTATCCGCCCACGCAGGGGGTACGACTACATACTCCGCCGAACATACCCCAGCCACTTTCCCCCTAAAAGCAGCAATCAAACATAACGAGTGATTGAATCTTACACGACATGCTCCCCAGGATCCGGGATGTCGGAAAAATGGATTTTCGGTCTGAATGCGATATACGGATAGAGCTAACCCTTCGCTGGCCTTTGCGCCGTATAGGCGAGCTTGCTCGCGGCTTAGGGCAGTGCCGCAGTGCAGACAGAGATAAAGATGAGCCCGGCAGAGAAGTTCACGCACTTCCACGTAACGCTCACGGACGAGTTTCACGAGTTCGGGCTCATTAGGTGGCGGAAGGCATTCAAGGGGTCGATTGAATCGGAGTACTGGTGGGAGATACTCAAGCCACTGTTCAAGCTGGTAGTTAAGTTTGCATAATGTTTCAGCGAGGATTGATGCGGTGGCAGAGTCGACATCAGGGTTAAGGATTACGACGGCGTTTCGTGCGCGGTTAAGGAGCCTGCGGAGAGAGATTTCGGCAAGGTAGTAGTAATATGATGGCGAGTCTTCGATGGATTGTTCATGTCCACTGCTCGCTGTTGATAATGAAGTGTGTGGATTTGAAGAAGTCGAGAATGTTGGAAGAGAGAACGGAAAATCTGATTTGTGCAGCGTACATGATGGAAGATTGGTCAATTCGTAGCGTACTTCACATTCAGATTTGAGACATGTCCAATATAATCTCTGCTCAAGGCCTGTTTTATTTAGCATAGAACCGAGCAAAAGAAGGAAGGATAACATACTTTGTTCCTGTTTAGATCTCTCCGTCGTCCCATCTCGGTGTTTCAAGTTATAAGCCTCCCACAACATCGACGCGGTGCGAAACATTTTCCAACCAGGGATCGGCTCGATATTATACTGATACCACATTCTATCAATGTCAGTGAAGACCTTGTGGCATCAAGGAGTCTATTTCTATACCCAAATAGACAAAAACACGCTACTCCCAGTAACGAGTCATCCAATTGCGCCGTCGACATTCGCTCCCTTGCCATCGCGAAATAACCCAATGATTCTCTCATCCGATGTTCCGGAACCGAATTCGTCACAAACTCCGTCTGTTTAAGGCCTTCATACGATACAATACAATCAACTTTGGTCCTCCGATCATTATGTGGATAATCACCCCATATGGCAGCTAGTGACAGTACCAGCAACACCAAGCACGACGACGCACTCCAGTCGAACCCCTTTTCCAGGACCTTGGTAAGATGCTCATCTAATTCACATGCATCGACAATAGGGTTTTTGATTTGAATCTTACTCATGTAGATATCCCTCAATTCCAGTATACGTCGTCGTTGGGAGCCGTCGTAGCCAATCATGCTGGGAGGCATGGTTTGCTGACGACGGGGATCAATATTTTTCTCTTTTTCCGAATATGCATATGCAGGGAATGTATGAACTGGCTTGTTTCTCGGGAAAATGGGCCAGCTAAGAATCATATCCGATCCGGTGATGGGTGTTTTCGGAGTGTCATTTCTAGAAATTATCTCCAAATCAACGTCGTCAAGAGAAGAATCCAAGTCTCGTGCCTCAGTAATGAATGAAGTCGGTCCCCTATCTGTCCTCTGAGCTACTAACTCATCGAGGACCTTCTGCTGGCGCTCAACAGCGACAAGGATGCGTTCACCCAATGATTCAAATCTTTCTCTACTGTATTAGTACTTAAAACCATTGCTGTTGAGGGAGTCGCATACATCGAAAAAGGATCCTTATCCGGATAAACACACGAGATCCCCTTCTTCTGACATTTTGCGCATACCGGCCTCACCGAGTCACATCTCGTTTTGCTAATCCGGCATTCGTCGCATGCAGCTAGGACACGAGTATGCTTACGGGTGGCTCCAAGGGAAGAAGACACCGGTTGACTGAGTTTGCGCTTTTTGCTAGTCGACTCGAGAATCGGATCAGGGGTGTCCATATCTTTGGCTTGTCTTTTCTCAATGACAATAACCGACAATTAGTGCATAACTGCGGTAGTTGAAGGTCTCGGTATTATGGTCGGTGAGGGGAAATTGTGGATAAATTAACTTCTTGGCTTGACCAGTTAGAAGGGCCTGTTTACCTACGTACTTGATTTTCCCTGACGCCGCGGGACTTTCCTCTTCCGTTTTAGTGCTCACCCTCTCGCCGCTTTTACTCCCTGAGTAGAATTGAGCACGCCCCTGAGCGCCGTGATCAGATCAGTGAGCGTTACATAAGGTCGCCGAGATGCTCAGTGATCCGCCGCTCAGCACACTGATTTGCTCACTGAGCACAAGGTATGCCTTCGTACGTCGCCGCTAACCACTCTCCTCTATGAGGTATAGAGCCACAATGTTAACCCTAAATTCTTATACTTGGTCTCGCGATGCCTTATCTATCTGCTTGACCCCGTTTCGATAGCACTCGTAAACTATCCTCCTAGATAGGAGATTAAGTCGCTAACGAGGAGTATCAAGGAGTACTAAAGGCCATGAGAAGTTATGGCTCAACAGCTAGTGAATAGATGAGAATAATGTATTGCTATATCTGACTTGTGAGCCTTCCTACTCATGGCATAGGAGTATCCCAAACCTATAGTACCTGATTAGTTTCCTGTCACTCAAATCGCTTAGAGCACCGTTATATTCTAAAAGGTGCGAGGGTTGGCTACAGCAGTAAGCTACCCTCTCAACATTCTTTCACTGCCAAGATGACATGATAAGATTTCTTATTAGTACCGAAAAAGCGAAATACTTACAATGCTATTGTAGCGAACGAAGACCTAGTAGTCCTATGACTGAAGTGTGACTTGGAAGTACCATGCAAAATATCAGCAAATAAGTAACTGCCTACGCAGTGGTCAAGGGCCTATGCTACTGCGGACCATGGTTGATAATAACTGAAATTGGAAATCTGGCATGACACTAAATAGCAGTCAGCTTACGACCGATCAGAGACTATGCTAGAAAGGAGCTATATCTCCGATATCATGTGACAAAGATGCTTCTTCAGGCACCATGTGGTCAGAGAGGATTTCCTTTGTATAGAAACTGTTGGTTTAGCTATACTCTGTATCACTAAGCATAGAGTAGGGAGCAAGGGCGGTCCAACTGC
>NHZS01000585.1:0-50745 GCA_002775195.1 Talaromyces adpressus
GCTCTGCTGACTAATACATGCAACTGGCCTAGCCGAGGTCATGTGGGTCACGTGCCTCTGGTATATGAAGCTATCCGCAGTGTCATTCATTTCACAGCCTTATAGCTATCCCCCTTCTTGGAGGGTCACGGCCTCGGGACCAAATTTGTATCGTAGCTAGTTCTTATGAATTCGAAGCTTGTGCCCAATTTTGAAGCTGTAATTCGTTGCGGTTGTTGAGTAATTGTAGGTGCATGGTATACATGGTATAAGCAACTGTCTTTGTAAATATAAACATGAAGGCTTGATTTTAGTACTAGTAAGCTATTCCCACACATAAGATTTTTAGCAGGGTCCTATTGGACCATTTCTGCTTCCTTCCTTCAACCTTATTTACCATGGTAAGTGCAGCTCCTGATTCGCTACTCTATCCCTAGACCTTCATTTCATAGCTTATAATATTGGATATGGCTTTATTTTCTTGTTCTCTAGCTTTGGTTTTATTTTCTTAATAAAATTCTAATGATTTTTAATAGATTTATGGGTTAGGGTTCCCTGTTAAGCTTCTTCTTAATACAGATATCTTAACCCCACACTATTAAGTTATTACTAGCAGCTATCCCCCTTCTTACAAGTAATAGCCTTGATACTTTGAATGCTGATATAGTGTTATATAGGCTGATTCAGAATCCTTGTTGTCTATGCGCTCCATTTTATAATCACCCTTTCTTTCTCATGAAGAGAGTAGTACAGTTACTAAAATTCCTATATATATTTATACTAGCTCATTTTAAGCTTTATTGACAATTCGCAGCCACTAGAGAGGTCTAGTGGTGCCCTTATGGCTATCAAAGAGGGAGTGGTACTCCCTGATGGGTCTAAAGTTACTAGGCCCATTAAAGTAGTGAGTATCTATATGTTTTAAATTATAGATTAGACTAATATATATAGACCAATAAAGAGTGAATCCTCTTTGAGGTGCCTTGCCTTGTCTATCTTTATTTATAGCGGCTAACTCCCTAATAACCTATAGCTAAGGAGTGCTTTCTAGTAATACATACCATAAAACTAGAAAAGATAAATAAGCTGTGTATGGCTTGTAATAAGAGTAAGCAGCGTTGTATGCTAGTTTGTGCTATTAAGCTTATTTCATATCTATAGCTAACAGTACTTAGATCCCTGAAAATTTTATTGAGTGGGTCTATATATTAGTGGTCCAATTCCATACTGAGGGGGCTATGGATAAGCTAATCAAAGATATAGATGAGTTCAATCACTAAGTCTATGCTTAAGCATAAGAGGCTACAGAGCCTGGTAGCCAAAGCTCTCTATCCAAGAAGTCTAAGGATAAGTGTGCTGCTTTAGCAGCACCCACTGCTTCAGTAGCAAGCTTGGACTTTAACAATGAGTCCCTTTCACTGGATGTGGGCAATATCGCGTCCTCCCTAGAAAGGTACGTTAATAGTGAGGAAGAGAAGGATGAGAATAAGAATTAAGGGCACTTTATACGCAGATATTTGAATAGAGCAGTGTATAAATAGTCTCTTTTACCATGTCTTTATAAGCTTATTAGTAGAGCTTTTATTTAATACCTTTAGTAAGTCATCTTCCTATTTTAAATCATATATTATATGCACTAATAATCATAGTGAACATAAATAGATAGTTTTTGAATTAATTTTATCTCTTCCTTTTGGCACCTCTTTATATTGGTTTTGGATTCTTTAAATATAGCTCTATAGCTATAGTATTAGCTACATGCTCTTTAGATTCCTATATATAGTCTTCTTTGGGATATCCCTTCTACTTAATAAGGTATATTTTCTCCTTACTACAGCTAATCTACTTCTTTATTCTGATTTCCTCTATTTTATATTTAATTTTATCATTGACTAATACTCCTTCTAGTAGATTTATGGCTCTTGCTGACTCACGATAAGGCTCTAGTAATAAAATATAGAATATAGGATATAGCTGCCTATACTATAGTAATAACAATAATTAGTAAGCATTATTCTATACATTAATGATTTAGAAAGGTCTAATCTGTTTTAGAT
This sequence comes from Talaromyces adpressus, assembly GCA_002775195.1. Classification (NCBI taxonomy): domain Eukaryota; kingdom Fungi; phylum Ascomycota; class Eurotiomycetes; order Eurotiales; family Trichocomaceae; genus Talaromyces; species Talaromyces adpressus. Next base: position 2,037 of record NHZS01000585.1, read on the forward strand.
TGAACTTCTTAGAACCTCCTAGTAGTATAATGTTCTTGGTTTAAAGTATTACCCATTCCTCAATTTTGAATTGCATATCAATGCATTTTTCATTAAAATATTTAGCCTATGATTCTGATGCTTCCCAGAGTATATCTTATAATATAGTATGTTTTTCCTTTGCTAATTAAATATACTGCGTTACTAATTCCCTATTTACTTTAACTTATAGGCCTTTATCTTCTTTAAAATAGGCCTCTAGCAGATTATTAATATTGATTTGTATTTCACCCTAGAAGCCTATTAATGCTTTGGTAGATAATATGCTGGTAACACTATACTTGCTATCATTATAAATATATTACGCCATGCCTAATAGGCTAGCCTAGTTATTCTATTTAAAATTGCAGTAGTAATAAAGATAATGTTCTAGTATTTAATTCTAGCGCTCAGTTTAACCATCAGTTTGTGGGTAAAAGGCTGTTAATAGTTTCCTCTTTATACCCAGATAGAAGTATAACATCTGCTAAAATAGTAATGTAAATAACTGAGCTTAATCACTCACAATATATTATGGTATGGTAAAGTATTTGACCAGCATGTTATATATAACTGTGGCAAAATCCTCAGTGCCAAGTGCGTCAACTGTTGATACGTATATAATGTACTTTGTCAAAGGGTCTACTATTACTAAAATGGTGTTATAGGTTTTGCCTATCTATTTAGATTGAGGTAGCTTTAGTATGAAGTCTAAGGTAATGATTTTAAATGACTATGTTAGCTTTGGCAGCAGTTTCATAAGCTTATATTCCTTGTACTATGATGTAGCCTGATATTAATACACTTGATAGGTTTAGTAATAGTATTCAATATCTATATATAGATGCTGTTAGTAGTACTTTCTTACTATAGCATCATATGTTCTTCTCACACTAAAATAACCTCCTTAAATATCATTATAGTTTATTTTCAAGATTTCTTACTTCAATACTTGATCTAGTGGTATGTATACTGCACCTTTGAACTATAGTAGATTATCTAGTCCTATTAATCATTAGGATCTATTTACTTACAAATTTAGGTCTTATAGCTAACTCTTAATAGCTTTAGTATATATATCTATATACTAACACTTTAAAAGTATAACAGCAAGTAATTCTAGCATCTCTAAATAAGCTATCTTAGCACTAATGGCTATCATCACTTTATACTAGGGCACTAAGAGTTCTAGACCTCTGGTATCTCCTACAACTATCTCTTAAGAGGTAAGTATATTTTGATACTCAGCCTCTAATTCTTTTTTATTAATATAAAGAGGCTCTATTTCCTCTTCTAGATATACTATATAAGTAATAATCTTAAGGCTTATTAGTTTTACAGAGTGAATTAATTTTATATTATAGCTTTAGCTTAGCTTCTCTTTTAATATTAGCAGTAGAGTTCACCGCTCTTTTAGAGCTTTAGCATAGTCTAGTCTTTAGCTTAGTATATCTATAAGGTTCTTTGCCCTAGGCTAGTACTTAATATTAAAATTAAATACTATAAGCTTCTTAGCCTATCTTGCCTAACAGCAGTTAAGTTCTTTTATAGTTATAAAATAATATAGATTATTATAATCTAATAGTATGATGACTGTCTCTTTACTATCTTCTAAGTAATATCTCTAATAGAAGAATAACTTCATAATAGCTAATAGCTCTGAATTATAGGTCTTATAGTTTAACTCCACAGCTTTTAGCTTATATAAGAAAAATATGATTAAATACTATTACCTATTGTCTTCTTACCTTTGGCTAAGAATTGTACCTATAGCAAAGTTTAAAACATCTATCTCTACTCTTATTAATCTATTTAGGTTATAATACCTTAATACTAGAGCTTTACAGAATGCTTATTTAAGCTGCTTAAAAGCTCTCCTAGCTTTAGCATTAAAGATGAATTCATCTTATTCTTAGTTTTTAGCCTTCTTCTTAAGGTCTAAAAAGGCTGCTGCCTTCTTAGAGTATCCCTTAATAAACCTCTAGTAAAAGTTGGCAAATCTAAGAAATTGCTTTACTTCTTATACATTCTTGGGTTCTAGCTATTCACAAATCATAGCAACACAGTCTTATTCTATGCTAATACCTCTAGGGCTTACCACAAATCTGAGGAAGCAAACTTCATCAACTTTAAAAATACATTTTAATAACTTAGCATATAATTTATATTACTATAGCCATTCTAAGATGTTCTTTACATCTATTTCATAGCTTTCTATATCTTTTGAATAAATAATGATATCATCTAGGTACGCCACACAACATATATTAAGAAGATTGCTTAGAGCTTGATTAATATAGGCCTGAAACATGGCTGGAGCATTGACCAAGCTAAATAGCATGATGGTGTACTTAAAATACCTATACTAGGTTTAGAACACTGTTTTCCACTCGTCTCCTTTCTTGATTTAGATCTAGTGGTAAGTATCCTAAAGGTCTAGTTAAGTATAAATCATAGTACCAGCTAACCAGTCTAATATCTCTCCTATCAACAGTAATAGATAGCAATTCTTTACTATAACGGTGTTCAAGCCCCAGTAGTCCATACAGAGTCACAGACTACCATCCTTTTTTAGTATGAAAAGGATAGGCACTCTAGCCAGGCTCTTGGATTCTCTAATCTAGTCTTTGGCTATACTTTTATATATATAATCCTAAAGCACTTCTTGCTTCTTAGGACTTAACTAGTAGATTGACTAGTATAATAGGTCTTTCCCCAGCTTAAGATTAATTATATAATCATGCTTAGTATGCTTTAGCAGCTCAGCAGCTTCTTTCTCTAAGAATATATCCAAATATAGCAATATATAGTCTAGTAGCTCAGATATGTTAGTAGTATTTATACTTAAGGATCCTTTATCATTTAGCTTTCTTAGCTTAGCTCACATCACTAGAGAGCCATTTACTATTTTATGTAGAAGCTTAACTACAGAGATCTATTCAATTAATAGCTCTAGTTCAGCTCACTATAACTTAGCTTAAGTCTTTAGCTTTGACTTCTTCCCTAGTGATTCCTACTATTGTACCACACCCTTCTGGGTTTAGTAATAATGAAGCTTCTCTTTAGCTTCTTTCTTACTTTGCTTGCTTCAATAGAACTATTTCTATATTAGATAATAGATATTTAGGTCTAACTCAATATGCTAGGGTATTCCTAGAATGATATCATACTTTGCTATTAGCATAATATTATAAGCTTAGTAGGTTTTTCCTATTTCTCCCACAGAATTAGTGGTAACAACGTCTAGGTGCGTCTTACCTGATGTAGGGATTTGGTGCCTATTCACAGCTTCGGCTATAATGGCAGCACCGGTAATCTTGCAGTTATGGCATCTCGCCCATTCTTTATTGACAAAATTGCCACTGGCACTGCTATCAATCAAGACAAGTGCTTATTGGCATCCTTTTAGGGTAAGCACGTAGACGTACGTCGCAACACACAGTCCTACATTCATCTGCACGGTACGGATTCCCAATGCCGCACTAGCAGTGTTAAGAAAGTTGAATAGTCACCTTGTATTCTAGTCATTGTTGTTACTTTAGTTTGGTCATAATTTAGGGTGCAAGGTCCAACAATTCTCCTTGGTATAGCCCTTTCTATGGCAGTGACTGCAGGTTATATCATTATTGTTTAATTGAGTAGATGCAGCATTGTTAGAGTTGCTAGAATTATTAGGGTTATTAGTACCTCTCTGTTGGTGCGAATTGTGGTCATAAGGTTGATAATAGTAGTTGCTATGACCATGATTTCTGCCTTGACCACTTTGATGGGCTGGTCCTCCTCGTCCTCTGGATCTGGTCCCTGGGTTGGAAGACCTGTTAGAATTGTTGTTTACTCTATATTGGGAATTCCTTATTGCTTGTTGTTGCTCTGGCATGCTGTTTTCAATGCTTTGGAGCCACACTACAAAGGTGTTATAGCTTAGATCTACTAGTTTCACCCAGCCTCTCGCTTTTTGTACAATACTGTTAATGATCTATGCTCTTAGGTTAATCTTTCATACTTTATTATCAAGGATGTGGCTCAATTAGCTTTCCATATTCCATAGTGTGATATTGAACTGCATCACACTCTGATTTTCCAATTGACTTATTGCCGCATATTTCTGGTCTGAGTCTTCCCTAAGTAGCTCTGGCGAGTCGATCTGCTGTACCAGGAAGTTGTTAAAATCCTGCTATATCATAGCGTCAATATCAGCACCGTCCTCTACTTCTTGGTCCCACCAGGCCCTTATCTCCTAGCTAAGAGCTCTTACTATAGTAAGGATCTTATGTCTATCTGCCTCAGGGCCAGTATAGTACTACTAGTGCTCTAGAAAGTAGTATTTAAGCTCTAATTCAAAGGCTCATTTATGTGAGACTCCTTTCATAACATAACATTATTTAGGATTAAATTTAGATAGCTTTATTAGTATGATTATTTAATTTGTAGCAGTAGTTTATTTAGCTTCTTTTACAATAAGTTCTACAACTACAGCTGCTATTAGATATTCTCTAACTATACTATCAGATTAGAGGGTTTAGTTAGTTAGTTTAACTCTACATGTCCTATTATTTACTTTATCTTGTGGCTTATGAACAGATAAGGATTAGATCATATTTCTAGTTTATTCTAATAATACTTTAGCATGTCAGTATTATCTCTCTTCAGCTGCAAGCTGCTCTTCATAGCGCTTAAGCTCCTTATTATTCATGGCTAAGATTTCAGCTTTGGTGTAGGATCTCAGGGGTCTAAGTGATCTAGATTGTCTCTGAGTGGTGGATTCGCCATGATTGTTAAGTTCAACCCTCATTCCTTCAGGTTCGATTAGTGCCTTATAGCTATCGGGACCAACCACGGCAACGTGCTCTCCCAGAGCTTCCAGAGCAACAGGTTCGGGTAAAGGTGCCTCCAGGGTTTGGTTATTCTCATTGGTTTGGGCGCCATTGTTGTTACGCTAGGTCCATCGTGGAGCCATGGTTCAAACCTCATACTGCTGGGCTCTCATAGTAAGAGCAAATAGACTATAAAAGGGGGGTTTACGAGAGCGTAGTAGTACAGTAAAGGGCTAAGGGTTATAAACGTAGGTGTATATATCGTTCGCAGCTATTTGCTGCTCTCTAGGAAGCCACGACGCTGCGGCTTCAAGATATGTGCTCTGCTGACTAATACATGCAACTGGCCTAGCCGARGWCACGTGGGTCACGTGCCTCCGGTACATGAAGCTATCCGCAGTGTCATTCATTTCACGGCCTTACACCCAGTGTTGAATCCAGCCCTTCGATATTGAATTAATCTTTCAATGAAACCGGCACACCATGTAAAGGGCCCTTTAGTCGCCCATGTTCTCGTTGAAAGACGTCGAGCTACCTCGCTTGCTTCAGAGCCTCCTCGAAATAGACCTCAGTCAAACAATTTGTCTAGCACAGCTTCGTCAGCGGTCCCATTCATTGAAACGATTTCTGTTAGCAAGCATACTCTCCAGTGGGCATCTTTAGCTCTTAAAACAAGTTTTAGTTAGAAACATCGACATCCATGTCCGATAATCAATCTCTTACTTGGCAATGTGAGCAATGACGATAGCCTCGGATGTAACTTCCCGGGCTTCTAACAGGTTAATTAAGTCTTGGATATCTTTCGCAGCCATGATGCGAGGATCAGATGGCGCATCTTCGCCGTAGGACTTTGCCAGTCTCTCATCGCGTGCAGCCCGCTTTTCAGCGACAATCTCAGTCCAGAGCCGAGCCATCTAGAATCACAATCTAGGCCGAAGCAGAAAATANTTAAAAAAAAAAGAAGAACGAGAAAACGGCTTCTGAGTTGTATATCTAGACGTAAAAGTTCGGTGCCTTTGGATTCAAGCCAGCTCGTAAGGTACTTAGCAATGTTAGCTTTGTACTGTAAAGCGCCGTTTGATGTCGTTGATCAGTAGCTGGATGCTGCCCGGCACTCAATCCCGAGTAACCAGAGCGATTGACTCGAATTCCGAATCCTTAGCATGCCCGCCCCCCCCCAACCCCCAAATTCTTAGTCATTGTTGCTCGCTATTTTTCGCGTCGACTTGAGTTTGAGGACGAGTTTCGGTGCTTGACTTGGGGCCTACCGTCGAACCGGTTGTTCCCGGCCAAATGCCGATGCATCCGGAAACTCCCCGGGGGGTTGCAACTTGTCTGCCAGCGCTATCATTTGAAGGAGTTGCAAGACGATCAGTAGTAAAGAAGACAAGCAGGTCTTTCAATCTTCTCAGTGTGCTTTCTTAGTCGCACCATATGTTCTTGAGCTACAAGAACCATACCAAATCAACATGAAAGACATCAATGATCCGGTGCTCGCGAAGCCTGCGGACTTGTGTTGCCTTAAGGGCGATTTCCACAAGGGTGAGCCTACGGGGAGTATCATCCAGATCGAAGGTGTCGATACCTACGTGGCCACACCCGACCCCACGATTGCAAACGACAATATCTTGCTCTTCTTCCCGGATGCGTTCGGGCTGCATATCAACAGCAAGTTAATGATGGATGCCTACGCTGCTTGTGGATACCTCACACTCGGCGTCGACTACTTCCTCGGAGTAAGTACATGATTGCGAAGCTCAACTTTTGTGAAGATCACACTTTTGATATGTGAGATCAATTAGGACGCGGTTTCAAAGCATACGACCTCACCACTGACTGATCCTAACTTCGACCTCCCGGCGTGGTCCGCAAAGCACCTTCATGCTTCAGAGGAGGTCGGGCGGAAGTGGGTGAAGAACGTCAAGGCCAAGTACGGGAACAATGGCCAGGTCAAGCTTGGTTGTGTCGGCTACTGGTAAGTTCGCTTTCCTTTGTGCGTCCTAAATAAAGTGAGCTGATCAGAAGTAGCTGGGGTGCGCGATTCGTGTTAGAACAACTATCTGACGATGGCATCTGCGTCGCGGGAGCCATTGCTCATCCGTCATTCGTGAATGAGAGTCATGTGCAGAAGTCAAAGGGTAAGCTATTTCCCAAATAAGCAGTCTATCGTTTGAGAGATATCTGACGGCCAACGCGCGGCAAAAAGCACCTATCGCTTTCTCGGTTCCGGCCACCGACAAACTATTCTCCAATGAAGCGCGCACAAGAGTGATCGAGATTTGTACCGAAAAGCAGCAACGGTTCAACATGCAAATATTTTCCCATGTGGGCCACGGTTTCGCGGTAAGCTCAGCATTAGGCGTCACTATGTGCGTGTTAGTGGCATTGCTAACCGACTGATTCAGTCACGAACGAGGCTCACAGACCCTTATGAGCTTTGGGCGAAAGAGCAGCACTTTAAAGGATTTATTGAATGGCTGGACTTCTGGCTGGCCCATGTATGATTACCCAACGTCTCAGACTTTGCTAACTGCTGGCGGGAGTCGTTCAAGCTAGAAACACATGACAAGAGGAATATAATAGTAGAAGTGACATAGGGTAGCATAACACTGACCACTTCCTACCATCGCTCAGGATACAAATGCGACTTAATAGTAACTTGTTCCATACCCGTAGGCCGACGCAGCCTACGTTTGATCTTTCTGACGCCAGGCGAGAATGCGACAGGGCGCCCTCTCACACTGCATACCTAATCCCAAACAAGGACTAAATAGTCACTGATCTCCGAGCGTTTGGTTCCGTGCATGGGACCTAGGACATGTGCAGGCTGACATAACCCCAAAGGCACCGTAAGTAGCACCATAATCCTCAATGTTCGCTCAATGGAAGGGGAAGGGGGAGGATTCGGTGCCCTTGAGGGACCTGGGTATGGAGGTGCTTCAATGTGTTAACCCACTTAATGCTGATAAATGCCTATCACATGTCGACAATAACCCATCTCGAAGGCTGTGGCAACGGGGCTCGGGGACCCGCCGGCACATCCCGGAAATAAGCTTGGGCACATCAGTCAGCTCCGCCGCTATCGGCTAGCCGCTGCGTAGATTGGACGAGGTTCGGCGTCCGCTTTGACCATGGGGAATTATTACAAGGAAGCGATCTCGGTATTTAACGCAACTATGCAGGTGTCGTGCAAAGAACACTGCTCTGTGAGCTAGCACTCTATAGGCTCGTGCAGCTGCGAAGTCTAAACGCAAATCTTCGCTACATAATATCAAAATGGTCAAGACGATCACGTTCATCGATGGCGTGGAGGTTCCAGTACCCGGCTTTGGTGCCATGGGCCTCAGCTTCGCACTGGGCCAGAACCTCACTTACGAGGAGGCGGAGCCCGTTCTCCTAAAGGCTCTAGAATTGGGGTGCACTTTTTGGGACACTGCTGTATCCTACCGAGCTGGTGTTAACGAGAAACTTCTCGGGGACTTCATTCGCAAGCACAATTGCCGGGATAAGCTTTTCGGTAAGTGTTCCCTATTCATTGCCTAGGATGCGCGCCGGCTGATGGATATGATCTTGTAGTCGCGTCAAAATGTGGTGTCGCTGTCTTCGAGGATGGTGCTATCACTAACAAGGCTGATCATATCAAGAGTTATATTAATGGCACTATTGAACGACTTGGATTTACACCTGACCTCTACTACCTTCACCGCATTGACCCTGGTACGTATCTTGTACACCCCAGTCCCGTTGCTACGGCTGACCGTTCGATACAAGATACCCCTCTTGAAGAGTCCATTACAGCCTTGGAGTCGCTCCGTAAAGAAGGCAAGACAAAATACATTGGACTTTCTGAATGCTCTGCAGCGACCCTAAGAAAAGCCAACTCCAGTCAGTGTGTATCACACTACGAAGACACTACGTCCACTAACACACTATGCAGTTGCGAAGATTCACGCCGTCCAAGCCGAATACTCTGCTTTTGAGACACTCCATGAGGTTGATGGACTTGTTGACACAGCGCGTGAGCTAAATGTCGCTTATGTTTCTTATGGACCCCTCGGTCACGGCTGGCTGGTTGAGGAATTTCCCTACAACTCACCCGAGGAATTCAAGGAGGGAGACTACCGTCGCGAAAGTAAGGCTTCGAGCCCCCTATCTATAGCACCTTGTTGTTCAGTGCTGATATTCGCCGTGCCTATTCAGTCCCCAAGTTCCAAGGGTGAGAACTTCTACACCAACAAGAAGATTAGCGAAGGTTTCAAGGAACTTGCGAAGCGCAAAGGCTGCACTATCACACAGGTCGCGCTGGCGTGGGTGGCCGCTCAGGGCATGATTGCCATCCCGGGTACAACGAAACCGTCGCGATTGGAGCAGAACTTCTCGTCGAGAGATGTTGAATTGACAGAGGAGGAGCTGAAGCAAATGCGAGCCACAATTGATCAGTTGAAGCCGCAGGGTGACAGATATAACGAAGAGGCGGCGAAAGCCATTGGTAACTGAAGGAATATAACTTTATGAACAGGATATAGACTATTTGGTGTGGATAGCTATGCACGAGTAACTTGGAATCTCTTCAATAATCTCATTGAGCTCAATTAATGGTTTCAGGTCAATGTGAGAAACATAATAGTATGTAGATTTAGTGCACGTGCGCTTCAATACGCGCAAAACCTGAGTCTCAAGCTAAAAGAAGACTACCGCCTGAATCATGCGAAGACAACAGATTGTCACATTGCCCTACGTAGTCAAAATGCTGGAAGCCAAACGTTACACGCGAAAGGTAGAGTATCATGACTGACTAGCCTTGGCCAATCCCTCATGTCCCGGATCGAACTCACTGAGCCAACCCCACCTGGTCTTTTCCTTCCAGCCCTTTGCAAGCCAGTCATTTGCTGGTCTTGGATATACATCCACAGCGCCGTACAAGCTGTTGTCGTGAGCGATGACAGGGAAGATGTTCTCGTATGCATCGAATTCAGTCAACTTGTCGATACTCCGCTTCGCCTCTTCAGAGCAATGATGCCAAGCGCCTTCGGCGGCGGTTGGGTCAAAGAAAGGCTCTGTGCAGCTCTTATTACGATGGATGTCAACGAAAATGTCGCCTGGGCATGCCATAGCCGGGTGTGCTAGCATACTGCTGAACGGATTGGGGTAGATTTCTGCCGGGAGAGGCATATACGGCGTCGGTCGGAACTCTCCCCCTTGGTGTGCGATATCTCCGCCCATGAAGATGAAGGTCGGAGGATCAACAGTTGTGCGAGCAAGAGCAGAAAGATGACCGATGGTGTGGCCTGGAGTATTGAGGAGGTAAAAACTTCCATCCCCATAGAAATCAAGAGCATCAAACCGGCCGATCTTGAGGCCGTTCCCTTCTTTAGCGAAATCAATCTCGCGGAGTGTGCGGCCTTCCCAGGCCTTCTCATCGATGTGAGAGTCGGGAATTGTAGGCCATGCAGGAACGTGTGCCTTCTTGAACCCGGGTCCGACGATCACATCCGTCGTGTGTGGGAATGTCTGGGCGTCCCCGACATGGTCAAAGTGCCAATGTGACCAGATGATGCCTCCCACTTCTGACAAATCTTTACCATTCTCCTTCAGAATAGTGGCAACATCCTTCTCCACCTGAATCTTACATCCACCCTCTCTGATACCTTGAACAAAGGCTATCGGTAGGTTCTCCCAGTCTTTGCGCACGCCAAGATCAAAAAGCAAGGTGTCGTACTTGTTCCTGCTCTGTGGGTGTTCCACGATGAACGAGAAGTCGCAACCTTTCATCTCCTCGTGCCCAGGCATGAGGGGATCCAGGAAAGCCCACATGGGAAAGTTGCTCATGTAGCTGGTAGTATCAATGATTGATACCTTAACAGTGACTTGGGAGTCTGGGATATGCAATTCCGGAGGTGACTTAGGGCAGATGACGGATTCGAGAGCGTACCGAGCTAAAGGGATCTCGGAGGAGACGACAGACTCTGGGATATCCATGTCTGCATTTCCGAGGGCGACAATCGACTCCGAGACTTTTAAGTCTTTCGGTGTCTCGGCTTGGATGACTGGGCTCTGTTCCGTGACGGATATGTCTGAAATGCCATGTCCTTGGCGTTGTGGTGGGACGAACATTGTGACTGTGGATTGAAAGGGCAACAATATTAACGCAAAAAGCGGATGCCAGGAAGTATAGGGTGACTTGAGATATTGCCAGCTGTCTGCTTGATGGAAAGGTGAATGAGAGTAAGATTGAGGCTAGCTGGCAGAAGAACGAACATGATAGAGGGAATGTACTCGTTCTTTACGCTGTATCGCCAAATGGTTTCAAGCGGGGGCCGGGTGCTTTCCACTAGTCCGTCCTTGCTCCCCATCACTCTGCCGAACCCTTATCAGTAGGTTCCATCGATTCTCATGGTTAGAATCCGAGGACCTAGCCTCATCGTGCTACAGTGGGGTGTCATAAGTTTTCGACCCCTTCGTGGTATATCACGTGCCGGAGAACCTGCTTTGGGCTATTCCAGCTGGGGGCTACTTGAAACAATTTAGCGCACACGTGGTATACATCGAAGGGGTCAAATATTTGACACCCCACTGTATCGTGCTGACGGCCTGATGCGGTAATTCCCCATGGGGGGATGTGGCAATGCGCCGCAGCCTCACGACCAATAGGATGCTAGCCAATCGCTGAGATGGGCAATTTCGACGGGCAACAAGCGCAAGGATCGAGGCGGAATTAGCTATCTATCCACTGTCAATCTCACGCACTTTTGGTCACTGAGAACCGTTGGCTGGAGTAACCGCTATGACTGCATCCTTATCTCCACTCCTAGCCTGTGTGGAGCAGGCTAACGACCATCTTCGGGAAGTCTGGCTACCATCGGAAAGCTCCTGAGCCCGCTTTCAGATCAGCGAGTGCAACTGAGAACATTCCATTAACGTGACATTGTTCCTTATCACCAGGCGCGATCAGCTTGCACATTATACTCCTTCTGGTCCAGGAGGAGGACCGTGTATGCAGAGATGCGACGCATGACGCGGGGGCTGCAGCCGGGTCCAGTCCGATAAGTCAATACGCAGCTGATACCGGGGCAGCTTCGTGGAGCACCGGAACATCCACCACCACTACACGCCAACCTCCACCAGCGTTGCAATGCTTATCACGACGGCTTATGGCACTGCTGCAATCTGATACGAATGACCACCACCTGATCAGATGCAGAGATAAGTTGTAGACCGATATTGGCAATGCGTGAGTTGCTACATCAGACATATTGGCTATTTCATCTTGGTACAAGGTACACCTACCCTATAAATGTGCAATTATTCAATGCACCACCTTTTGCATTCAATTCGCAGTCCAGTATGTATGGCTTGACTACTTCAGTAATTATGATAAGACGAATAAAAATAGTTGCGTGCTTACCGAGATAGATCCTAATCTTAACGTCAAAATAAACCAGCAAGTTGAAAATCCCAACGTCTATTGTTTTCCTGTACAAATTCCGATCAATCCGTAGCAGCATGGTCTAACAAGTCTTGCGTATCATCAGCCCGCCTTCGATACGATTGTGGCTTGACTACGTGCCGAGCTACGGAACTGAGAGCAGCTTAAGGTAATCTTCTTGTGGCTGGCAGGTAATGGCGTCTGAAGATGGCTGAAAATTGCAAAGGTGAAAGGATCGCGACAAGAATGACATTGCGTACTTGGGGGCACAACGGCAACTATCAGCGATAAAAGCAAAACAATCTCAAGAAGTAGTTCATATAGTGAATGCATAAGCTCTCCAAAGAGTGAGGGTATACTGCTGGTGCGTAGGGCGCTAGAGCTTCTAGATGATGACAGCCGAGGACGGAGTTAAACTGTCATCAAAGGTTTAAAACCCTCGGTCGTCAAGGACGCAAAAGTTCGGATGCCGATGGAAAGCATCCTCGGTTCTCAAAGATCTGAGAGCCCCATCTTTGAACTCGTACTCGGCTCGTTTTCGTGGACCTCCTCCTGCCTACTACCTTTGAATGCTCACTTGGTTCTTTCAGCTGGAACCAGAATTATCAGCACAATCGAAGACCTTGGCAATTATCCCAGTCTCAAAGGCGGTTTTAATCGCAACACCAACCGCGTAGCTATTGAGAAGGCACAATTTTGGTTTCCTGCGTTGCGCTCATGATGCAAAGGTATAGGAGGCTTACGCTGTTCCGACAACCATAAAGCTCTAACAATGAGACCAGCCCACAGACAAGCCTTGCGATAGTCCTGAGGGCGGCGCATCTCGGATATTACGGGAAGAAACATGGATGAGCCAGCAGTATAAATAAAGAGATTTGCAGAACCGACCATGCCCACAACAAAGCCGGGATACGCAACAATGTCCCAACCAAGGTCGAAGTCGCTAGTTTGGGGGGGCTGCTGCGGGCCGGTCTTGCTGGGTAATAGCGATAGTAAAAACTAGGACTCCGATGGTGAAGGTGACCATGCCAAGCCAAGTAGTTATCCAACCGAGCTTGGAAAAGGTACGGATGGAGGAGCATAATATGACCAGAATTGCACCAACTAAGCCAAAAACAACTGTGCATTGCGAATGATTTGAGAGGGCATTGAGATCTACGGATGTTGTAATAAGGACTTGAAGAACGATGATTTGAACACCGACAAGTTCACGGCCAATCCTACCCAAAGAAAGCCCATCATATCAGCCAGCATTAGAGGAGGACACTAAGTAATGATGTTTTGAGGGCTTTGGAGCATAATATTAGCTTCCTGTGGCATTCTGGGTGTCTACTACGGAAATCACCAAGAAGGAAAGCTGTATCTAGGAATTGTCAGTACAAAGATACGGAAAGGGATATCTATGGCTCTCACTCACAGACGTTCAGACAGGCGAAGCCAACAAGAATGAAAGATCCGCCAACAGCACCAACAGTCGAAATAGCCTCAGGAATGGCAAGAATACTCATGGGGAAATTGATTTTACAGAACACAATGGCGGCGCGCTGCCAACTGACTATCCTGAACTCGAGAACATCTACGCCAGTTTGAATGATCCCGCGGGACTCCAAGTCAACTTCATCTGATGGGATTTCCACTAAGACGGACTTAGCTATGGGGACCCCATCCGTTTTGTTAGAAGGCGGGTACTTTTCGTCACAAATGATTTCGATGGCCATGATTGAGGTGAAGTGCGCGGAAGCAGGGAAGAAATGGTGAAGGGGAAGTGAAGTAAGCAGCTTGGTCAGGCGAAGTCAAAGACGAGACATCAACTAACACGGTGCATTAATACATGGATGCTGGCCAAACGCTAATGCCCGTCTATCCATGTGGTTTTGATAACACTCAGAGTGTATTCTGGGGTAGACTTCGCCTAATTCTGGGGTTAACAACAATCCGGTCAAAGCTAACGATCCTGGCGTTGGTGATAAGACGACCAGTGTGCCATCGTTCTGGACCTAAGACACAACAGCCCGTGAAGAGAGCTAAGATAAGTTGTACTTGGCTTTCTAACTTGCCTCGCTCCGTTTCTTGCCCCGTTGGTGCACCGCATGCATGTTCGACAAACCCGGACTCGGGATCTTCAACCCGATGTGGACCCCCGGATACGCAGAATTGTGGACACCATCAGCGCCCACAGCTCCTGCGGGTGGACCAGAAGAGGACTGGAAACCCCGGCTCACTGATAAGTGAATGCTTGTGCTCTCCGCAAAGGGCCGTTTTCTTAGCCTTTGAGCTTATTTGCGTATGACGTTGTTTCTGTCCATTTACCGCAAGACTTTTTCCTTGACGACAGTGTTCGCATCTCAATGAACACTCAGCCTAGCGGATTCAATTTCATGTGCGTTACAGTGATGTATCTGCGAATGATGCTGAGAACGACCCATTGTCAAAATCCAGATAAAACTATGTGATATGTGGAAAAACACGGAAGCAATCGAATAACTAAGTCACATTGCTAGAGTATTGATATAGTGACAGAGATTTGACGACTGGGTAGAGTGTGTTGTATCTTCTGGAAAAAAATAATGCTTGTTAACTGTTATGGGGATTTGCCATGATTTGACGGTAAAAGAGCAACAAACAGGGTTCGCTACACAGGGTTAGTTCAAGTCAATGGCTCGTAGAGTTGATATTTAATTACTGAGCCTCATCAAGTTTTAGTGTGCCCATACATCTGCAGTCGTCCAGAAATATGCCACCCTAACCCCGAGAAAATTCCAGATTTGAGATGGATCAAGAGAATCCCAAGCCCAAGTTAGGTAGCGGGGCAATCTCGCTGCACTATGATTGACTGAATATAGAGATCGGGATCTTCGGAGACTCGTCGCCAAGTGGCGATTAAGTCCAGAGCCCATATCTAAGGTAGGCAATCTTGCCCCTTTTTAGGACCGCCCGCTCGAAGCTGAAATTGGCATATGGTACCTGACAAGCACGCCCGACTGAACGGACACTTTGGCCAATGGCAAAAACGAAAAGTCTTGCATATAGTACGATAGCCAGGGTTGAGACCTGTGGGGTTACCTGTAGTTCATGATAACGGCCGCAGATGGACTTGCCCATGCTTGAAGGTCCGGACAGTACACCCTCAGGTGTCGACTAGCGCAGTCCTTTTTCTGACGCAGTGATAAAGAGCCGAGATAACGGGGAGAGCCCGGAAAGGGAACTTCGCGAAGTGAGCGAAGTGCCGATCACAAGCACCAGATATCAGCTTCCTTCATTTCAATGTCGCTGATTTTATAGGGGTATTTCAATGTACGGCGAATCTCAAGCCACGGTGACGAACCATTTACAAAGACAGTAGTACAGCCGAGCATTGCTTCCCTTATCCTTATTACGATACAGCTAGGAAAGGATGATCGGATACTTACATTCGGTCCGCAGCCTATCAAATATAAAGCCGAGACAAAATAATCGCCATATAGCGTTTGATCGTGCATCGTAGGTATAGTTACGCTAGATCCCGTAGTACAAGTTTATTTTAGTCATATCGCACATCAATGAGTACATAAATAGCCTGCTGGGAATGTCTTCCTCTCTATGTTCTATGCTGGTGGTGACACTCGACGCCTAGATCGATGACTTCGACACCAGTATCATCATTTGAGGAGGCGAGCTTCTAGTGTTTCCTCGTTGGAATGCTGTGCTCAGATCGTGGTGCCGTGGCTCTGTAAAGAATGAATATTACATTGTATCATCCGCCATCGCTCAGGTCAGCTCACTTCTGAAGTTCCTTGCGCATTTGAGTTACTGCTTTGTCGACATCGGCCTTCAAATCGGGGAACCACAGCCAGTCCAACCAGCCGTTCTGCAACTTGCCTAGAATCTTATTCATGTCGTCTCCACAATCTGGGTGTTGAAAGTAAATCATCTTGCCAACCTCGAAGGCTCGATCAAGCTGCCTTTGCGCCCGTGGTCTCCTAACCGCGTCATACGCCTTAAGCCCTGCGTTGATTTCATTCAGCTGCTCGGAGCCCCTGGTCGGGCTGTTGATGAGCTCCTCGAGGACGAAAGCAAGAACGAGCGCGTCTTCGACACCTTGAGCTGCTCCAGCGGCCTGGAACGGCATGGAGGCATGCGCACTATCGCCAATGATGCAGACTCTGTCTTTATAGTACGTCGAGGTCTTAGCGTGGTGGAACAAACCCCACTTTACGGGCTTTGCCTTGGACACAAGTCGTCGGAATCGATCATCAATATTGTCGCCATCGAAGTCAGCCAGCATCTCCTCCTCTGTGATCGGCTTGGTGATCCTGCCAGGGTATGGCGATGGCTCGTTCGGCGTAGCCTTGATGAGAAGGAAGTTCAACTCCTAAAAGCGAATTCAGGTGTTAAAGTTGTGCTTCTACTGGCGCTGTTGGTAGTACTCAGGACATACATCACCTCCAGTGATGCGATATGAGACAGCACCTCTGTTGGGACCGAAATATATCTTTGCCACATCTGTCTTTTCCCCCATAATCTCGTATGCCTCGTCCATCGGAATAACGGCGCGGTAGCAGTGGGCACCTGCGTACACCGGCTTTGCTTCCTCGGGATAACTTGGCGCCAGTAGGTAATCTCCCTCGCCCCCAGGGACTTTGGCACGAGCATGGGTGATACTGCATTCTAAGTAATTGGAGGTTGCAGCGCAGAGGGCTGTAGCAAAGACATAGGTCTCTGCATCATTTGGATTGCTTTCGAGATCTAGGATAAGGGATTTGGCCTGAAGGACGGGCCAGATGCCATAGAGCGTTTCCTGATACAACATGATTGCCACGTTAGGATGAACATGGCGAGAAGGCCGAAGGGCCCAGGATGGGTTATCTTGATGGGATGAAGGTATATGTTACTCACTTGAAGATGCACAGGGTATCAATTCGCCAAAACGAGCAAGATTGGAGATACATGACGCTATTTAAGGCTTGGTGAGCAAATCCCAGATCTTCAACCCTTTCTCCCACTGGTCATCCTCCCAGACGTCAGTCTTGCCATCACTCCTCCATCTTCTCATCTCTTTTGGACTGCTCGGGCCCCATTCAACTTGGTCACCTTTGATGAACGCAGCGAATCCTTCATTCCAATCCTTCAACCATTTGGGCAAGTCACTGGTGTGTGCGACGCCCCATTCGACCGGCATCGTCTCGTCGAACCTCCAACCTCTTATCAAACCGGTAGCGGAGGACGTCTTTGCCTGGAAGGAGACCACCCTTGAACAATGCATTGTGGAATCCGCGCTGAAGGGCATGAACCTGGATGTCTGCGTAGATATGACCAAAGACGATCTTCCAATCGTCGCAAGTGGATGGCAGCTCCTTATTTGGGCCGCAATAGTGCGTCATTAATTTCTTCGCAGCAGTCTTGGGATACTCGGCGCAGAGCCGCGCGTAGACTGCGTCATAGGAATTGTCCGGCGTACGCCAGGTCCGGTAGATGGTGTGCTCATCTCTGCACTCACCGCTGAGCAGCTTGATGTTGCGTTCATTCATCTTCTTAGCAAAGTCTCCGTCATTCACCTTTGACATGAGGTCTTTGGGCAAGAACTCGCCGTCGGAGAGCAGTCGGAACTCATGAATTTTCATGTCCGTCTGTACCTCGATCAACTTTTGGTAAGGCAAGCTTCGAAGCATGTCAAGTTTGGTCTCGGACGGCAACCCAGGTGGGATTCCCAGCCTTGTAATGTACTCGTCAAACTGGCTCTGCTGCTCTTCGAGTGTCTTCGGCGTGATACCCGGGCCATTCGAGAACATTACGACCCTCTTGATAACGCTTTTGGAGGTTGGCACACGATACAGCTCATGCGCTAATTGCTGGAAAGCTGAAAACCCACCAGCCGAGTAGCCGGCGACGGTGATATTTGCAGGATCACCGCCAAAGAAACATATGTTCGCATGCGTCCACTCCAAGGCAGCTCTCTGATCCCATAGACCCATGTTTCCAACTGGCTCACCGTTCTTCTCCGCCTCAGCTGCAAGCTCTTTACCCGTCAGGAATCCAAGGGCGTTCAGTCTGAACGCAGGGAGGACCATGATGGCCCTAAACGATGAGTCATGTAAGAAGGGGGCCAATGATGTCGCCCCCCAGTTCGCACTCCCCACTTGGAGGAAACCTCCATGTAAATAGACGCAGACGGGCCAGCCTCCATTGGGAGCCGCTCCTTCGGGTGTCCAGATGTTCACTTGCAAACAATTCTCGTCAAATAGGGCCTTGTCCGGAGGGCTGCGGCAAGGAGACTGAGGGCAGACGCCCGTGCCGCCTGTGAATCGACCCGGATTTGCGCCCGTGCCATAGCTATACCCTTTGGGCAGTTTGCGAGGGACGCGGAACCGATATTCACCGGTCGGTGGCAGCGCGTATGGAATGCCTCCAAAGTAGTGGATGGCTTGTTCGTTACCCAGAATCAAAGTCAGGCCTTCGAGCTGACCCAATGGGCCTGCATTAAGATGGTAAATCTCATGGCGGTATGCCATAATAGCAGAGTAAAGATAGTTATTGTCAAGACTTCTTCGACTTGGGATCTGCAGGTGGAATCAGAACGAGATCCTTGGGATTCTGCGGGATGGAAGTGCACTGGACTGACATCGCCGACGACTAGCTGCGATTCACTAGATGTTCAACGCCGTATTGTCTCTGCCCTGCCTCATCTCAATCTGCGATGTGCAATAGCGATATACGTCGGGGAGGCTAGGCTCAATCGGGGGAATTTCTCGTTTCCCGGAGTTCAGATCTAGAAACCGAGCCGACGACATCCCGAGCTCTCCCCGGCAGTCCACCCGCCAGGCACACTCAGTGCGAGCTTGCGGTTTAAGCTATCTCCAAATTTAGATAGAGCATAACTATCATCATGAAGAGATATAGATCGCGCATGAGCCTCAGAATGCTGGGCGCGGAATTCCATCTCATCGCCAATACCCTCTGTGAAGTGATTCTTCATCATGTCACATAAGCTCCACCGCACGCCTCTCCTCCAGGCTCTGTATGAGCAGTATGCGTCATCTACAGCTGTAGTGAACCATTCCTCAGGCGCATCGTTCACATACGGATCGCTATTGCGAGACATCGGCCGAGCCAAGAATGAGCTTTTGAAGTCGAAGCCTGATCTTGCAGGCGAAAGGGTTGGGTTTTTGGTGGAAAATGGATACAGCTTCGTAGGTAAGAATGCATTGGGAGCTCAGTCCTTTCTTATGATTATGGTTTGCTAATAAGAACGATGAAAGTTATGATGTGGAATGGACCGAAGCTCCTCCGGATGCCACCTCGGGTATGATGCTCTACACATCTGGCACCACGGCACAACCCAAAGGCGTGTTGCTCAGAGAAGCAACCTTACTAGCCCAGGCGCGCAGTCTGCATACAGCGTGGCATTACCAGCCGGCGGATCGTCTCTTGCACATTCTGCCGCTGCACCACATTCATGGCACCGTGAATGCGCTCCTCACACCACTGCTTGCTGGCTCCTCCGTCGAGTTCATGATCGGCTTCAATGCAGAGCGAGTCTGGAATCGCCTGGCGGCGCCTTTCCTCCCGACCAACTGCACAACCAACGGCAACTATCACAAGGCGCCCATAAAACACATCACGTTTCTCACAGCTGTTCCCACGGTCTGGGCCCGGATGCTGGGTTCCTACCCAGCACTCTCACCCGAGCTTCAGAAGGCCGGAAAGGAGGCTATCTCCTCGAGAAATCTCCGTCTCAATATCTCAGGCTCAGCAGCTCTTTCCAGCCCTATCCGCGACGCGTGGACCGAGCTTTCGGGCGGCAATGTCCTACTTGAGCGCTACGGCATGACCGAAGTCGGCATGGCCATCTCCTGCGGACTAGACTACAATGATCGTGTCGAGAGCTCCGTCGGATGGCCCTTGCCGACCGTGGAGGTTCGCCTCGTCGAAAAGAATGAGACAGGCGAGGAGACCATCATCCTGCCGGGGGAGGAGAAGGAACCTGCGACGGGCAAGGAGCGCCAGGGCGAGATCCAGCTCCGAGGACAGACCATCTTCACAGAGTACTGGCGCAACCCGGCCGCGACCGAAAAGGAATTCACGTGCGATGGCTGGTTCAAGACTGGCGATATTGCCATTCGGCGGACCATTCCCGGCTCAGGTAAAGGCAAGTCCGGCTCTTGGGCTAGCGGTCCAGCATACTTCATCCAGGGACGACGCAGCGCGGATATCATCAAGAGCGGCGGCGAGAAGATCTCCGCGCTGGAAGTTGAACGCGAGCTTTTGAGGCTCCCTAGTGTTAGCGAATGCGCTGTAGTTGGTCTTCCCTCTGAAGCCTGGGGCCAGAAGGTCGCTGCTGTCGTTGTCCTGTCGGAAACTGGCAAGAACAGCAGCGAGCCTTGGGGTGTGAAGGAAATGCGACGAGATCTGAAAAGCCGCCTTCCTCCGTTCAAGATTCCACAAGATCTTGAGATTGTTGAATCCATCAAGCGTAATGCCATGGGTAAGGTGAACAAGAAGGATCTGATAGGGGCTGTCTTTGGTGATGGGGAGAAGATCAGGCGGAGGAGCATCAGCGGCCGCAAGTAATTGTTCTGTGTATAGATAGGTGAACTCCTTGAGAAGATGAATGAAACGAAAAGAAAAATTGCTGCGTAAGGATCCTTGCTACAAAGTACTTAGTATGTACAAACACAGCCTTTGGCTCACTGGCCAGCTTATGACCCTTATGATCAGGAGTTACATTTGTCCATACACTAAACCTGATAATAGTCTAATATTGTACTAGGTAACTTGATCGAAGTAATCATTATTCCGCGCATATATCTGTTCATCGGGCCTGGTACTCTTCAAGAGCATTACGAAGAAACCACGAGAGAAGTCTATTTGCAGCTATTTCCACGCCCCAAGCAATTCTACTACAAAATACGCTCAATCTGATGGCCACACCCAGAACCTTCTCCTCTTCCAAGCGACGACCAATACGTTGCAGCCCAACACTAAGACCATCCATCTTCTCAATATTGTACTGCTGCCAATTCCACTCATCAAGAGGGTTCCGTGGCTCATACGATGGCAACTCCCCATCCAGTGACTTAGATGCTTTTCCCGCAGGGAACGAAAGCGCTGTATAATCCAAGAGATTCCAGATTTTTGTATACCCTGGCCATCGAACTGTACGATGCGGCACCGCGGTGTGCGGCATAGTCGGCACGAGAAGCACGTCGACAGGTCTACCGGACGGTGCGCGTGTATTGTTCCACATTTTGTTGTAGGCCTGCTGAGTCGCGATCTTCAGTTTGTTGAGTTGCCAGTAGTCGTAGACGGAGATGGGTTTCGCGCGGTCCACGAGGGCTTGGATGTGTGGGAGGAAAGGTTCCCCTCCGGCGCCAACGTCGCGACGGATATCCTCACCTCCGTCT
This sequence comes from Talaromyces adpressus, assembly GCA_002775195.1. Lineage (NCBI taxonomy): Eukaryota > Fungi > Ascomycota > Eurotiomycetes > Eurotiales > Trichocomaceae > Talaromyces > Talaromyces adpressus. The sequence goes on from NHZS01000585.1 coordinate 23,675, forward strand.
ACGAGATAGTGCTCGTCCTGCATACGGGTCAGTCAACTGTAGTGATTTTGAAGGTGGTGAGAGTCGACGTACCATGAGCGAGACGCAGTCGTGGTTGAGAGAGGTATCCCATTGAACGAGCTAGTGGCCAGCTGCTTCGAGTTTTTGGCAGAGTTCTCTGAAGATTCGCTCGATTGGGGGATGGACTTTCACCTTTCCGTCGTCCAGCATAAGTCCAATCACGAGGGACTTCTTGGAGAATTCCAGGAAGATGTCTTCTCTCCAAGCTAGTGGTGGCAGCTGAGGATCCATAGTCCACATCTCAGCCTGGATGACTGCTTTCATAGCCAACGTGAGGGTACTCAATGTCCTCACCATGGGACCAACCGCCGAGGGAGTTTGTTGTTGGCCGTCATGAGATACTGCGACGGCTTCATAAGATAATCTGGTACTCTAAACCAACCATGTTAGTTGTATTCCAAGTGATTTGCAGATATGGCGCTCTAGAGAGAGAGAGACAGAGAGACTTATACTGGGTTTCAAGCCCCAGAGCCTGTTCATATGACTTGGGAGACGAATAGAGCCGCCAATATCTGTTCCCCAGCCGAGCATAGATCCCCTGAGAGCTACAAGGGCTCCCTCGCCGCCAGTAGATCCGCCGGGGGTGAAATCAGGACGCAAAGGATGGACGGTAAGATCCCAGAGCGGATTCTCCGTTTCACCCCACTACAACGTTGATCAGCATAGTAGGACAGAGCTGTATCGGCCAAGATCTCGTACCAGGATGCTTTGTGGCAGATTCGTCTTTGCGATGATAACCGCACCCAGATTCTTGAGTGTTTACCAGAACACAATCTGAGCTGGCCTGGTTAAAGGAACGCCCGACATAGCCGAGTGTTGAATCAAAGCCCCGAACGTTGAATTGATCCTTGAGAGAGATCGGTACACCATGTAAAGGACCCTTGAGACGACCATTCTCGTGTTGAAAAGCATCAAGCTCTCTGGCCTGTTCCAAAGCCTCGTCGAAGCAGATCTCGGTCAAGCAGTTTGTCTACACCAACTAGTGTTAGCCTTTCTTTCTTCCAACGATGATGATATGCAGGAACCGGACCTTTTCATGCGCTTCTTGGGCTCTGTGAGGTTGTTAAACATGACAATTCACTCATTCAAGTTTCTTAGGGCTTACTTTTGAATGTACGGGAGGATGACCGTCTCAGCCGTAACCTCCCCGGTCTCCAACAGCTTTGTCAAATCTTGTACATCTTCAACAGCGAGAACACGAGGATCGGGTGATGAGTCGTCATATGTTTTCGTGAGCTTGGCTTCGCGGTTCGCCCGCTTCTCCAAGCCCCTCTGAACGAGTTCAGTGCGATAAACAATCTTGCTTTCATTTTCAAGTTTCAGACATCATGGCCGACCAACATGACCCTGTGCTAGCCAAACCCGCCGACCTCTGCTGTCTCAGGGGCGACTTTTACCACGGCGAGCCGACAGGAACCATTATCCAGATTGATGGCGTTGACACGTACAAGGCGATCCCAGATCCCAAGGTCGTCAATGGGAACGTCCTCCTCTTCTTTCCCGATGCTTTCGGGCTGCATATCAATGGCAAGCTCATGATGGGTGCATACACTGCTTGTGGATACCTGACTCTTGGAGTCGACTATTTCCTTGGAGTATGTGACAGTATGGAACGGAGTCTTTTGTTTTAGAGAGGAATATTAAGGCTGACGTATCTCCAAACTTGCAGGATGCCGTGACAAAATACTCCAGCACACCATTGACCGACCCCAACTTTGACCTTGCTGCTTGGTCCGCAAGCACCTGACTGCGTCCGAGTAGGTGGCGAAGAGGTGGGTTGCCAAAGTCAAAGCCGAGTACGGCACCAGCGATAAGGTCAAGATTGGCTGTGTTGGGTACTGGTAAGCCCGCGATTAATGTTCCCTTTACTGCTTAGACTCATGTTGACCGGAAATCAGCTGGGGCGCTCGGTTCGTGCTTGAGTAATTGTCCGACGATGGCATCTGTTCTGCAGGAGCCATTAGTCACCCTTCGTTCCTGAATGAAAGCCATGTGATTAAGTCCAAGGGTACGTTTCTCTCTAGATGAATATGAGAAGTTATATCAGAACCCCATATGCTAAGTATGATAACAGCACCCATCGCATTCTCCGTCCCTAGCACAGACAAGCTCTTCTCCCCCGAGTCTCGCGCGAGGGTGATCGAGATCTGCACTGAGAAGAAGCAATGCTTTAACATGAAGATTTTCTCTGACGTTGGTCACGGTTTTGCTGTAAGTTCTTTCTCAAGTCCAATGCCCCATTTTACGCAGAACGAACAATTATACAGACCCGAGCACGGCTGAAGGATCCGTATGAGATGTGGGCCAAGGAGCAGCATTTCAAGGTCGCTGTCTAGTGGCTCGAGTTCTGGCTCTCACAGCCTACGCAGGCTTGACTGGGAACGCGAAACTGTGAGACATGATGCTTGGAGGACGTTGATATGAAGAATGAAACAGGACCAAAGAGTGAAGGCACAGTCATGGCTATCTATACTGGCTTGGAAGTTGTCTTGCCATGATGAGGTTGTTCAATGTTTTATAAATATGATATAGATATACATAAATACTTCCCCGCCCCCCTTTTCCCAAACGCAAACGAAACATTTGAAAGGAACCACCTTAAAAAATCGTCAATGGAAATAAGTATATTGGTAATACACTGGAGCATCGGGACAAATAGCCAGGAAACCAGCATTGTCCGTGTCCAAAGCACAGGTCTGCGGTGAGTATGTTCATGCCCTGAAGATAATAAACAACTTAGTTCTGGTTTACACCCGATCTAAAGAGGTGGCCTTCGACTTTGACTCAAGAATATCCATCAACACCTCATCTCTCTCCCTTTGCAGCCCATCCCAGTCCATTTCGCTATACGACTTATTCACACCCTCCTTCAACTTCGCAACCTCCTCATCCCCCCACGCAAAACGATTCCGCAGAATATCCTGCTCCCAGCCCCGAATAGACAGACCCAACCGCTCAAGCCGTTGGTTGAATCCATCAGGTCCGCTCCCCCCTCCAAGAGCGTTGATCACGATCGGACCGGTCAGCGCCCATCGCAGACCCGGGCCAGTCGACACAGCGGCATCAAGATCCTTGGCCGAGACGATACCCCTGCTGATCAGGCTATACGCCTCATTGTTGATGGCTGCTTGTAGACGGTTCGCCACGAATCCGGGCACTTCCTTATGTAGCTGAATAGGCCTCTTGCCGAGGGACTTATAAAAGTCCATAGCCGTTGTGATGGAGGACCGGGTGGTTCCCGGGTGAGGAACGACTTCGACAAGGGGGATCAGATGCGGCGGATTAAAAGGGTGACCGACGAGGACACGACCCGGCGCGATATTACATTTGGTGATGAATTGGGAGGGAAGGAGGCCGGAGGAGGAGGAGGCGATGACAACGTCTGGGCGTGTGTGCTCGTCGATGGAGGCTATGATGCTTTGTTTGAGTTCGAGGCGTTCAGGGCCGTTCTACCTAATATCAGCCTATATTTACAGTGTTCTTATATTATTTCAAGAATATTAAAAAAGTTCGTAAGAGTCGGTGAGTTCTTACCTCTTGGACGAAATCCACCGTGGGCAGTCTCGCTGTGATATCGTCCACAAACTCGAATCTCTCCCACAGCTGCTTCGACTCCTCGGCCGATCTTTTCAATCCAGCATTGGCATGAGAAACAAAGGTCCTGACAGCCTCCTCAGCGCCCTTGGCCGGGTCGGACATGACGACACGCAAGCCGTGAGAGAGGAAGAGGTAGGCCCAGCTGGAGCCGATGACGCCGCTGCCAACGACGGCGACGGTGGAAATGGGTGCCATTTTTTCACCACTTCTTTTCTTGTACAGGATTCAAAGAAGTAAAAAAAGAACAAAAATTATCAAGAGCAATTTAACAAAATTGTGTTGATCCCGGGGGATAACGCGGAGGTGAATGTTGAGTGAGTATCACGGCCTCACTCACACTTCAAGCAACATTGGGATTCACGAGCGCCACTACGATTACATCGAAATTCAACTCCAATCAAGGCACCTTCAAAAACTTCAAATTTACATTCCCAGTCTTCTCCAGAGTCCCTCGGTTGTCATTCTTGCTTCTACTCGTCCGGACCGATCGGGGCAACGCCGGGACTCCTCCTCGGCCGAGGGGCGATGGGAAAAGTCCTCCACACTGGATGGGAATAGTAGGGGTGATGATGTGGCTAGTAATCAACGAGCTTGTAAAAGATGTCCATTGTCATTGTTGGCACCGCATATCAAAGCACAGCTCACCCCAGCTCCGGGTACGGACAGCCTCGATTGAGTCTCATTGATCATTGAATTGAGATACACCACCAGACAAAGAGACAGTGGAAGTCATGACTGAGAACGGCGTATATGGCCCCGGCACCGTCATTGATGATGACTTCCTCCCCGTCCCCCAAGAATGTAAACGCCTCCTCCGCATGCTGGCCTCAAGAACACCAGGCTTCACCACTGACGAGGCAGTCCTCAACAAAGTCCAATTCCAAGGCAATGACCTCCCATGTATCCCCGGCCCCATCAAATCGCAGGCCCTGACAGCCACCCTCCACGCAATGTTTGGCATTGTCGGCCTCGAGATCCTGCAACTTCGTGGCCGCGAGACCAACAGCAACAAAGTCCTCGTCGACACGGACCACGCAGGTCTCTACCCTGCCACACCCGCCCTCGTCACCATCGACGGTCTTACCGGCCCCGGAGTCATCAAGTTAGACACGGTCCCTCAATGGGATAAAGACCGCCAAAGTGGTTCACCCCTCGTCTTCCGCTCGACGGCCATCTACGAGACGGGAGACCCTGGTGTCTGGTACCAATTCCACGGGTCTCTCGATCCATGGAAGGCCCTCGCCGAGATTGGCATCAGCAAAAACCTCGACGCCACCATCCGCACCAACGATGAGGCGTATAACCTGATCGGCGAGCATGTACGAAAGTATCGCGCCCGAGAGCTCGAGCAGCTCATTGTGGAAAAGGGCCTGTCAGGCAATATCGTCTATTCACCCAAGGGCTGGAGGGAGACTGACATGGGGAGGTCCCTCGGCCGGCATCCTCTCATCAATTACAAACGTCAGACACAATGCCCTTCTCTCCCACCGGTGCCGCTACCTCAACTTAAAGATCCCCGACCGCTCGCGGGAGTCAAAGTCATTGAGCTCGTTCGAATTATTGCCGGTAGTGCTGCCGGTGCTGCTCTCGCGTCCATGGGCGCCGAGGTGATACGTGTCAATTCATCGAGGTTGAAGGATTATACACCAGCGCAACCCTCGTCTCTGATGGCGGGAAAGACGACCATCGACTTGGATCTTGAGAACCCGGCAGACCACGCGAAACTAGTCAAGCTATTTGAGGAAGCCGATGTCATCCTCCAGGGGTACCGGTTACGATCCCTTGAGCGTCGGGGATTCGGTCTCAATGCCGCTTTGGAGATGGCCAACAAGCGCGGCAGAGGCATCGTTTACGTAGATGAGAACTGCTACGGTCCAGATGGTGTTTATGCTGAGAGACCGGGATGGCAACAAGTCGCCGATGCCGCGGCTGGAATTTCCTGGGTCATTGCACAATCCTCTGGCCTCCCACCTGGCCAAGGTGTTCTCCCAAGTCTGCCCATCTCCGACATGTCAACGGGCATCCTCACAGCATTGACCATTGCACTGGCGATTCGAGATCGGACAAAGTATGGAGGATCATATCATGGTCACGCCGCCCTGGCCGGGTACAACATGGCAACTCTGGACCACGAAGTGCGCCTCTACCGGCCTGAGATCGTCAAGAAGATCCAGGAAAAGTACCGCTTCATGCCGTGGTCGAGCGATGAGCATGTTGCACCCTTGTACTACGAGATAATGCGGGCCTGGAAGGAGAACAGCATGTTGACTGAAGAGGAAAAGTATTATGTACATTTTTATGATACGGTGTTTGGGAGAGATCTTCGCACGCTGGCACCGATTGTGAAGTACGATGAGGAGGAGATCTCGCCAAGGTGGACGAGTCCGCCTGTACCATTCTGTCATCACGAGTTCAAGAGCTTTGACAGTGCTTAGACTGTTAACACAGAATTGAAGTGTCAAAAGAGGTTATGAAAGGATGTCGTAAATAACGAATGGGCAACGTATTGGCATGAACATGAATGAGAGAGCATGCTGCATTTGGGATTGGTGGACTCTATTCCCCGTCAAATGACATCAACTAAAAAGGATTGCGAAAATTAATAGAACAAAACAAGAATACAATAATTAAATAACGTAAACAAATAAATGAATGAGCTAAAAAAATCTCGAGAAAGAAAGGATTACCCTTGTCAGAAATCCTGCTCTCGCTGCCTGTTTCTCTCGAACATCATCGCACCCTCCCCCATCACTATCGCAACGACTATCAACATATCTGATAGACAAACCTCCGCTGAGGTATTACGTTAAATCCTTAATTCCTATCTATACTCCAGATTAAACTTGACACCCACCATAATCTCTTCTTATCAGTACGTTTTCGGCGCTGAGGGATCTCCGGGGATTCTTCGGATTCCCCACCCTCCCTCTTCGGCTCTCTTTTCAGTTTTGGGGAATGTCCCATCAAAGGTGTATGCCTGTCAAGGCTGATACCAAAAAAACCGCCGTTGGGTGAACCGTAGGGTAATACTATATGAAAGAACTGTGACTGAACCTCGATCACGCCATCTCATCCTTTTCCTCATCCTCATCACCATCAGTATCAAAAGCATCATCCTCACTTACATCCTCGCTCGCACTTCTTCACGATGCTCAAGACCCTCCCTTTCGCAAAGGGCGTCGACGTCCCCGTCCCCGGTTTCGGCGCCATGGGTATCAGCTTCGCCTTCGGAACCAATCTCAGCTACGAGGAAGCCGAGCCCGTCCTCCTCAAGGCCCTCGAGCTGGGCTGCACGTTCTGGGATACTGCTGTCTCCTATCGCGCGGGCGTGAATGAGAAGATTCTGGGGGATTTTATCCGCAAATACAACTGCCGCGATAAGATCTTTCGTGAGTCCCCGTGTCGCTGACTTTGTCTCGTTCCTCTCATGTCTTCCCCTTGACTAACGAGTTGCAGTCGCTTCAAAATGCGGCATTGCTGCTTTCGAGGATGGTTCAGTCACAAACAGGGCTTCCCATATCCTGAGCTACATTGACGGCACCATCGAGAGACTGGGCTTCACGCCGGATCTCTACTACCTCCACCGGATTGATCCTCGTAAGTATCTCATCTGTCGATTCTTCTTTCTCTTGATAAAGTCGGCTGACAACAGTAGATACCACCCTCGAAGAGTCCATCCCAGCACTCGACTCGCTGCGCAAAGCTGGTAAGACAAAGTACATTGGCCTGTCAGAATGCTCAGCCCAGACCCTCCGAAAGGCCAACTCCAGTAGGTTCTTGTGAAGCACCTTTCCACTCACTCTACAGGCGAATACTCACATCTGCAGTCGCGAGGATTGATGCCGTCCAGGCTGAATATTCTCCCTTTGAGACCATCCACGAGGGCGACAGCCTCATCGACACAGCCCGTGAACTCGACGTTGCCTTTATCGCATACGGACCTCTGGGACACGGTTGGCTGGTTGAAGATTTTCCTTTCAACACGCCGGATGATTTCGCGGAGGACGACTACCGTCGCGAAAGTGAGTTGCCACTCCTTTCTCCTTTCTCCCTTCACCTTCCGTTTCCCTTTGCATGTTCCGGATTTGATTTGTTAACTCATGTTTCTAAATTAGTACCCAAATTCCAAGGCGAAAACTTCTACGCAAACAAGGCAATTAGCCAAGGCTTCAAAGACCTCGCGAAGCGCAAGGGCTGCACCGTCGCGCAGGTCGCGCTCGCCTGGGTTGCGTCGCAGGGCATAATTGCCATCCCGGGCACGACAAAGCCGTCGAGGCTCGAGGAGAACTGGGCGTCGCGTGACATTGAGCTGACGGAGGAGGATTTAAAGGAGATGCGCGCGACGATTAGTAGGTTAAGGCCGCAGGGGGAGAGGTATAATGCGGAGGCTGCGGTTAATATTGGAAACTAAGATGAACATAGAAGACACTCACATAAGGACATTAGAATATCAAAACATCAGTGAACTCTTTTTCTACTCGCTCAAATCGGGGGTTGTCCGAAAATGGCACATCGTGCTTTCACTTCTACAAGAAATCGACGTAGCAAGATGAGTAGAAACGTATTTATGAAGTCGATGTTCACGATGAACACCTAAGGAACTAGAGTAATAAAGCGCATGAACTAGCATAATGAGTAGACATGGATATGTCACGTCGCTCTTCAGAACCAGCAGATGAAGAAATTACAGTGACAATGCGCCAAAGGGAGAAGAAACACATAAACACCCCAACTTCATCTGATACCTAAGCTAGTCTCCGCCCTGGCCAGCCCCTCCCTTCCTGGGTCAAACTCATTCAACCACATCCATCGACTTCTGTCCTTCCAGCCCTTGGCCAACCAATCATTCGCCGGCTTGGGATATACGTCTATGATCCCAAACAGACTGTTATCATGCGCTATCACCGGGAAGATGTAATCATATGCATCAAACTCAGTCATCTTCTGAATACTCCGCTTCGCCTCCAGCGGGCAATGATGCTACGAGTCCCCCACCGGTGTCGGGTCAAAGAACGGCTCCGTCATGCTCTTCTGGGGATGGATCGCGACAAAGATTTCACCGGGACATGTAGGAGCCGGGGACGACACTAGGTAACACGACAGAGGACTGAACAGAGGACTGAACGGGTTAGGCGAGATCTCCGCTGGCAAAGACATATACTCCGTCGGACGGAACTGTCCTCCGTGATGGGCGATATCACCACCCAGGAAGATGAACGTTGGAGGATCAGCGGTCGTTCGCGCCAGGGCAGATAAGTGACCAACCGTGTGACCGGGAGTGTTGAGCAGATAGAAGCTCCCATCGCCGTACAGATCGAACGCGTCAAACTGGCCCATCTTGAGACCATCGCCCTCCGCCGCAAAGTCAATCTCAGCGTCCGCCATTCCCACGCCTTCTCATCAACGTGAGACTCCGGATCCGTAGGCCACGCAGGGACATGAACCTTCTTGAAGCCCGGCCCAACAATCACGTCCGTCGATCCCGGGAATGTCTGGGGATCACCGACGTGGTCGAAATGCCAATGTGACCAGACGATGCCTCCCACTTTAAAAAGATCTTGGCCATTCTCCTTGAGGATGGTGGCCACGTCTTTTACCACCTCGATGACAGAGCTGAACTTCTTGGCGCCCTCGACGACCGGCGTAGACAAGTTCTCCCAGTCCTTGCGCACACCGAGGTCAAACAGCATAGTGTCATACTTGTGTCCGCTGTTGGGGTGCTCAATGAGGAAGGCAAAGTCACCGCAAGCCATCTCGGCGTGGCCGGGCATCAGAGGGTGCACGAATGTAGACATGGGGTACTTCCTCATGTGGGCGGTTGTGTCGATGATGGACACCTTGACCGTTGTGTCTGAATGGGGGATGTTTAGCTGTAACCTGACGCGGCCTTTTGTTCCCCTGATTAGTACTACGTATCTCCAAAGGCCCCTCTACTAGACTGAGCAGTGAGTTCCAAGATTATGGGTACAAGCTTCCAGACTACCGGGCCTAGACAGGCATATCCCACATTTCCCCCGCATTTCCCACGTATTCCTATCAGTCTATCGCTTCGATTACTACTGATTGCAAAGACGGGTGTGTCATTATCAGGGGTTCGTTTGAAGCATATTCGGGATCGAGAGAGGAGGAGAAGGCCATAATTGGTCAGGGGTTCTCGCTTCATGGCATTTCTTATCTCATAATAAGAGTCATTTGCTGGGGAAGAGACGCATGTTCGTTGCCTATATACCTTCAAGTCCGTGGATTTGAACCTTGTTGAGAGGACACGAGAGATTGTCTGACTTGTATCTTAGATCCTTTCTTGAACACGCTTGTATCACAACGAATTCTCGAACAGCCTTACCGGTCACGGTGACAATGGACACAACCGTCGAGCGTCCTCGCATGCCACCGGAGCTCACCCAGTTAGAAACGGGGCCAGATAATACCCAGAAGCGACTCCCGGAGGCCAAGCTGTGTCCCAAGACTCTCAACAAGTAGATTCACTAACAACTAACTAGGCGATTCTAAACCGCCGTCCTGGCGCTCCCGCGCTACGACCTCTCTATCTAGGTGCTTTCTCACGCAGGAGAACAAAAGCGCGTGTTAACACCAATGTGTATAGGCTGGCTGAGAAGACGGTTTTCAGAGATAGGGGAAATCGAATCTATTGGACTCTTACATTGATCCTCTTATCTGGGTTCCAGAAAAAAAGATAACTACCATCGGAACATTCGGCTGTCACCGGGTCGTTACCCCATAAAAATACATACAGTAAATTACACCATACATGACACGTATGTATGGTATACTAATATAATACATTCCAAAACCTAACCCTAACTATATAACCCTGATTCACATATGCCTCGCATATGCTATAAAGCACCGCAAAAATACAACCAGTTCACAGGACAAGTCAAAATTAGACACCCGTTTTGTGGGAATCCGATGTCTTGAGGATCTGTCTAAATAATCAGCGCTCTCGTGGCGTGTGTGCAATTTTACATAGTAATTCGGATTATAACAGCACAGCTACAATTAGGGCTAGGGTTACACACCACATTAAAATTTGACCGACCCGATCTCCCTGCCACTCACTAGACATTACACATGTGGTTGGGATTAGAGGTTAGGGGTAGAACCCATCACGAAGCATGTATCAACAATTATCTTCTCAACGGGGTATTTACAACAGTGAGCAGTCCCGATTTGCGCTCGTTCATTGCTCGTTCATTCGCAACTCAACCACGAGATACCATCGCCAAAAACACATTGCATTATATTCAGCGCAACCTATTGTAGACCGTTAAATTTCTCAGGGAGAAGAGCCAGAGTTGTCGGCACAATCAAACACCTTGGTAATCATGCCAGTAGCAAAAGCATCCTTTATAGCAGTACCAACGGCATAACTGCAGAAGAAAAGCGTTAGAGTTCGCCCCTTGCGAAGTTTAGGATTTGTCAGGGAATACATACGCTGTACCAACGGTCATAAAAACTCCGAAAAGGCCAATGGCGGCATTGAGAGTGTAGTGGGCTTTCTGGGCAAGAGTTCCAGACCTGTAGCTCCTAAAGTCGTGGAACCACAGCAGGCTGGGGAAGATCAGGGCGAAAGGCGCATAGACGACAGCGAGGGCCAAGCCCAGCAGGTAATTGAGAATTGGGACGGCCTCGGCCACGATAAAGGCGGCAGTGCCAAGGGCGAAGTTAATGCTCAGCCAGGTGCCCCAATGCACGAAGGTATTTTTCTGCAGGTGGTCTGAGTCACGGAGGACGCGGACAAAGATGTACTTGGCCGCCACGTGCTGATAGATACCAAGACCAATGATTAACCCAGGCAGGGAGATACCGTAGGAGATCTTCTTGAAGAGAGGACCGGCGCTGCCAAAGGCCGGGACAGAGATCCACTTTCCGCAGTAGCGGTAGATGACGAGACTGAGGACGATGTAGAGGGTGCCGACGATGAGAGCGGCCCAGAGGACGGCCTTGCGGTAGTCCTGGGGTCGCTTCATCTCGGAGATGACAGTAACGAACATTGAGGAGCCGGCAGTGCAGATGAAGAGGTTGGCGGCGTTGACCATGCCCACGACGAAGCCAGGGTTGGCCAAAGCCACCCAACCGAGGTCAAAGGGGCCGCTCGGAGGAGCAGCGGCAGGGCGGTCCTGCTGGGTGACAGCGATGGTGAAGACTAGGACGCCGGTGGTGAAGGTGATCATGCCAAACCACGTGAGCCAGCCCAGCTTTGAAAATGTACGGATGGAAGAGCAGAATGTGATGAGGATGGCAGCGACCAGGCCGAAGACCACACTGCATTGGGAGTGATTTGATAAGGCATTTAGGCCGACGCCTGTTGATACGACTCCCCCTGCAGAGATAAGAATTTGACCAAGGATGGTTTGAGCTCCTACAATTTCACGGCCGACGGGACCCCAAATAAGACCCATCATGTCTGCGATCACTGCATATACGAATGTCATGAGCACTGTTCAAGTTTCGCGGAAAAATGAAATTGCCCAGGGAGACGGGTAAAGGAGTGAGAAGCTTACTGTGGCATTCTGTATGTCTGTTGCGGAAGTCACCGAGGACGATCGCGGTATCTGGAGGAGTTTCTTAGCATTCTGAAAGGAAAGAAGATTCCCGGGAAGAATGGACTTTGTGTTTGTTTTCAACTTACAGACGTTTACGATAATGAATCCAAGAAAGGTGAGAGTGCCTCCCACCGCGCCCAATGAACCTAAAGCCTGGGGGGTGGAGAGGATGCTCATGGCGAAGTTGATCTTGCAAAAGACAATTGTGGCGCGCTGCCAGCTGACCGTCCTGAAATCAACGCCATTGACGCCAGTCTGGAAGACCTCGCGGGACTCTCCGTGTTCGAAATCAGCGATAACGGCGCCCTTGGGCGAGTCGGGGGCCATCATGTCTGTCTTTTCAGACCCCTGGTACTTGTCGTCAAGAATTACCATTGTGATTGTCTCACAATATTTGGCAAAGAGAAGAGGAAGAAGATTTATAATAACGCGCTAGCCAACAGCTTGGAGATGAGCCAGTAGAGACAAGACGGTACGCGGTTTCGATCGGTATATATACTCGGTCTTGATCAGCGCCTAATTTATCCACGACGATAACACGATCCATTCACCCCCTGGGTCCAGAGCTAGCCACGAATTTGTGAGGCGAGGCGGAAGTGGAGGCTACCTAAGAGATAAGCGACACCTCCCAATTCTACCTCCAATTCATCATGCCGTCTTCCGCTTTCTCCCCCCGATGAACCATCTACACTTATCCACCCCTTAGCTGGCAGCAGATAAGTAGATAGTAACCCCTTCTCTGATTCGTGCACAGATTTATCACAGGACGCTCCTCCCATCACTATCTAACGTCAATGGAGCCAGATAACGGGCGATCCGAGCGTTTGATTCCGGGGAAGCGGGGAAGAACTGGAGACAAGAGATAACGGGGAGTGGTCGGGAGTACTAGTCGCTCAGTGAAGCCAGATAACCAGGCCTCTATCTCGAGTAGCGAAGAAGAATCTATTGGCATTAACAAAGATAAGCTAGGTCCATGAGTTACGTATTAGCTCGGCTGGGGTTGTAACCGGGTAGACAAACGAGGGATCCTGGCTATATGTACTCGGCCAACGAGATCATCCAGATGACTTGGCCAAGAATTGTTGTAAATCATAGGAAAATCCATTGAATGAAGTGGGAGGACAGCAGAAGAATTATTTGAAAACGCGCTGCGAATTGAGACAAAATGACATGAATTTATATGAATCTCTCCGTTACGAATTGCTCCATTTCCCTTAAGAATCAAGAGACATACCAATTTCATGAGAATCACGAGAATATGTTCAAGTTGCTTTATATATGGTAACAAGTTGGAGTTTATATCACATTGTACCAAACACCGCGCTTCATTCCGACTGCTTCTTTACAACTTGGTTGCGACGCAAAGATCTCTTCTCACGTCATTTGACGCCGTGGAACTAGAGGCAAAATCATATGAATAAAACATAGACCCACATAATTATGACGACGACAGAAGCAAATAAAAGCAAGAAAGCTTACTTTTGCAGCTCCTCCTTCATCATATAAATCGCCCTGTCGACGTCGGCTTGCAAGTCGGGGAACCACACCCAGGGCAAGCGGTTTGGGTCCTTTTGCAGCCTCGGGAGAATGTTCTCCATGTCTTCTCCGGCCTCCTCGTGTTGGAAGTAAATCATCTTGCCGACCTCATTAGCCAGTTCCAGTTGCCTTTGTGCGCGCGGCCGTCTGATGCTGTCGTATGCCTTCATACCAGCGCGGACCTCAACGTTCTGTGCCTCACCTCTTGCGGAGCTCTTTGCGAACTCCGCAAGAACGTTGGAAAGAACGAGGGCATCCTCAACGCCCTGGGCTGCTCCCGCGGCTTGGAAAGGCATCGAGGCGTGGGCACTGTCCCCGAGGAGACAGATCCTGCCCTTGTAGTATGACGCCGTGCGCCAGTGGTGGAAGAGGCCCCATTTGACAGGCTTTGCCTTGGCAAGGAGTCTGCGGAAGCGCTCATCAACATCGGGGCTCTCGAAGTCGGCTAGCATCTCCGCGTGTGTAATCTTCTGGGTGACTTTGCCCTCTAGCGGCCATGGGGTATTGGGTGTTGCCTTTAACAGCAGGAAGTTGAATTCCTAAGCACGTTGGATTGGGTTAGCTCATTATCTCTCCCTGTCCCTCTCTCTTCTTTTCATGTCACCAAACTCAAGTAGGACTTACGTCGCCTCCAGTAATCCGGTATGTAACACAGCCCTTCTCGTGGCCGAAGTAGATTTTGGCAACGTCGGTAAGGTCACCCAGAATCTCTTTAGCCTCGGATATGGGGATGACACCTCGATAACAGTAGGCGTCGGCATATACTGGTACCGCCTGATCGGGATGTGTTGGTCTGAGAATGTGCTCTCGTACTGTACTGGCGATTCCGTCGGCACCAGCGAGGATGCTAGTGGTGGCGACCTCACCGTCCTCGAACCCAATGACGACTTTGTCTGTGTACTCCTTAATGGATATGAGTTTCTTGTTAAACTGGACCTTCTCGATGGGGAAGAAGCTGGTCATGATGTCTAGCAGCTCCTTGCGGTGAGCCTATGCTAGAGTCAGTTGCATGAGACCTTGGAAAATGGAAAGTTCCAGTACGCACAGACTTGCGGACGTAGTCAGGATGGCCCCAGGCCGACTTGTAATTGCCAGACCATGGCTTATCGAGGCCTGGGAGAGATTGTTGTTAGTCAGTCTATCCTCGATCTTGTCATAACTCCCTCACATTGGTCCAATCAAACAGGTAGAGAAAGAGGGGCATTTCCGATGAAACAAGAGAGCTCTTACCCAGGCCTGGCTCGAGGAGTAGACCCTCGAAGAAGACTGACTGCGCATCGGCAGGCTTGTTGCCAACGCAGATTTTCTCGTAAAGCGGACGGAAGCCGGGTTCGATCAAATCCAGGGCCTGCATACCATTGGGGCCGAAGCCGATCCCAGCACTGTCCAAAAAGGCAGCACGTGTCAGTATCAGGGATTTGATGACATTGAGAGACCGAGCAGACTCACCCAACGACCGAGTACTCCTTTGCCTCTTCGTAGATGGTGAAAGGCACGCCTTTCCTGTGCAAGGCCATAGCCAGCGCGAGGCCAGCTATGCCAGCGCCTGTACGCCATCGCGTCAGCCTGGTGCCCAAAGCCACATGTTCGAAAATCCTTCGAACACCTACCGATAATGGCGACATGGAAATCGTTCTTTGCTTGGATCGCCATTGTCAAGGAGAAGGTCGAGTTGCGCAGTCCAAGTCCAAAATGGCTTGTTCAAGTGCTGTGCCAATGCAGCATTGAATCGACTTTTATTCTGAGTCGACGACGGCAAACACGCGCTAATGGGTCACATCGCTTGCCACCACTAGACACACGCCTTGTACACAGCCATGGCCGTTGCGGATGGTAAAGTGATCACCCGATAAGATCCGAGCTGTCCCCGGATACCAACCCTAACCCTAACCCTATCAGTTGTTGAAAGCTACTAGGCTAACACCAACTCGGAACGGAATGAGCTTGATGGTTTTGTGTAAGATATTTAGTCTATTTTAATCCTTTATATAATTTTATATTTAAAATAGTAGTAAGTTCTATCACTCAACTTTTTATTATAATATGTTATGAGCTGACCTCATGAAGGGTGTTCGGGCGAGGCCCTCACGATATCGCTTCATTGATCGCCTCATTAGGCTCTCACCGCCCGGCAGTATTATGATCGCCTCATTGAACCGGCACCTGCCCGGTGCCTACACCTACGCTTTATGCCTACGTCTACGCGCTGGGTGCTACCCCTGTTGCTAGGCAACACCTGCGGAAGCCCCTATTTCCTGTTAACCATATAAACCTGTATACGCCCCGGAACTTGTAACTTCTCTCTCTCTTTCTTTCCTCATGTTTAGCTTTCTAATCGAATATGCCCTTATATTGAGCGTAAGGCGGGACTAGCCCGTAACAAATATTATTATTATGTTACGGGATAGTCCCACCTGATGCTCACTATAAGGGCATAATCGAGTAGAAATCACAACATGAGGAAAAGAAAGAGAAAGGGAATGTAAGAGGGGTGCTCCGGCGTAGGAGTACGATTAAGGAGGAAGGGTACGATTCCTAGCTAGAACGTGTAGGTCCATATATTCGCAGCTATTCGCTGCCCCTTAGAAGCCTTGTTCCTCCGACCCCCTTATAACTGAAGGGCGCGAGCTAGCTTGCTGACTAATACCCGTCAACTAGACGAGATCACGTGTTCTAGATACAATTGAGGCTATCCGCATTTCATACAAATCCCGGCCTTACAGGGAAGCTACAAGTTCTAGGGGTGTATAGAGGTTTATATGGTTAAAGGGAAATAAGGGTTTTAGCAGTTATTGCCTGGTAACAGGGGTGGTTCTACCCCCTAGGGCCAGAAGCTAGCGCGTAGGGGTAGGCATAGAGCGTAGATGTAGGCACCAAGCAGGTACTGGTTCAATGAGGTGATCATTAAGGCGATCATAATACTGCCGGGCGGTGAGAGCCTAATGAGGCGATCAATGAAGCGATCGGGAGGGCTTCGCCCGAACACCTTCATGAGGTCAGCTCATAACATATTAACGTATTTCACGGGTCACCGGATCACACAGGTAAACGGATCACCACCTCAAAATTTTATCCGGGTTTCTTGCAACCACTTTTACAACAACCCACCAGCATCAAAAAATGGGGAAATCGCGTATTAAAAAAGTCGCTAATGATGAAGGAAGGCTTTCTCTTGCTATTGAAGCAATAAAAACCAAAAAAATCAAAAAATTACGCGAGGCGGCGCGCCTATATGACGTTCCTTACACAACTCTAAGCCGGCGGCTCAACGGCGCCATGCCAAAACGTGAAGCAGGGCTGCAACGCCGTAAATTGACCCCTACGGAAGAGATCGTGCTTCGGGATTGGGTCTTTTCCTTGGAGCGCCGCGGCGTACCCCCTAGGCATTGTATGCTTGGAGAAATGGCCAATATTTTACTAGCCGAAAGGGATTTGACCAAAACGCCTAAGAAAATAGGTGTTAACTGGGTAACTTCATTTATAAGGCGAAACCCAGATCTGAAGGCCATGTTTTCACGCCGATTAGCATATTCTCGAGCGCTATGTGAAGATCCGGTGATTATTGGAGGCTTTTTTACGAATCTATTGGAGCTTAAGCAGGGGCATAGGATTGCCGATGAGGATATTTATAACTTTGATGAGACCGGATTTGCTATGGGGATTGCCGCTACAGCAAAAGTTATATGCAGCTCTGATCGCTCAGGAAAACCAAGCCTCATTCAGCCAGGAAATCGAGAATGGGTGACTGTGGTCGAATGCGTACGAAGCACCGGGGAAGTAGTGCCTCCGTTGATTATATTCAAATCTGGTAATAACCAGGCGGAGTGGTATAAGCACCCTATTCTACCCCCTGATTGGTCAATTACACACTCGCCAAATGGCTGGACGTCAGATGAATTAGGATTACAATGGCTAGAAAAGATATTTGAGCCTAATACGAGGCCTAGCACAGTTGGCACCAAACGGCTTTTAATCCTTGATGGCCACAGCAGCCATTTAACGCCTAGATTTGATCAAATGTGCAAAAATCACAATATTATTGCATGCTGCATGCCTCCGCACTCATCTCATATTCTTCAACCCCTAGATGTGGGCGTTTTTTCGGTGTTAAAGCGCTTGTACGGGGCCGCCGTTGAGAGCCGTATGCGGAATAGGATTCACCATGTGGATAAGGTGGATTTTCTAGAAATGCTTTACAACGTACGGCTAAAAACCTACACTGCAGAGAATATTAAGGGCGGCTTTTCACATTCCGGAATTATGCCATATGACCTGAAAAAGTGCTATCTCAATTACAGCTTGTTGTACGTGAGGCCACCCCAGCCCCGGATCATCCTAGTGCACCAAGCAGCGCTAATTGGAGCCCTAAAACGCCATATAACGCGCGTACGCTGGAGCGGCAGGCCAAATCTGTTAAAAGCCTTCTAAATTGGAGTAATTTGAACGAGGAATCGCCCTCTAGTCAAGCTTTTAGTCAACTGGTCAAGGGGTCTCTTATAACGATGCACAACGCAGCGTTATTAGCTAGGGAAAACGATCAACTACGTGAGGCTGTTGATCAACTACAAAAACGCCGTTCTCGCCGTACTCGAGCGCTTCCAAATAACGGTATTTTGACTGTTGCAGAAGGCCGGGAGATCGATTAAGAGCCTGGTGAAGCTGCCAACCCCCCTCCTCCGGCCAATGAGAATGGAGCTTCGCAGGCGCGTCAACGCGCCCCCCCAAGGTGTAGTAATTGCTGGCAAGTAGGGCATAAGCGTAATAAGTGTACGAATCCAGCTATGTAGTTAGAAAATCGATTTATTTGTATTTTGTATGTGATTTGTATGGATAAACAGAATTGGTGCGTTGTAGCTGATCCGTTTACCCGTGTGATCCGTTTACCCGTGTGATCCGGTGACCCGTGAAATGCGTTAATTCAAAATGATTATAATATTCTTATATATATCCATCTAGTCTGTCCTATAAAACACTACAATTCTTACTAGATCCCAACCTTAATATTAATTAATAATTATTATTAATATTAAATAAGTTAAACCTTCTATCCAACTCGACAACCATGCGAGTCAATCGCAGCTGCGGTTAGCGTCGTGTTCTTATCTTTGTTATCTTCTTATCAGTCAACTGTGGGGGCACGTGATCCACCCTCCGCAGATAGGCTCGTTCTTTCCATCGCATCCGACGGTTATTAGACTACTATCACCCTCTCTGTTGTCCGTTCTTCCAGGCAGGGAACATTCGAAGCTAAGAACTCACAAGTGGCCCTCCTCCCGCAACCCCCCGGGCAATGCCATCCTTTTTGATCCATCTTCTCCCCGTCATTCCGATCTGCGTTTTCTAGTGTCACGGCAGCGCAGGGCAGGGCACATGGCACCACAGTCATACGAGAATGGAGCGTCGGACACGCCGGCGGCCCCTGCTGCTAAACGCCGCCGAATCGCCCTGGCGTGTACCGCGTGTCGTCTGCGCAAGTCCAGGTATGCTCGTGTTGTTGCTATGCTGGATGGTTTGATGCTGACTCGGTGATCACAGATGCGATGGAAATCGCCCGTCGTGCTCGTCATGCGTCTCGCTGGGCTTCGACTGCCAGTACGAGCCCGGCGACTCTGCCGCCAATGTCATCGTCCGCAAGGAATACATGTCGGACCTTGACCAACGCGTCGCCACCGTAGAGCAGGTCGTTCAACGACTCAACTATGTCCTCGAAGGCCATCTTACCGCCTGTGCGGGCGATGCCCAATATCGCTCATCCAATCCCTTTCCAGCACTCAGAGAGAGCCTCACTGGCGCGGCAGCTGACCTCGAGGAACCCCAGGACGAAGATGCAACGGTCAATGGCATGGCAATGACATTCATTGAAGAACGCACCTCCGCCTTCTTCGGTGGCTCCTCCAACATCAACTTCATCCGTCAGCTCCTAGGCGCTGTCAACCACCTCCGCTATGCCGCGCGGCGAGAGCTCTCCGCTGCTAGATCGAATGAGCTCGACGAAAGCAACATGGCCAAGGCCTCGCGTTACTATGCGAATCCGCCATCCCCAGATACGGGCCGCAACTCCATGACCGCTCTACCCTCAGCGCAAGAAATAGAGGCCTTGCTCGATGTGCATTTCAGTACCGCCGGCGTCGTCTTCCCTTTCATTGATGAGGAGTCTTTCCGGAAGACATATGCCGAAGGCAAGGCAACTGGTTTCACCAGAGTTCGCAGGACATGGCTCGGTTCTCTCAATATGATCCTGGCCATGGCCTGCCACTTTGACCGCGCTTCTATCAAGTCTACTCGCCTTCGGAAGGAGAAATCCGACGTCTTCTTCAAGAGGGCAACAGACCTCTGCGGTGATCTCTCCAAGCAGGTCATAAGCCTCGAGATCGTGCAATACCTCCTGCTGTATGTCATCCACTGCCAGGGCTCGCAACGCTCTGTCCAGGCATGGAATGTCCACGGTCTTCTTGTCCGGTCCGCCATGGCCCTCGGTCTCCACAGCGCTTCGACTAGAGATGCCGGAGATGACCGGCAAGCCGAGTATCGTCGACGGACCTGGCTCGTCATCTACTGCGTAGACAAAGTCCTGAGCGTCGCCTTTGGCCGGCCAGTCAGCATTCCTGACGAGATGATGATCGACCGCCAGCCCATGACTGGACTGACTTTACCATCGCCACACAGCTCGCTTTGCGGGGGCGATATCCCTGGGGAATTCCTCAACGTTTCGTTCCGACTATATCAGGTGATGAACGGGAGCCTCAAGAAACAATACGGCGGCAACATCGACAGCGCCGACCAGGAGCCTGATGACATGGCGGCTCTCCAAGCCTCGGGCGAGTTCAGAAAGGCTCTCCGCATTTGGTCGTCGAGCCTACCCCCGTATTTGCGCCTAGCCGAACCAGATGCAGATTTCCTGCTGGAAAACACCCAAGTGAACCGACTGCGTGTCATTCTCACCCTGAGATACCACAACATCAACATCCTGGTTCACAGGCCGTTGCTGGGCAGCACGATACGACATCTCTTTGGCGGCAATCCACTGAATGTCGGCAATCCTTCTTACCTCAGTCAGCTCGTCATGGGAGAAGCTCACGAATGCATCCGCTCTGCACAGAGCACCATCGACATTGTGTACAACATAATCAATGGCGATCCGTCTTCCGCCAACAATCTCGGCATGGAATACTTTACTCTTTACTACGGTACGTCTCGGTAGCATCATTTCAGATTCTCCTGGCTTTTGACGTTTGTGTCTGTTTACTGACGGCGCTTGGGACGACAGTCTTCACGGCATCACTTGTTATCCTCGGACGAATTCTCTGGGCACAGCACGGGCAAGATGTCCCTGACGAAATGTCTCTGACCGCCTGCAAAGCTCTTCTTGGACAGGTTCAGGTCATTCTCTCAAAGGTGGACCAAGACAACAGCCTTGTGGATAGTTGCGCGAGGTATCTCCGCAATATGCTGGAGGTGTGCACGTCTCAAGGTACGCAATTCAACACTCAACTTTCCCTTTCGTATTGCATTGAGTTGGTCTGACTTGAATGATAGATGCCATAATAGGTGTGCAGAATGACTCCGTGGATGACTCCTCGTCAGTTGGTCCGCGCTTCGACCACCAACCAACTTCAGTATCTGCCCCGAATCCTTTGGAGACCGTGATGGACTTGGGTGTAGGGGATCTGGAAATGTTCCAACTTTATTCATACAATCCGGGCCTTCTCGATGGGTGGGATATACCTTTTCCAGACTCTACGACGGCGAATAACCCCCAGTGAAAGGAGTCGTCGAATTGGACCTAAAAAATCTGCACATATAATGGTCAAGCTGGCGTACCTTTCTGCTTTTTTTCAATCCATTATTTATTCTGTCATACTAGGCGCTGACTGGGCTGGCTGCAACCTAACAACTCATTCCCTTTGGGGCTGCTCTCTACGATACAGTTACGATCAAATCATTTTCATTGTTAAATATTTACTGATTTATTATCTTCCACTGACCTACTCTAGAGTAAGCTTTTCTAGGAAACAGTCCTTCCCTACGTACTCACCGAAACCTATGTATAGGAAAAACCTTTGAGCACTAATTCCCATCAATCTGCTCCTCCACCGCAGCGTTGCGTTTCTCATGTACCAGTAGTTGTTGGATATCGAGAGGCAGTCAATGGATACTTGTACTCAATCATTTATTCATTGTCTTTCTTTCTTTCACTCTCTCTCACGCCCGTAATGCGTCTGCAATCACCTCTGTAGCCATCAATGTCTGCTCATCCTGGAACCGCCATCCAACAATCTGAATACCAGTCGGCGCACCATCAACAATGCTCGCATCATCTACATAAATGATTAGTTCTTCTATTATGATTTCCTTGCGCTCGAATAAAGGCAACTCACATCCATCCTTGGAATCGAGGATCTTATCAGCCTTGCCGACAGGCACAACACTCGATGGGAACTATGATCCAGTCAGCTTCCTGTCTCTACAAGGCTCAAACAGCTGCCTCTCGAATATCATGGGGAAGGTTTCAGATTCAGCGCCTTACATCTAGCAGATTCCACAGAATGGAATACATCAGCGGCCCAAACTCTCCATGTGGTAGCGCTGTCCCACGACACGGCGGGCAAATCAACACATCCAAATCATGCTCCCACCAAATCTTCGCCCAATCATGTCTGTAATCATGCAAATCCGCAGCAACTCTCTCATTCTCACGTAGATCCGCAACGAAATCATCATCGAGATAATCACTGGGGTTCATCGCCGCCAGGTCCGGGATCGGATCCTCCCCTGCGTCCGCGAGGAATTTATGTGCTAGACCTTCCGTGTCCAGCGCAAAGGAGCGCATGGAGATCTTCATGGCCCTCATTGTTGACGGCGCCGAGGAGAGGATCTTAACATTGTGACCTGCGGCTTTCAGCTTAGCCACGGCCGTAGCCATGGCCCTCGCGACGGGTGGGAAGAGGGGGAACTCGGGGTCTTGCAACCACACGCCGATCGTCAGCTGTTCCTTCTTGGGAGCTTCATGCCATGGCACTGCAAGCGCCGTAGAATCGTACATCCACGGCCGGGATTGAATGACAGTCTTCATGAAGAGTGTGAGATCCTCTGCGGAGCGTGTCATGGGACCCAAGGTAGGGGAGATGCCGGTCCATCCCTTCTGGGCCAGCTCAGCCTGCTTCGCGAAGGGGATGCGGTTGACAGTTGGCCTGAAGCCGAACCCGCCCGTGAGGATGGCGGGCACACGGACCGAGCCGGCGATATCTGAACCGACGCCCATGATCGACCCTTGGAGCCCGAGCTGGGCTGCTTCGCCGGAGCTGCTTCCACCGGGAGAGAGGCACAGCTTATATGGGTTGAGGGTTTGCCCGTAGACGTTATTGTAGGATTCACAGACCTGAAGAGGAGTCAGTACGACCTTTTTGTAGTCAGGATGAGCTGGGTCTTACAAAGAGTGTCTGAGGGAGGTTGGTCTTACAGTAGAACACCGCCCCTGCCGCGTCGAGAACGTCAACGATGACGGAGTTCTCATCGGCGACCGGGTATTTCAGGTGGGAGACGAATCCCATTGTCGATAACTCTCCCTTTACATTAATCATGTCCTGCCATTGTTGTCAGGCTGGATCCTCTTCATTGGAGTAGTGTTGCCTCGTCTAGACCTTATGGTCTACCAGTGATGCTTTCACGAGAAACGCACCTTGAGTGTAATGGGCAGACCGTGTAATGGTCCAACTGTCTTGCCCTCCTTTGCGAAATACTCATCAAGCCATCGCGCCCGCTCCAATGACTTGGCGAAAAAGATCTCCGTAAGGGAGTTGGTCTAATTGAAGTCAACAGTCAGCTCGCATGGTACTTTCCTCTAAGCATAACCTAACAATATCAAAGCATCCCAGGATATTGTAACGTACCAATTGATGCACCAGCGCCGCGCGTTTACAAAACGCCGTCGCGACTTCATACGACGACACCTCGCCCTTTGCAATCTTGGCGACGAGCGATGTAGCAGTATTTCCCTCCGTGATCTCAACCTCGCGGGGCGTCAACATCGCTGACTCCTTCAGGAGGTCGAAGGCGCTTTCCGTGCTGGTCTTGGAGACTCTGCTTAGGATCGACTCGGGGAGCCTCCATTCGTTGGGGATGAGGGCATCCCGGGCCGTCCTCTTCTTCTGGATCAGATCTTGCCACTCGGCAGACAACATGATTAAAAAAGGCACAAAAATGCTTGGGAGGATTTAGCTAGAGAAGGGCCAAAAGAAAATTATAGTACGAACATCGTACAAAAAGAGCAGTATCTGGGAATTAATCGGCATCCAGCGCGAGGCATATGCTGTTCTTCTTCACACAACAAGACAAGTCAAGACCCTTTGATGTCCGAATCCCCCTATCTTTCCCCCAGGGACAAGCGGCTAGACAGTCTGTCGCTGTCACTTGAGGCTCGTTATCTATCTCTACAACTCTGGATCACTTATCAATAAGCTTTTCAACGGAGGGGCCGGGGCAAAGCCGGAATGACAATCAGTCTTCCCCACTTCCATCTCGGTGGACCCGGAACCCAAGCTATGCCATTGTAAATGATAGGCAAATAGTCAATCGGCTTGCAAGTGGCCCAGATTGTAGACAAGAGTCACAAGACCTGTGTCCGAGCCTTGTTCTGGCAATTCTCCGCCTTATCTCTCCCGCCACGCATATTTCTCCGCCAAATTGCAATTCTCCACCAAACTTTGCTTGACCGGGGTCTGTCCAAGATTTCCAGGACCTCATGCTGGCCCCTAGTAGGCCACCAGGTCTGAATCCACCCTAGACTGGCCCTTACTGGTAACGTATTTCACAAGCGAGCCGTCACCCCAAGCGAACCGTCATTTTTTCCCGAACGCGTGCACAATATTGATTTCAAATCACAATTTCTTAACCACATACAAAATATATACAAAAATCTAACTACTAGTACGACTAGGACATCGATTTATTTTATGCCCTTCAGCACCACAACCACTGCAGCGAAATTGGCGGCGTACGACTGCTTGAGAAGCTGGGAGCTCTGGCTCAGCCGGAGCAGTAGTAACAGCTCGAGATGCCTCAACCTGACCTTGTACGAGCGCCTGGACTTCTTCTCTAGTAACCCCTTGCTCAATAGATATCTGTTTATTAGACCTCTTGCGCTTTTGCTTCTCTTTTTCATGCGCAGCTCGTAAATCATA
Source organism: Talaromyces adpressus (assembly GCA_002775195.1). Taxonomy (NCBI): domain Eukaryota; kingdom Fungi; phylum Ascomycota; class Eurotiomycetes; order Eurotiales; family Trichocomaceae; genus Talaromyces; species Talaromyces adpressus. The sequence continues at coordinate 48,615 of NHZS01000585.1, forward strand.
GTTTTCTTTCCGTACGAGTAAAACGTCGCTTGCTATCATTTCGTAGGCTTTTGACAACCGTATAATTGCCTGATTGATTTCTTGATTCTGATTCCCTGCATGCTCATTTATACGTTTATTAATTGTAGTTGACTGGCGTATAAATTGGCGTATATTTTGAGGTGTTTGTAAGCAGGATGATGCTGTATTGCTTGATCGACTTGGGGGGGGTGTTGGTGTCTTCAATCGAATATTAAGAGTTTGAATAACCTCATCTGGGTTGAATGGCTTCAATCCAGTGGCTATGAAGCTATTCTGAATAGTTTCAACTTTATATGCCCTTGTACGAGCTTGTGGAAATGCTGTTAAAAAGTCGATTTTATCAATATGGTTGAAACCAAGCCTCATCCGTTGTTCAACAAGCAACGTATAATATCGCTTTAAAGCTGCAAAACAACCAACATCAAGAGGCTGTAAGAGATGCGAAGAATGAGATGGCATATAGACTGGAATAATATTATTCTCAGTGCATGTATGATCAAATTCCGCAGTTAAATGGCTTCCATGGCCATCAAGAATCAACATTCGATATTTTCCAATTGTACGACCATTAATATAGGGAATAAAATGGGTTTCAAGCCATTCTAATCCTATTTGATCTGTAGTCCAGCCATTGTCGCTAATATTGATTCTCCAATCATCCAGAAGCTCATCAAACCAGCCTAATCGTACGTTTTTCTTTGCTTTGAAAATCACGTATGAAGGCACAGCCCATCCAGTTAAATTTACTGCTTCAATTGCAGTCACCCATTCTCGATTTCCAGGTTGTAAAAGCTTTAGAGCATATTGAATACTTCCAATAATAACCCTTGCAGTTGTGCAGAGTCCTATAGCAAAGCCAGTCTCATCAAAATTGAATATATCTTCTGGTAAGATACCATACTCAGATATAGCAGCTTGTACGCAGTCAAAATGCTCTTGTATAATCTTCAGATCTTCGCATTTAGCACGTTCATAATTGTATTTCCTTGCAAATTTGGAATCAATCTCTGGACGGCGTTTAATCAAATTGGTTACCCAATTTTTTCCCACTTGTGGTTTGCCATGTTGTAAAAGAAGATAATTAACCATATCTCGTACGAGAGAGTGCCGGGGGGGTAATCCACGTCGATCTAAATCAAGAACCCATTTAACAAGCGAATCCTCCTCAGATTGAGTCAATTTATGGTGGTTGGCGCGTACAAGAGATCTTTGTTGAGTGCCGTTAAGCCTGTCTTGTAGTGTCATCCGGGGGATACTATAAATCCTTGCAGCTTGAGCCACACGTAGAATTCGGCCATTTTTTAAATCGGAAATTGCTAGCAAGATTCGTCCCTCTTGCTCCTCTAAATTTTTCTGGTTTTTTTTGCGAATTGGTGGCATATTGACGTGTTGAATAATATAGAATCAATATTGTGCACGCGTTCGGGAAAAAATGACGGTTCGCTTGGGGTGACGGCTCGCTTGTGAAATACGTTAACGTAATCGGACACCCACTCGGCCAGGACACGGACCCGGCCACTTTTCCCGGAAAACGCGATTATACAAATTTCAAGCATAAATTTCTAACCTACATATAAAATACACACAAAAATTTAATTACTAGTACGATTTGGACATCTGTTAATTTTATGCCCAATAATCCCACATCCGCTACACTTCGGTGGCGCTCGTACGCGTGGTTGAGAGGCTTGAGGCTCGGATTCAACTGATGCAGCCGGAATAGGCTCAGAGGCCTCATTTCGACTAGCTATCAATTCCTGGGCTTCCTGCGCTGTAAGAGATCCTTCATGAGCTATTTGAGCCCTAGATCTTTTACGCTTTTTCTTCTCTTTCTCATTTGCAGCGCGTAAATCATGCACTTCTTTCCGGATAATCAGGAGCTCATTAATAGTCATTTCATACGCCTTAGACATACGATTGATTGCTTGATCAACCTTCTCTAAGGGACTTGTTGGATGCTCACTAATCCGCTTCTTGATTGTAGCAATCTGGCGCTTAAATTGACGTGGATTTTGAGGCGTTTGTAAGCATGAAGATTGTGAATTGCTCGATCGACTTGGAGGGGGTGTTGGAGTTCGAAGTTGAATAGTAAGCTTTTGATAAACATGCT